>OZ020621.1:17661525-18261525 GCA_963971575.1 Liopterus haemorrhoidalis
ATGGTAACGGTATTCCGGTTGGCAATACCGTTAGGAAAAATCCGGAAGAGTTTCAGAATCGGGAAGCCAGCGCCTTATTCGAAACCCCGATTTAAATTTTTACTACAATTCTCTCTCGCCTTAACACTATTGAAATCCCAATCAGTCTATTGGCAACGAAGTCGCGTTGATTCAAGAATCCATCGTTGTCAAGAGACTGGCTCCATATATCCCCTTTTACTCTTAAAAACCCGTGATACGTCAACAAAAAAATCTCCGCGAGATGCCAAAAAATTGACGAACCACCCTACCCACTGACTCAACTGAAATGATCAAAATTTAAAAAAATATCGAGAACAAAAAAAAATTAAGGAAGACTGGTCAAAAAAAATAAATAAAAAAAAACAATGCTTGTGGCCGAGGTTCTGCCCGATTGAAGTTAACGTTAATTCCTCCCAATATACTACAAACCCGATCCTTGATAACGTGAACAGCAAGTAACACGAATACTTGACCAGTAAGTATTCAAAGTAAGGAGTAACCTGCGTGTTTGAAGCTAATTCACAACCTCCAGTTATCAAGGAAAAATACTTTACGGACAGACTGAATTTACATTACGCGGCAACAATTTAAAATGAGCGATTCGTGAACCAAAAATTATTGTACCTCCAAAAATATTACGGTGACGCACAGTCCACCGTACACGCAACAGCGTACTCAATAAATCCAAAACTATCTCAATAACTCAAAAATATCTCAAGATACAACAAAACTTGAGAAACCTCATGCATTTCAGCTAATAATACAGTACAAATAATAACACACAACTTAATCATGGCCATAACTCATAAGGGTGTACCAGACGCAGCCCTACACCATTAACGTTAAGAATCACAAAAAAACATCCCCAAACGGGAATCAAATACGTTAATAGGGCAGAGTCGCTTCTGTTACAAAATTTCAAACATTTCCAAAATATACTTAGCTGAAACACAGTAATTCTCGCAACACCCTGTAGCAACAGGTCTCAATTGATACAATAATTTTCACGCTACATCTTCCACGGATCGCTCCCAAAATCGGCTCTTCAACCCTTACACGTGGGGGACAGTATAATCTCGAAAGCAGGATCCTCGCTCGAGAAAGAATACTCAATTTAGGCCCTTCCATGTTGCCACTAGATTTACAAAATACAGAGAAATACCTTACATTAGAACACTGAATTATTCAAAACTGATTAGCGGGTAATACTGTATAAAAGAAACATACCTCGGTGTTTTAGTGGCGAAACGTCGTAACTCAATTGCCATCTAGGGGTAGAAAACTCCTAATTCCGACGTAAGTCGCGTTTTGCATTTCCAAAACATGATGTACCACGTGCCTTTTCCGCTTAGCGAATCCACAGGTAAACAGCATTATCTTCATAATAATTTCACAAAAACTTGTGGAATAAAATTTGGCACGTGTTACTGAGTCTCCACCCCTTAGGGAACCTCTATACTTCTTGAATTACGACATTGAAGAGACAAAATGGCATTTAACATTCCATTATATATGCCCCCCCTTCACCACTATAACTGTCTAATAGACACTAGACTCACGTGGGCAAAACCACGTGACTCAGACTGTTATCAAAAATGACAACATTCTGACTTATCGGCGTTAAAAATCACGAATGTCAACATTGTATTTTTTTACAAGTGTAAGTATGTTCCTTATATACGTAATACACGCTAATAGTCTGTAATTTCCAGGTTCTAATGAAGTATTCATACTCCAAAATGCAAAGAATGTGATTATTCCCATGTGTCAAAATGACATAACCTAAAAGTTTTTGACAGAATACGAGAATTCAGATGTTAATTTATATTTCTGAAGCAAGAACGGCTACTTTTTAAGTAGATTGTCAGGACGCTAGTCAGTTGGTTTCGCAAAATAACTAATACTGTATCCTTTAATGAGATTAGCATAGTTTTTGTACGTTAAGGAGGTACGTTAAGGTAGTTTATAAGCGGTGGTGTCAGCTAAAATAGGCCGTAACAGGAAATTACGCCAGATCCAGTGCCGCCCCAATGCGGAGCGACCCGAGCAGCACAGCTTTCTGCATCCTGCCGATCAAAGAGTTGGCAGAAGATCTGCAGACGGGAATGGACTCGATTTCCCTTCGATAGGAGGCTTTCATGCCACCCAAAACACCAACTATCAGGACTACAAGCTTAACTTTATACCCGGGATACAGCTTTCTAAGCTCGGACAAGAGGTCCATATACTTGGACCTTTTTCCTCCTCCTTGAGAGAGATATTCTTCTCAGTGGACTTGAGAATTCGATCACAAACATCTGTTTGGTCTCGATATCCAGGAGGGTTATGTCCGGCTTAGTGGCTGTCAGTAACCTCGAGGTGGGGAAGGAGTAATTCCAATAAATTCGGCACTTGGAATTTTCCACCACCGATTCTATGTCAGAAGGGACGTACGGTATAACCGGTATTTGGTCAATCCATAGGCATGTCTAAGATGATAGTAGAGCTCGCGGAGAGCAGCATTATGTCGAGACACGTAGCTCGACGCTGCAAGAGATGGACAAGCAGACAGAATGTGCATTATCGTTTCAGAATGGTGGTGGCACAACCTACAGAGTGTGGACTCCGCTATTTGGAATATGCGGGCCCTGTATGCCAAAATATTTATAACACCATCCTGACACGCAAACACAAAACCTTCTGTTTCCGATCTCAAACCAGCAGACTTAAGAAACGAGAACGTGAGTTCTGTGGACAACTCTAGACTTTTAATATGTTTGAAGAACACAGAGTGCATACTTTTACTCATGTGTTCTTTTGTCAACATGTCTGTCTCGCCTCGTTTCACCGAAACCGGTAACTCTGTTGTACTCCTCCCGAGAGAGTTGTACTCCAGCGTTTTCCCTGACGGGACTCAAGTTATTATTATTATTATTATTATTATTATTATTATTATTATTATTATTATTATTATTATAGAAGGGGGGTTTGTAGTCTCGCTAGTACCGTTCAGGTTTGCCCGAATTGCGGAAGAAGTGGTAGTCATTGGGGGCTAGGTCTGGTGAGTATGGAGGATGATGAAGAAGTTCCAACTCCATTCCTGTAGTTTTTCCACAGTCATTTGTGCAGTGTGTGGTCTAGCGTTATCATGCAATAAGACAGGAGCAATAAGTGCAATAAGTTTTTGCATCATTTCGTCTAGTAGGTTGCAGTATATTTTTGCTGTGATCGATGAGCCAGGTTTTATGAAATCATAATGGATCACTTCTGCGCTAGACCACCAAACACTTACCATCTGCTTCTTTTGATGAATATTATGCTTTGGAGTGTGTTTTGGTGATACATCCTTGCCCAACTACTGTGCTGAACGTTTGCGATTGTCATATTGAATCCATTTCTCATCACAAGTGACAATACAATTGAAAAATGGATCAGATTTGTGACAAGAAAGCAACACCAAACAAGCTTCCAAACGCTTTTGTTTCTGTTTTTAGTCAGTTCATGTGGAACCCACTTATCCAACTTTTTCACTTTACCGATTTGAGCTAAATGAGTTAATATTGTTTGTTTGCTAACACCAAACTTCAACGATAATTCATGAGCACTCTGAGCTGGGTCAGACTCAACGGTGACCTTTAGTCTTATTGACCTTTGATTCTGGGCGAAGTTACCTGTACGAAATTTGGCGAACCAATTTGATATTGTCTGCTGCGTAGTAACACTAGAGCCAAATACACTAATAATGTTTCGGGTGGTCTGCGATACCGTAGTTCCACGTAAGAAATCATACTTCATAATAGTGAGAATTTCCGACCGTTCCATTTTCAACAAAATTAATTTTTTTTTAAGTTTTTGATATTTTTAGCGCGTACAATGATATTTTTAAACAGGCGAGATGTATAACTTTCCAACAAAAAAAAACAGAACTGTAAAATATTAAGTCAATGTCAAATAATAACCTGTTAAAGTTGGTAATATTATTAACTACAAGTTTCATCCTTGACGACCACCTGATATCTACAGTCAAATTTTCAGACTGATCGAGCTTACAATATATTGTGCGTTCGAAGGTGAGTTTGCAGTACAGGGCATATGGAGTAGTTCTTTTTCATACTCTCTAATGGGTTTACAGAATGACGCTATCCTTTTCTTGCTAGTCGACGTTGCCAGCTCTAAAACGCGCTGATCTGTGAAGACGCAGTATTTTACAATAGGCCATTTGTTTTTGTTGAGTGTTATTTTGAGTTTTATAAGAGTTGATTTTTGTAAATAATACGAGTTTTTCATATTATTATAATTGACACATTTGATACTTTTACAACATTTGGCAACACCGCTCCCATTTGCCATAAGAGCTATACTGCAAACTCACCTTCGAACGCACTATAGTCGTGACAGTTAATTAAAGCAACAAATTACGTACATTTTCTTAATCATGAATAAAATCGAGTTCCGTGCAATGAAAAATCATTTCTTTTTAAAAGGCTTAGATGCTAAAAATATAAAAATGGAGTTAGAAGGAGTTCATGGTGAGTGTGCTCCTTCATATGCAACTGTTGCAAACTGGATTGGAGAATTTAAACGCGGTTGATCAAGCACAGAGGATGCACCACGTTCTGGTAGACTGAAATCGTTATGATTTCTATATCGTTCTAGAAACTTTCCGATCGCCCCTAATATGTCAAAGAAGAATGGAATATTCATTATAAGAATGTAAGAATGTAAAACATAACCACTTGAGAAACAGAAAAGTAACAGAAACAAATGGCAAACAAGAATTATAGAATATATTAAACACTATTAAGAAATTAAAGTAAAATCGAAGTTAATAAATTAATTTCACATTACCGTACCAAGAAATTAAATAAACAGTATCATTTGACTATCATTTAAATAAAAAGTAATCAAAACAATTATTTTACACCACTTACTCAAACTACAGTAAAGACTCAATTTTTCTAAGAAAATTTGCTTATATTTGGCATTATAATATTATTTTTTCATTTATGAGAACTAATTTTCTATGATAATTATAAGGTATTTTAATACCATACTATTGGAAGAAATTCTAAACTTTACCGTTTTCTCATTTTCTTTATGAATATTGAATAAAATCAGGATTAGTAAACATTAAACACAGGATAAATAAAAATAACAAACATACAATATAGGACACAAAATATTTATTAAACATCCAAATTACACATTAATTGTTATACATAAGTGCAGAGCCGGCCTTAGCAAGTCTGGCGCCCCGGGAGAGATTTTTTTGCCGCCCTCATAAAAATCCAAGAGAAGAGCAAAAAAAAGAACCTCACCTCCCAAATTCAAGTGAAGAGCAAAAGAAAAGGTCTTCACCTCCCAAATTCAAGTGAAGAGCAACTAAAGGTCTTCACCTCCCAAATTCAAGTGAAGAGCAAAAAAAAAGGTCTTCACCTCCCAAATTCAAGTGAAGAGCAAAAAAAAGGTCCACCTCCCAAATTCAAGTGAAGAGCAGAAAAAAAGGTCTTCACCTCCCAAATTCAAGTGAAGAGCAAAAAAGGTCTTCACCTCCCAAATTCAAGTGATGAGCAAAAAAAAAGGTCTTCACCTCCCAAATTCAAGTGAAGAGTAAAAAAAAAGGTCTTCACCTCCCAAATTCACGTGAAGAGCAAAAAAAAGGTCCTCACTTTTAAAAGACAAGTGATGACCTGACCGTCCGCCGCCCTTCCTGGCCTGCGGCCCCAGGGCGGTAGCCCGACCGCCCCCCCCCCTAAGTCCGCTGCAGCATAGGCGCTAAATAAACTATTTTATAAATTGTTATAAATTATTCAGATCTGCAAAATATAGATCATGTAAGGTATAATTACTTTCTAGAAACACATATGTTACACATTATGATGCAGGTTATGTTTAATTAATTCTATTTCATTTCATTTGCATTGACTTATAATTAGAGAACATGACGTACGAGGGTTGCCTTTTATGTTTTTACAAACGACCACTAGATGGCAATATTGAAATGTATCATTACTATATTCGTAAAATTTGACATTTGTTATTGTGAAATCAGTGGTAGCTTATAAATTGACTGAGTAGTTTGTTGACAGTGAGCGTTTAAAAAAACAAGTTTGAGAAAAAATGCATATTAGTCATGAAGTTCGTTGGATGATTTTTTACGATTTTAGTAAAGGTCTAACTCAACAATGCAAAGCAAAGCAATGCAAAGATTCGCTTCGTTCAACTCTTGGTAATGAAGCACCATCAGAAAACACTGTTTACAATTGGTTTGCAGAATTTCGTCGTGGTCGTGCGTCCGTCAATGATGAAACTAGTGAAAGTCGACCAAAATCGGTTGTGATTCAAAAACACATCGATGCTGTGCGCAAAATGATTGAAGAAGATCAGCATGTGACTTACCGTGAGATAGAGGCATCCTTTGGCACATCGCAGACTGCAATACATTCAATTTTGCATGATCATTTAGCTGTGAAAAAGATCTGTTCCCGACGGATTCGGCATAATTTGACCGAAGCTCAAAAAGGCTCGTGTTAATTGGTGGAAGGGAATGCTAAAAAAATCAACCTAGGCACTGCAAAGTCCGTATACACCATCGTTACAGGTGCCGAAACTTGGATTTATTCATATGAACGGGAAACTAAGCAACAATCCACTGTTTGGGTCTTCCAAGATGAACCGAAACCCACAAAAGTTGTTCATTCACGAAGCACCAAGAAATTGTTCGCTTGTTTCTTCGGTTGTACTGGACATATCGCAACCATTCCTTTACCGGATCGGAGAACAGTTAATGCTGAATGGTATACAACAATTTGTTTGCCAGAAGTTATCGACAAAATCAGGAAAAACAACCAAAAACGTCACATTATTCTTCATCATAACAATACAAGCTGACAGCATGTCAAACAATTGATTATTTGAAGAAGAACAACAACGAATTAATGTCTCATGGCCCGTATTTACCTGATTTATCCCCTAACGACTTTGTTTTGTTCCCCAATGTCAAACAAAAAATGCGTGGATAGCGATTTTCATAACCTCAAGAAGCTGTTGAAGCATTCGAAAACCATGTTTTTGAGATACCAACTTCAGAGTGGAAAATCTTTCGAGAATTGGTTTGAACGCATGCAAAAGTGTATAAATATTTTGAAAAGCAATAAAACAGTTTTTAAACAAAATTTTTCTTTCTTAGCTTTTGTAAAAACTTAAAAGGTAGCCCTCATACTTATGCTGTGAACTTGAGTTAATACGATTCTTATGCATAGTTTTTAAATAGTA
The DNA here is from genome assembly GCA_963971575.1 of Liopterus haemorrhoidalis. Taxonomy (NCBI): domain Eukaryota; kingdom Metazoa; phylum Arthropoda; class Insecta; order Coleoptera; family Dytiscidae; genus Liopterus; species Liopterus haemorrhoidalis. The sequence goes on from OZ020621.1 coordinate 17,668,801, forward strand.
TATTATTATACGAGTTTTATAAGACGATGTATAGGCTATTCCAAACGTTTAGGTGGTACTAACTGGAATTTTTATTTTTGTAGGTTGTCATGGTCTCACTTTTTATGGTTTGAAGTGGGCTTTTCCTAAACAAAATGATCAAAAACGGAATACAATCTAGGGATTTTTGTGAAATGCGGTCACCTTAGCAACATTGTACAGTAATACCCCGCCACTCGACTGCCTCTTAGCTCGACGTATTCGCCATTCGACGTAAATGTCGAGAGTGAGAGTTGACGGAAGCATCGCTAGCCGACGCGTGATCGAGTACCGATCACGTGATATATATTTTGGTAAACAAAGCGAAATGAATGCATGGCCAGCAGTTCGCGCTTAGATATCTTGACGAAAACAACTCAGAATTAGTGCTGCTATGAACTTTTTGTTTTTTATTAAAATAAGTGATTTATATTTATAATTATAGGTCCAAAGAAGGCTAGAGATGCAAGCATAGCTAAAAGGAAAACATACACATGTATGTATTTCCTTATATATGTATATATGTACATATGATTCCCTTTATTTCTTATGGGGAAATTCGACTCGCCACTCGACGAAATCGCTATACGACGCTTTTTCAAAACAAATTAACGTCGAGTGGCGGGGTATTACTGTATAATAAAACAATTTCTATGATAACACAAAACAACAGTAATTTGACAGATGCAAAACAACAAATTATTATTTTGAATTTTCTTAATAATAATATTACAAAATAATTATCTGACATGGAAATACTCAGGGCTGGCGCGAGGGTCTTTGGCGCCTGTAGGTAAGATTTAATTGAGCTCCCCTAGGCTAGCTTTTTTCGAGCCGTGGGTGAGAACTTCAAAATTTTAAGTGAAGACCTAAGAAAAAAAAGGTACTCACTTTTAAATTTCAAAGTGAAGACCTAAAAAAAGTCCTCGCTTTAAAATTTCAGGTAAAGAACTAAAAAAGAAAAATGTCCTCAGTTCTAAAATTTCTTACATTTTACTAATTACTTTTACATTCATTTGGCAGTTGGCGCCTTTTTGAGTCTCACGTCATCGCCCCCCTCGCAGCGTCGCCTACATGCCCGTTTCCGCCGGCCCTGGAAATACTTAGAAATTGTATTAAAGAAACATTTTAAAATATTTGAGGTTATTAATGACACGCCGTAGACGAGTGCTACTGCCAATCTCTCAAAATAAAAATTCACCAAAAACAGTTTAACAATCTCTTCTATTGTTAAACTGTTTTTAGTGTAATAATGATATTATAGCCGACCGGCGTAGTGTAGTGGTAACACATATGCTCTGCGTTGCTAAGGTCTCGGGTTCGAATCACGTTGAGGCTTGGAATTTTTCAAAAATAATAATTGTCCTGGCTAATTGCCATGCAGCAAAGGCCATAACAAAAAATGATGTTATTGTGAACGCAAAGTATAAAAAATATAATTTTGACTAATAATCTTTTGCACTCAAAGTTTATAAATAAATCTGAATAAAATTTAATAACGCCAGTAGTGAGTACTAGTATAGGCTATTCCAAACGTTTAAGCGGAACTAGATTTTGCAATCTAGTTACTTTCATCGTTTGAATCGTGTTCGTGTGTTTGAATCGTGGAAAACGGCCAAAAGGCCGTTTTGTAAATCAAACTTACAATAAAAAAAATCAGCTGTGGCCACCACCGGACCGACTGCCATCATGAAGTTATAATATAAAATAATGTATTTATTTAGCAGCAGAGTAGAAATAACTTGGTCAAATATTTTCTAACAGAGATATTATTTATCATGACCATGGAAACGTTACATATAAGTATGAAAAAGTTGAGACTTAGAAAAAATTTCGAAAAATATTACAAAAATTATTCGAAATTTTTCGTTTTATCAAAAAACGTCTCAAATAAAAGTTATTAATTATTGCTTTTATAGCAACTTTTGTTCAATAAATTTTTTGTAAACTCCCATTTTTAGTCAACCGATTTTTACCAAAAGTTGATCAACTCGTGCCATTGATAGCAGAAGCTTAAATATGAAGTTTCATAAAAATCCTTTCAGCCGAATTTGCTCTGCACGTGTACACAGACGGACAGACGGACAGACAGACAGACAGACAAACAGACAGACAGACAGACGGACAGACGGACAGACAGACCGACAGACATCATACTAAAAATAGTCAAAACGTTATGTAGGGACCTCAATTCGTGGAGATCCATCGAAATCTCAAAATGTCAAAATCGGTATGATCACAATACCTCCCTTATATATGTTGGCGGTCGGTAAAAATGTTGGTTAAGGTTAATATCATTTAGAACTTTTAGGGACGGGGGAGGCAAACTTATTTAATGTAAGCCGTTTAACAATTATTTTCGGGCTTAATACGGCTTAATAATAATAAGTCTTATGTTGAACACCACTGCAATAGAGTAATAAATATATGGCAACAATTATATAAATTAATGCAATTATAAATCACAGAAATAGAGTTTATTTATTTTTTATAATAATCATACATGTAGTATGGAATAACTGGATAACTGGATATAGCATTTTTTTTTTTTTAACCACATAACAGGATTAAATGTCACAATTACAATGTGGCGCAAAACTAATATTTGGAGAGTAAGCCCAGTAAGTAAGTACAACCCAGCTGATCAAGTTTCTGTGTAGTCTTAAGTGCGCTATGTGGTCTTGTAATGTCAAATAATCGGATAATGTCTATGATAAGGCGTTGTCTTTCAATAGAAAGACAACGTTTTTCAATTGGCTAAAACTAGTTTTTTTCTTAATTTCTGCAAATAAAAATGACAACTGCTCGAAACAGACATCAGCAGTAATGCTTTGATCAGATAGCAGAAGCTCATAATGGATAGGTTTTTTAATTTATTTATTTTTTTTATTTACAAACTAAAGAGTACTTCGACTTCTTGGTCATTAGCACCTGGTACATTGGTGTATACATTAATTTATACAGTTGTATAATCTATGAGATAATTAATATTTAACATTTATATTTGAGTAATAGTAACATTTTGATGGAGTTATAAGTATATTACAGTCTGTATAATAAGACATACATGCTTATGACTCATGATCAGGCATCTGCACAAATTTCTAATGGTGGCGTATTATGCATTATTTCACTCTCACATATCCTACGCACTCTTAGCATGGGGACATTTTCCAGCTGCTGACAGAATATTCGCTCTACAAAGGCGAGCCATTAGAGTTCTGACTTCGACTCCTTACAGAACAGACTGTCGACACCAATTTAAAATACTTAATATTATGACGCTACCATCTTTATATATTTATAACTCTCTGCTACATATGCACAAAAAACAAATAAGCAATCTTCCTACTTACAGTAGTGTTCATAACTATCACACAAGAAATAATTCCAACATATATCCGAATTTTTTAAGACTGAGTAAATCAAGAAATTGTGAGAACTATTTCGGAATTAAATTTATGAATAAACTTCCAAGCAATATAAAGAATTTAGATTACATCAATTTTAAATCTACAATAAAAAATTTCTTTGCTGAAATTGCATTTTACTCCACAGAGGAATTTCTTATGTATCAATTCTGATATTATTTGTAACTATAATCCTGTATGACTGACCTAAAACATGATATACTATGTAATTAAGTCAATAAACTTATTATTATTATTATTATTATTATTATTATTATTATTATAAATAATAAACAGGTCCAAACATGATAAGAACATCAAAACCTAATACGCTCTAGAATAAAAATGGTTTAGTTATGGTTTTGTCTTTCAGTAGTGCGGTTGTGTAATAATGAGTGCTATTTATGCAAAACGTTTTGAAGCGGTATTTTTATGTACCCACCCAAAAGGGCCAAAAATGTCTGTTTCAAGTGCAGCAAAATATATCGACAAGTCAGTAGACTTTGTGAGGTATTGGGTGAAACGTTATAAAATTAATAAAAATGTTGACGATTTACCTAATTGTGGATTAAAAAAAGTGACCACTAAAAACGAGATAAAGTGATTTTTAACGTTTTTAAAAATAATCCTATGTTATCTTTACATAAATATCAGGCAATTTTATTAAAAAAGAACATTAAGTTAAGTCTAATGACCCTGAGAAGTCGTTTAATTGAAAATGGTATTAAATTCAGGAGCACCAAACAAAAACCATTGTTATCGGTGAAACATGTCGACAAAAGGCTAGCTTGGGCCAAGAAAAGTTTAGACCGCGGTTGAAGTGATGTGGTTTTCTTTGATGAATCTAGTTTTTATGGCTGGATGAATACGGGGGTACATGAAATATAAGCTTCGAACAAAAAACTTTCAAAATCAGCTAACTCGTCAAATACGGCAGATATGGAGATCACTGCCAAAGTCATATGCCGAAAAGCTGGTAGAAAGTATACCGAAAAGATGCCAAACAATAATTGTTAGTAATGGAGATTGGACCAATTATTAGGTAGTAGCGTAATAATATTTACGGTAAATTTTTAAATTAGTTTTAATTTTTCCTTTTCTGTCTTACAGTTCGCCAAAAATGAACAAGGACGTCTTATTATACAGACTGTATATTAGGTAGAGTACCTAATTTAAACTATATCATATAAATTGGATTCTTTCAGAAATTCAACAACTTCATTGATTTGGTTTGTATTGTTTCCAAGGACTTCTTCTATTTTGTTGGTGATGTTGCATGCGCGGCGTTCATTTGTTTATTTTCTGCCTGTTGTCAAGATGTGTTCTACAGTTAGGGTCGACCTGGCCAACACATATTGGCTTCGGTTGTATTTAGAAGATATGTTGGTGCATATGGAGGGTATGCCCTATTCTCAACCGGGTGATGGTGGTTTGTTCCTTCCTGTCGTTATTTGCTTCCTATTTTTTATATATTTCTTAGTTTATTAATTATTGATGGTGTTGTCCCATTCTTCTTGCCATTTATTTGTGGTATGTTTTGTAATGTGTCATTTAGTCATTAGTCTATGATGTGGCGGAGTTTTTCTACATTAATGGCTTCTATTGCAGCTCTATCGTCTGTTTCATTTCCTTTAATTCTTATATGTGAGGGCGTCCAGATTATTTTGGTTCTTATGTTTTTGCTGATGTGTGTTTTGTGTAAATATTCCTTTATTTTGACTAGTTTTTCTATATTTGGGAAAATATGCTTAAGACTTTCAATTGCATTTAAGGAATCGGTGGAAATAATATAGATTTTATTTGTTTGGTCTTGATTTTTAATACTCTGCCGCTTTGTAGATATAAAGTTCTACCGAATAGATGGTAGTTTCGTCATAGATGGTATTTTTCTATGATTTCTCTACTGACCATATCTGCTCCTGTACCATTTTCTGTTCTTGAGCCGTCAGTATAAATCTGGATTGTGTCTTCTGTTTGATAGATTATTTGTTTGAAGTTGTTTCTGAGTATTTCTGGTGGTCTAGTGTTTTTAAGATATTTTGTTAGTTCTGTGTTGAACTCTGGTTGATAAATCGATCAGGGCGGTGTGTCATTGAAGTGAATTTTGCATATAGTTGGGAATGTTAGATGGAGTTCGGACAAGCAAATGAAAATGTATTTTTGCATAAAAGTTTTGTTTAAAGTTCCTTTTCACGGTAGGAGAGTAGTAGGAAATGTATACGTTTATTTAGAGGCAATTGATATATTCTTACTGTAGTTAAATTCTTGATTTTCATTGGTTATTCAATATGTTGTCCTTTAGCGTATACTTTTCTAAATAATGCCAGGAATGAATACGTTGTTTTTAATATCTGAAACATTATATGCAGTTAAGAAAAAAAAAAAAAACTTAGAGTTAGTACAAAAGAGCAGTTTATTCCATAGAGGCAAAACAACCACTGGTGATACTTAAGTGCGTGCATGACCGGAATAATAAAGCAAATTATGCATAAAAGAACATTCAGATATGACCAAGTCAATAAAGAGTTAACAATAAATTTTAAAGAGGCAAAATTTAACCTCTTACAAAGTTCAATTTCATAAAAAGTTTTTCTGTAAAAAACTGACAAAATTGAAAAATATTCGTCAACGTAAATATAATTATTTATGCGCAGTTATTGTATCTATAATTTGAAATGTAATTTTTGTTTAAATTACTGAATTTCTAAATTTATGTTTTAATTTTTTAGGGCTTTATAGATAGACCATATATATACGACCATCAAAAAATCATTATAACGTCATTCAGGTCTATGTCTGTCTCTCTGTACGGTAGAAATTGTAGCCAAACAGCTTAACATAGAAAGTTGAAATTTGGCATGGTTATACAACTCTTTGACCCGCATATAGGAAAAATACAGAGTTAAAAAAAAACACATCTCGAGATAAATATAAACATATTTGTATTTAATAAAAATATATATATGTAAGCAAAAATGTAATTATTTAACTTTTTAGGTTGTAGTAGCTGGTCCGTAATTATTCACACACACAGTTTAGAACATAAGTATTTAATTAATAACTCAACATACAATTTATTGGAAAATTAATGAACTAAATAACACATTGATACACACCGATCAAAACAATTTAACACACAGTTCCAAAAACAATATACAACGAACTACGAGAACCGTGCTTCCCATTTACGCGCCATCTTATCTCTCCTCTCTCCGCTTCCCCCTTGTCATTCTCTGGAATGTCTCGCCATCTCCCCCTCTTTGGCTAACATATATATATTTTTTAATTTTCAGTGGCATATCAAATTAAACCTCTTAATGCGCGGATCAACAAGCAAATTTTTATTTTTGAAAAACAATTTTTTTATGAATATTGATGGGAACCGGAATAGTTCAACAGGAATTTTCGAAAAATTTCGATTTTTTGTGTCATATAATATAATATTTTTTCTAATTTATTGGGTGGTATCAAAAGAAAGCTCTTAAGACGTAGTTTTAAGGAACGATAAATAGTCTTTTGAAATTCGTTTCTTTTAACATGATTTTAGAAAATGTTCTAAAAAAGTTCATGTCCCGCAACCTTTTACCCAAAGTAGTCAAACTATAAATCTAAAAAAATTATAGATAAAATATACTGATCTGAGCCGGAAACATATGAGAGTAATTTTTGATCAGATTGTGTTTTTGAGAAATATGTCAGTTTTTGTGTTTTTGACAAAATTAATTATTTTTTTAATTCATGGCTAAATTATGGCTAATAATGTTATGGATTTTTTGTATTTATAGCTAAGATAGTGCGTGTATTTTGTAAAAATTATATATATATAAAAAATATAAAAAATATTATATATATATATATATGTATGTATATATATAATAATAGGATTTCTTTTTAAATCGTCGTGTAGGTGAAATAAATAATTAAGTCATGGGACGTTTCGCATTTATCCATTATATATATATATTTAACAGTTGTGAACAGTTGTGAGTTATACCCTTTTCACACTAGATCTTTAAGACGAGTGAACTTAAAGTTCACCGATGTTTAAGATCGGTATGCTTTCACACTTGATGTTTAAATCTCTGGTGCTGTCATCAGCTACAGTAATTTTGTCCTTAAGTTACCGTCATGAAATTACCAGTTTTGAACTGTCTGCGCAGACGCACATTTTGAATTATTATAAAAAAATATGGATATTTCATTTCATTCTACAATAAAGACACTACAATAAAGAATATATTACACCTGTATTAACATGTAAGTCGATACATTTCATCTCAATTATTGTAGCTCTGTATTTTATTAAACACATTATTCAAATAAATAATTTTATTATAACAATAAGTATAAACTTCTTATAACGTCGATATAATACAGTATTCTTGTTTATGATAATATAAAATGTTGACAGCACAAATTCAAGGAGTATTTTTTTATAATAGAAATTAAGTTGGCAATGCGTACAAAGTTTAAGACGCAGATTTCTGTCTTAAACATCGGTCGTGTTTAGACGAGGCCGTACGGTTTCACATTAGCGTTTAAAGATACATTCACTTTAACATCCGATCTTAAAGATCTAGTGTGAAAAGGGTATAAGGTGATTAAAAGGAACGAATTTTTTCTTTGGAGGTCGTTTTTGTCATGATTGGAATTACTATCTTTCCAGGGCCGGAAACATTGTATTACCGACGCCCGGGCCCTCTCATGTCGCCTCTACTTACCCATTCCGAGGCCCGAGGTGCTCCAGTATTGCGAGCCACCTTAATGAAAACTTGAAACGAGTAAATACCCATGAAGTAAACTTTGTTTAACATTTGATAGCAGTAATAAAAATATTTGTAATATTAAATGGATAAATAAAAAAATAAATACATTTGAAAACAAACAAGCAATAGTCCTCCATTCTTAATTAACACAGTTCACAAAAAAAAAAACAGGAAATATGTCTATTCCGTCGGTCGTGCACGAGCATACTTTTGTTTAATTTTACAAGCGCCAACCGCGTAGTTTAAGTTTAAGTTAAGGGTGCGCACAACCGTATAGTTTCTTATACAAGACTAATAATCTGAAATAAATTTAGTAACAATCTATGCATCCAAATTTTTAGTGAATTTTTATCTATCTAATAGGATATTTTTAATTGTAAAAAAAAACTGTCATGTAATTATAAATAAACAAATTGCATTATAGACGCCAACTTGTAAACCATTTGCCGCATATTTGTGTACCATGCGGCAAATTGTAGCTAAAGCTTCATTCTACAAATGTATTTCATGATATTTTGTTCTACTGTGAAAACTAATTACAGTTATTGTACTTGGTAATCTATTTTTGCCGCCACCTCAAACCTGCCGCGGTTCTCAATATAGGTGCTGCGGATAAAAATGATTTTTTAGATGTAAAGAATACTTGTACCAAATGACATTTTATTATCTTTTCATGTATAATATTTTTCGACGAAGGTTCTAAACTATAAACAATCATGTCAAAAAATATTTATACCTATTATTTGAACATTTCTATACAAAACTATAAAAATATAAAACTTATTTGAAACCCACAAATATATTTAAAAAATTACAGAAAATTGTTGTGTGATACCTATTATTAAGTTATTGAGCAATAACATTTTTACAATAAATATTTCTACAATCAAAAATATCCTATTAGATAGATAAAAATTTTGTGCAAAATTTAATGTATAGATTGTCACTAATTGTAGTTCAGTTTTTTAGCTTTGTATTAGAAACTAATAATCTCTGAGTGTTGTACGTAGCGTTAAGACATAAGGTTTACAGACACTGTATAGTAACAGATTGGCCAATGATGACAACACCCCCATTAGGAGTCCAAATAAACGTGGTAGCTATAGTTTCACATAGAAAAAGATTATTTTTGCCGAAACAGTAAATGTTTGGAAATAGATACTTTCACAAAAATAGATAGGATTACACTAGGCAACAAATTTAACTTTTTTTTTAATAACATTAGTAAAATTAGCTATTTTAGGATAAACATATTATTCACGAAAATGTCAGTAAAAAGTCTGTAGCACCCTCAGATTTTTAGTTATTCAATTTTGAAGAATTTACGTTATTATCAGCGTAACTGTTACAGGGAATCATTTAAAAAATATACATATACAACTGTATTAATGAAAATAAATTTTTATTGTGTAAAAAAACAATACTGAAAAACATTGACAAAATAATTTTTTTTTCTATGAACGGTACATTCTTTTCTATACAAAAACCAGCACTAGTCTCCCATCATGGTTGAATCCCACCTTCCCTGGTAACGATATTCAATTGTACTTATGTCCTGGTGAAACCTTTTACCTTGCTCATCACTTTAAATTTAAATCTTAACCTCGCACTAAATCGTTTAGGTCAGTTTGAGTTATGAGATGTGGTTCGGCACTGCTTCGAAAGTCGTAATCCGGATCGGAAGAAGTCGATGGACCTATTATGTGCTCTTTTATAATTTCATCAAATAAATTTAGAAACTGTCCCCAATCAGAAGGTGGTTTAGGAACTGGACTGTTAATGAATTCACGCCATATCATTGGTACAATAATGGCATAGTATTTTTCTTTCCCTTCAACCACTGAACTAAATTTACATAGTACAATATACAGCATATATGTCGCGCCCAGGTTTTATCTTGGTCTCCAACATGGCAGCCAAAATCAGAGCCGCAGTAAGGAAAACTTGCGCTAGGGGCAGAGCTGTGTTTTGGCGCCCTTGGTAAATAAAAACAAGGTTCTTACCTCTCAAAATTTAAGTGATGAGCAAAAAAAAGGTCCTCACCTCCCAAAATCCAAGTGACGAGCAAAAAAAAAAAGGTCCTCACCTTCGCAATGGCACCCCTTAGCAAGCCCGTCAGCGCCCTTTTCCTTAGTGCGCTAGGGACCTCCCCCCCTCCGCCCCCCCCCTTACTGCGGCTCTGGCCAAAATAATTATAATAGACTTTTTTACTACATTTGTTATTATATATATTATTCTACGTTGTGTTTTTGTTGTAAATTGACCGCACACATAACAAAAATTGTCTGGCAAATTAATACAGCCAGAGCCGCCCATAGGCGGGGGCAAGTTGGCCACCTGCCCCAGGCCTCGCGCCTGTAAGGGCCCCGCACTTCGACCGTCAAATAATAAAATAATAAAATACATTAAAAATATTATTCCAAGTTTTGTAAATAGTTGGTAAAAAATTATATTTTCATTGAATATAAGTATGTGTGCTTTGTTAATAGTTCATAATATTAAAGAAAATATCGTTATTTAATATATAAATATATTGGGCCCCGCAAATCCAGTTTTGGGGCCCCGAAATTCCCCGCAAATACTAGGGGCGGCCCTGAATACAGCCATGATGGTGTCTCTTCATTGTAATTATATAACACTAAACTATTATACACTGCTTTTCGCACTTGTGTTACGTCCAAACTTGATCGTCCAAACTTTTCGTTTTACTTGTGACCAAAGGTCTTAAAACGAAAACAATAACAAAATACCCCCCCTACCTTACCGTTTCCAACTATGCCCTCTGTCGCCAAAATTCAAATAATTACGTTTAAATTTGTTTCATGAATAAATAAAAATTGTGATTGAAAAATTTTTGAGTTCAGATTTAGAATCAGGGTATTGGATTTAACTAACATTGTTTTCATATATGTTAGTAAAACCTTGTTGACCTGTGTTAATAGTGAATAAGCCACAATAAAATCAACACATCTTAGATACAGATAGCTACAGATTTACTACTTGTGTGTTTTGTATTGTTGCATAAAAAAAAAATAATAATAATAACAGGCTGATACTATTCCCGAGAGAAATCGAACTTACTGTTTTATGTTGAGGTCTTCCACTTTATTTTAATGTGTTTTATTATTAGACTGTGATATTCGATAGTAATTGGCCATTTTACAGCCTCTTACCATCACCCTATAGGTCTGTTCAATTTTTAGAACAGACTTTTTATCTTATTTATTTGTATTTGTTCGTGCAAGATTTCTTTTATTGAGTATCTATAAGATTTTATTTATTGCTTAATTTATCGGTTTTAATATATACCTTAGTCATTTAGATTTAGGGCCGTCTTAAGCGCAAATAGCTATCGTTGCTGTGCACTAAAAATTTTAACTAACTAACTAACTAACTTATTGATATACATTAAAACCTGTTATAGACACACCGGCAAATTTAAAGGCTGTGTACATATTGTTGATATCTCTCAGGTAATCTTCTAGTACGCTGTGTTTTTGAATAATGTTCAATCGGGTTAAGGTCAGGGGAGCACGTTAACCCATTGTTGTTATACCCCCTTGATTTAAAAAGTCTGTTACACAATGGGCGACGTGTGAGCGCACATTATACTGCATTAGGGTGAAATTTTCTCCGATATATGGAGCAAAAGGTACAACATGATCTTGAAGAATATCTCTGATGTACCTATTTACAGTTCACGCTCCGCCATCAATCACCACTAAATTTGTGCGAGCTCCTAAACTTCCATCAAAAGATACAGTAGTAGCAAAATTAAATGGTGAATTTAATTCGTTCATTCGTTAGATTCGTTCATGTTTAGTAGAGCATTCAAAGCTTTCTAGATATAAGCTACAAAATAATAAAATTACAAAAAAAAAAAACATAGTTTTAAATCTGTTTCTTTAAATTTCCCGGTGTGTGTAGTTAGGTTAAATTTTTTATTTTAGTTGTAAAGTATTAATTACCATCGAATGGAACACTTATTATTAGTTCAGATTTTGATAGAATGTATTGAATACAATAACACTTCACTGTTAAAATGTATTTAAATTTATTTAAAAAATGAAAACATACGTAACATGTAAATCAACAATTTTTGGACTCATAATGGCCACCAATTACTTCAACCAATAGAAAACGAGACGCTCATTGACCAGACTGTCATAGTATACAGTGTCTATAATAAAGATAAGTTTTCCATATAAAGTGGCTAAAAAACGAAACTCTTATAATAAAATGAATATTCAATTTATTAGTTACCATTATGAAGGTGCTAAGTGACATTTCATAAAATCCTCCAACAGACAAGGTGACTGGTTTCCTTGATCGAATCATTATCATGAGAAGCGCTTGCTTCATTTTGGCAGAAAACTGATACCAGTGAGATTCGGCTACTGCCCTTCCAATATTCATACTCTAAAATAAATATTATAAGGTACACCTGAATTTTTAAAATATGTCTGTTCACGGACATAGTATATCCGACTCAATATTAATCGTATTAATATATTTCTTTCCCGATCATACTTGCAACGACGTAATACATGCAAAAAGGTACGATAGTAGTTCTGAATTTGATAGACAAATTTGAGACACACGAACATTATCACTGGGGAAGACTGGGACTGGTGATTTGAAAGTTTTGTAAACCCTTTTTTTAAAGTTGACTTAAAGTAGGGTGAAGTATGAGGTACATTTCAACAATTCAAATTTGCTGCTCCATTTGTTTTGTGAATCTAGTTCTTTGCAATAGTAGCTTCTATATATTCCCAATTTTGGCGTCGTTACAAATTTGTAAAAAATCACAAATGTTAATCAATGAAAATAAGCACAGAAATTAAACACAAACGTAAGTATGCAAAGTTCTATTTCTTTGCTTAGCATAACCGAAGGTAACGTAGCTTTTTAAGATGCTTAGATTTCATATCATAGAGTTGGACTAGCAAAATTCTACCGGAAAAGCACAGAATAGAGGTTTCAGAGAAGTAGAGACGAGTTGTTAAGGAAAAACAAGCTAAAACTGTACAAAGAAAACTAATTGAATTGAAGACCAACATATTTTTGTGAAGGCAAGAACAAAACAAAAGTAGTCTGTTCAAGTTACGTAGATTGTGATTCAGAAGCAATGAACTCTAAAACAAATAATACAATGAATTATAGCTCAGATTATGACTTAAATCTGCAAATCAAATATTTTACGTAAATAGCAGCCATAATATTTACAAAATTAGGACTGGCGTCGAAGTAAAACTTCCTCAACCTCAAGAAAGCAAGAGGGTGTTCAGACAAAGTTCTTACATGAAATTCTTTGTTATATTTTTTTGGTATAAAATTCAAAATGTTTACTCGATGGTTAACCAATAAGATATACTACATAGTACGAGGGTTACCTTTTATATTGTTACAAACGACCGATAGATGGCAATATTGAAATGTGTCATTACTATATTCGTAAAATTTGACATTTGTTATTATGAAATCAGTGGCAGCTTATAAATTGACCGAGTAGTTTGTTGACAGTGAGCGTTTAAAAATAAAACAAGTTTGTGAAAAATTTTATATTACCCGTGATGGTTTTCGTTTGATGATTTTTTACGATTTTAGTAAAGGCCTAACTTAACAACAATGCATAGATTCGCTTCGTTCAACATTTGGTAATGAAGCACCATCAGAAAAGACTGTTTACAATTGGTTTGCAGAATTTCGTCGTGGTCGTGCGTCCGTCAGTGATGAATCTCGTGAAGGTCGACCAAAATCGCTTGTTATTCAAAAAAACATCGATGCTGTGCGCAAAATGATTGAAGAAGATCGACAAGTGACTAACCGTGAGACAGAGGCATCCTTTCGTATATCGCAGAATGCAATACATTCAATTTGCATGAACATTTACCTGTGAAAAAGATCTATTCCCGATGGATTCCGCATAATTTGACCGAAGCTCAAAAAAAGGCTCGTCTTGATTGGTGTAAGGAAATGCTAAAAACATTCAACCCAGGTACTGCAAAATCCGTATACAACATGGTTACAGGTGACAAAACTTGGATTTATTTATATGAACCGGAAACTAAGCAACAATCCACTGTTTGGGTCTTCCAAGATGAACCGAAACCCACAAAAGTTGTTCGTTCACGAAGCACTTCCAAGAAAATGATCGCTTGTTTCTTCGGTTGTACTGGACATGTCGCAACCATTCCTTTAGATGATCAGAAAACAGTTAATACTGAATGGTATACAACAATTTGTTTGCCAGAAGTCATCGAAAAATTCAAGAAAAAATGCCCATGAATTATTTCAGCCAAAAACAAAAATTCATGCAGTAAAGGGTTAAAAATTTTCATATTTGAGCAGGAATAATATAAATTTATTATCTATACCTGAAAATTATATATAAACAAAAATATTTTTACTGTAAAATTGTGTTTTTAAAATTATTTAAGAAACGAACTAACAAAATCTATCATTAGGAATAGAACTCGGCCGCAAGCGGACGAGTCTATTTGGACCTGTTTTTACCGCTTAGTGGTATTTTTTGGTTTTCACAAAAATAGTAATTTGTTGCCATTTAAATATTATATAGGTGATGAAAGGAACAAAATCTTTCCTTAGGAATAGCCGAAAGCGGACCAGTTTTTTATCGTGGCTACTGTATTCTCAAGATTTTAAATTTCTCATTGTGTTAGTTATTAAATTATCATTGTGTTAGTTACATTTGTGGATAAAACGAATACCACCTATCTTCACAATATAGGGGTGAAGACCGCCGAAGGCAAGCTTAATCCCCAAGTTTAATAATCAGTGGCGCAGCCAAGGGGGGGGGGCGACGGGCCTGGGTCCTTCCCAGGACCAGCAGATTACACACAACAGTAGTTAATTTTTAAATTACTTCATTGTAAACAATATTGCAAACATGATTTTTTTTTCGTGTAAATAAACATTTTTTTAAGATTGCCTACTCTTGATAAAGTGACATTAGTATTGTTCAAGTGAAAATACATCACTTTCCAAATATGCTCCAACGAATTATATGAAGGGGAGCATTGATCCTTTTTCCCCCTGACACATCGACTAAAATGTTCGCCCAGTCAAATAATAAAACTGTTTTAAACAACTAATTACTCGATTTAGATAAGATAAAGTGGAAATCTGACTTCGGTATAACCTTCAGAATGTAATTTTAAAATGACACCTCAAACGTGAAATAGAGTAGAAATAGTAGAAATATAATATATAACAATCGCACTCTAAAAATCGGTATTTGGTTTTATTTTGTAGATTAATGTGAATATCAATATCTTCTTAGATATTTTTGAAATTATCATGTTTTACACATAAAAAGAAAAACTTATATAAAGTTGTACTGAACAACAGTGGCGTATTAAGAGGGGGGGGCGCAAGCCCCCTCTGAAGGTCCAATGAAATGAAAATTTAACAAATTTATTATAATCGTACAGCAACATAATTTATGTATTTTACAATAATAATAAGTTATATTTTATTATGATTAGTGTTGAAATTAACAGAAAATGCATATTAACATGTTATTTTTAGGGTTTCGTAGGTATAATCAAGAAATCCTTATTCCGTCATATTAGTCGTTCGTTCGGTACAAATTGTGGCCAAGCGGCTGATTTAGAGAACTGAACATAAGAAAGAGAACTATTGAGACTTCAAAAATATATCCCGCGAAAAATATAAATAAATATGTATTTATCGAAGAAAAAATCAAGTGAAAGTTTTTGATACATGGATTAACAATTAAATTTTTTGATCAACAAATAATGGAATTATTATTTGATATAAACATCAATATCCAACAGCAGGGGTGTCGAACTGGTGTCGAACAGGGGGGTCGCAGTCTATTTTACATACAAAATGATAAGCAGTGACGGAACTTTAAATATCCCGAAGGGTTTCTTGACATTTTTTTATAAACAGAAAAGGGGAAGAGAGTATATTTTACATTTTTAAATATATTTTTTCCCTAAATAATCCCTAAGTGATTTTGATTACCTATTCAGGGGCCACAAAAAATGAGGTTGAGGGCCGTATGCGGCCCGCGTGCCCTTGAAATTTGATTCGGCCCTCCCCAAGACAAAATCCTGGCTGCGCCACTGTTAATATAACGTGTTTCTGTATTTTGATGATTTATAATTTTGTGTTCCATCACAAATATTATTGTAAATTAGGAAAATATTAAAAAATATGTACAAAGCCAATGTTCTAATTTCTATTAGGCGTGGTTAAAATCTTAGTTCATATGATTTATATATCACCTTGAAAAAACATCTTTTAAAAATTCAAGTATACGTGCAAAATATTTGCTCTAGTATGCATGTATTAAATTACCTCTAATGAAACTTCATTCGCATGCCAATAGTACATAAATAGTTGTATTAGTAAGGCTGTTAAGTACTCCATATCCAGAACGAATCTGACGCTTAAACCACTCTGAAATTAAAATGTAGATATCTATATTATTAAATAAAAATAAGACACTTATTTATAAAATGTGTATTAGACCAATTTTTACCTATTCTAGTCCGGTATGGGCAATACTAGTAAAACCAATGTACAGACCCTTCTAGATGAAAGTGCATATCTGAGAGGCACGAAGAATTGAATGTAAGATATGTTAAAGATTACATAACATATATTACCAAAAGATTTTTCGATAGATGTAATAGTAGAGACGTACTACTGAGGCGAGTGAAAATTGAAAGAGTCTACATTGAACGAAAACTCTGGAGATGCTCTCAACCAAACCAGCGTAGAATTTCCTCACTTCTGGCCATCTGTCATCAAAAATAAACTTTCTAATCTTCAAGTCACTTATCCGTTAACGAACATCTCATTATCACATATACATGTGACAAAGAACCTTAATCCAAGCCAACGGAATGTTGCTGGTTCGATTCCCCGTTGGTGATATTATTCGGGCGAGAATAATATGTTAGTTAACATTACTCCCATTTTCACAATCATTCACCCCTCATCCAGGCGAGCTCGCCCTCTGACATCGGCGATTAGCCTCGTTGCAGAAATAGACCGAAGTAAATTAAATAAAACAATAATAATAATCTCAAACCCTTTTTCAAATTCATACGTGGCTTATTCATTGCTTATCTCTGAGTTCAATAACCGGACAATATGATGTGTTCGTTATTAATTTTAAAAATGTTATTTTATATCGTGACTATTAACTAAGGTAATGTAAATTTAACATTGTTTTTTATTCTTTAACTCATATTTGATATGTTTTTATTATTTAATATTTATTTTATGTTATATTTTAAATTCCGACAATTTTGTAATGCTTATTTTAACTACTTGACTTGTTAAATTTGAACACTATCATAATTTTATACATGTAAACTTACCAATTTAATAATTCTATTTTTCTATATATCTTTGTAGCTCTGATGAAGATTTAAATTAAAATCGAAACGTTAGCGAAGTTAATAAATTTGTTTTTATTTTGTGACTGGTCCGAATCCCATTACCTTCAACATTAATTACTAACTTACGGACGTAACTCATCTAATCAAAATAATAATAATTAATCAACCGTCCAATGGTAACACACCTACCACGTCATCCCATCCCTACAACACTCGGTATAAAAAGTCTAAATAAATGCAAATGTTTATCACTCTTGTGATTCCTGAATACGGATGCGGATTGTTGAGCAGTTTCTGAAATGTCCGACTTTTATATTTTATGAAGTATTATATCTCTTTGATACTAATACTCAGTACACATTGTACAATTCCAGCCTAGTACTATCAGCAATGGCAAACGTTCAAAATAATGGTGTCCGCTTAATACTAGACCCTTACAAGATAATTTAAAAATTATCTAAATATAAAGTTGTTTTAAACCCACAAATACATTTTGAAAAATTACCAAAAATTGTTTTCTGATATTTATTATTTAGTTATTAAGCCATAACATTTTTATTATTATTATTATTACAATTAAAAAAATCCTATTAGACAAATAAAAATTCACTAAAAATTTTAATGTATATAAATGATTTTTAATATTAATGGGAAGAGAAAAATTAAATGAAATTATCAATTCGTCAAGGATGAAATTTGTAGTTAATAATATTGCCAACTTTAACAGCTTATTATTTGACATTGGCTTAATATTTTACCGTTCTGTTTTTTTTTTTTTTTTTGAAAGTTACACATCTCGCTTGTTCAAAAAATCATTGTATGCTCTAAAATATATCAAAAACTTTTTTTAAAAATTAATTTTGTTGAAAATGGAACGATCGGAAATTCTCACTATTATGAAGTATGAGTTCTTGCAGTCTGTTCCAAACGGTTAGGCGGAACTAGATTTTGCAATCTAGTTACTTTCATCGTTTATATCGTGATTTTCGACCGTTTTGTTTAAGCTTTGTAAATCATACTTACAATAAACATTTTTTGATTAAGGTTAATATCATTTTAAATTGTCATTTTCTTTATATTTTGATTTTTTGTGTCATCTTAATACAAATTTCCAATTTATTAATTTTTTTGTCATTAAAATGTATAAAAAATAATAATTTTATTCTGACATATGTCATTCGTTTCCATGGTTTCATTGTTGGAATTTTAAATTGTGACGTTCCAACTTGAAAAATGAAATAACCCAAGCAAGATCCCTTCTCGTGACAACCTAAAAGAACGAAATTCCCATTTAGTTCCGCCTAACCGTTTGGAACAGACTGTACGTAGAACTACGGCATCGCAGACTGCGCGAAACATTAATAGTGTATTTGGCTCTAGTGTTACTACGCAGCAGACAATATCAAATTGGTTCGCCAAATTTCGTACAGGGAACTTAAAAACCAAACAAAAAAAAAACAAAAAATTGGCTCATCGATCACAGCAGAAATATACTGCAACCAACTGGACGAAATGGACGGCAAAAACTTGGTAAGATTAGTCAACAGATCGACTCCTATCTTATTGCATGATAACGCTAGACCACACACTGCACAAATGACTGTGGCAAAACTACAAGAATTGGAGTTGGAACTTATTCATCATCTTCCATACTCACTAGACCTAGACCCCCACTGACTACCACTTCTTCCGCAATTTGTACAACTTTTTAATAGGAAAACAGTTTAATTCCGACAATGCTGTAAAACTGGCCTTCCAGAAATTCATTGATTCTCGTCCGCCAGTGTTTAATACCACCGGCCTGAACAACCTGCCATTAATTAGCAAAAGTGTATAAACAATATAGGTGCATACTTTGATGAATAAAACAATTCCTTATATTTGTGTCAGATAGTTAGTTATTTCAGATGGCTGGATAGTTAGTTATTTCAGATAGTATAAGATGGATTGTATATGAAGAGTTGCCGTGGCTACGTGGTAAGATGGTTGTCTATGAAGCACCGAGACGCGGGTCGTTTCCCCCCGCGCATTTAATACTTAAAATAAGTACCTGTTTATACAAGTATAATAGGATCGGCCGAAAAGTCACTGGTTTAGAAACGTCCAACTTACCCTTTCTGCCCCTTCCACGCCTATCTAGGCTATGGGATCCTTTTATTTATTTATTATTTATTATTAGATTGTATAAGAAACTTGCGAGAACTATTTTACTGTGACTCCCCTTAAAGGTACTTAGAAATAAACCATGTCCTATATTCTTACCATAATACCTTCCATTCCGACAGCACATATCAACAAGGAACATGTCAAAAATGCAGCAAAAATTATTGGATTTATTAAAACATCCAACTCAATTAGAAAACTGAAATAAAAATATTGATGATGAATATTTAATATATTAGTTTTTACTTCAGAACTTACTTAATGATCTCGTTGTGTTCTTTTATAATTTCTACTACTTTATGATATCTTTCTATCAGCCCATAATCATTCAGTTCACCCTTCTCCGCATCTAGATGTAAGTTCTTAATTCTGCTTTGGACTATTTTGAATTGGCCGATACTAAATATCATGCAACCAACTGAAAACAGGTAAATATCACATTAAAGTATCCGAAACCAGAGCCGCAGTAAGGAAAACTTGCGCTAGGAGCGAAACTGCGCCCTTGGCAAATAAATGTAAGTGATAAGCAAAAACAAGATTCTCACCGCCCAAAATCTAGATGATGAGCAAAAAAAAGGTCCTCACCTCCAAAATCCAAGTGAAGAGCAAAAAAAAAAGATAATCACCTCGCAAATACCAAGTGAAAAGCAAAAAAAAGGTCCTCACTTTCGCAATGTGAGGACCCCTTAGTCAAGCTCATCGGCGCCCTTTTCCTTAGTGCGCTAGGGGCCATTGCCCCCTCCGCCCCCCCCCTTACTGCGACTCTGTCAGAGACATTTGAGTTTATGATTATAAAAGTGATATATTATAAAAGTAAAAAATTTCAAACACCGAGGGTCAGACTAGTGAGGCACTCGCCTCACCTTTACTCACAAAAAAGAGCGTCATAACTGGCAAAAACGGGCACAAGAAACCAATCATTTTTTATATTTTTCAAATAAATAAATATACAGCCTTGGACAAATGTATGGAGCACCCTACGTTTTATTGAGTTTTAGCATTATTAAAGGAAAAATGGTAGATAAAATAATACATACAGCTTTTAATGATAACTTTAATCAATATTATTAATATTTTGTGGTACCTTCTCGTGCTTTAAATACCGTACGTACCCTTTTAGGCATACATCGAATACATCACAAGTTTTTTACGGATTGTAGATTGAACTATTCGTCCACAATAATTTTCTTCAATTCTTCTTTTGATTTGCATTTGTAAAGAGACACCTTGTTTATTAGAATCGACTATAAATTTTCAATTTGCGATAAATCTGGGGACTGGGCGGCCATGCAAAAAGTGGCACATTCTTTTTGGAAAATCATTCATTTGTTGCTTTGGCTTTGTGACAGAGGGCATTATTTTGTTAAAACACATATTCTGAATTGTCTTCATCAAATAATTTCAATATTGATGACTCCAAAACTTTATTAAGCATGGTAATATAACAAGTAGAACAATGTGTCCCACGCACATAAAGACCATGATGCTACCAACACTATATTTGTACTGTAGGTATGATGCTGTCAGGATGAAAAGCTTCACCCGACTTACGTCTTACAAAGATGACTCCAGGTTGTCCAAAAAGCTGATCCACAAAAGAAGAAAACAAACCATAATTTCGTAAATTTATAGTAAATTAAATTTTATATTGTTAGTGCAATAATTGCTTAGAGTTAAATTCGTAAATACATTAAACCATTACAATGCGTACTTCTATATTGGACTCACCAGATCAAATGATTTTCTCTCATTCATCAGGTGTCCAATTTAAATGTCTTTTGGCCCACTCAAGGCGAATTTTTTTGTGTCGATCGGTCAACAGTTGTTTTCGGTAAGCTATTCTTCCATGCAAATTAGATTCCACTAGAGGTCTTCTAATTGTTCTAGAAGAAACTTTAACTTCTCTGTGCTCCCACCGATCATCAGCCAGCTCTTTTGACGATATTGAGCGTTTACGAAGAACACTTCTCTTTATAAAACGATTATCTCTGGAAGTGTTGCACGATTTCTTCCGGTTTTTGGCCTGTTTTCATAAGTATCAGTCTCTTGGAACCTTTTGATGGTAATTTGCACTGCTTTTCTTGAACACTCCTTTTTTTTTTATTTTCACCTGCGACGGTCCTTGTGAATGGAGCAATACAATTTGACTAATTTCTGCCACAGTGTGTTCACGTTTTTTAGCCATATTATAATTAAAAATATTCACTTGAACTCAATAAAACATGAAAAAGACAGTGTTGACGTCAAACGCATGTGTAATAATGATCCAAGCCCTAGTTCAGCGTTTCCCAAAGAGTGGGTCGCGACCCAGCACCAGGTTGCAGAAAATTGTAAAAACACAAAAAAGATTTTTTTTGTACATATTATTTTTTTTACGTCAGTTAATCACTAGAATAGTGTGTATTTGTGCTCTTTATTACTATACTATATTCTTTATTACTATACTATACTCTTTATTACTATTCATTACTCTTTATTACTATAAAGATACTGCTTTAAAATAAAATTTGTTTTGTAAATAATTTTTTTTTTTCATAAGGTGGGTCGCGATAATTTTTAAAACCTCGTACCGGGTCGCGGTCAAAAAAGTTTGCGAACCGCTGCCCTAGTTGTTTATTTTTATGTAAACAAAACGTAACAGATCTGAGCCTATATTTATTTGTTTTTCAAGATTTATCATAATTCTGTTTACATTTTCGGTTATCTGATTAGACATACGTCTTTTAGAATGTATCAATGATATTTTAAAAACATTTTGTCAAATATATACAAGTTACAACATACATAAATTTAGATGTTATATTATAACTGTATGGGTGCTCCATACATTTGTCCAAAACTGTATTTTATTTATTTATTTATTTATTTATTTATTTATTTATTTATTTATTTATTTATTTATTTATTTATTTATTTATTTATTTATTTATTTATTTATTTATTTATTTATTTATTTATTTATTTATTTATTTATTTATTTATTTATTTATTTATTTATTTATTTATTTATTTATTTATTTATTTACAGGTTGAACTACATGAATACAGAGAAATACAGAAGAAATCGAAAATAATACAAACAAACAGCAAATAAACAGCAATAAAAAACAAATACTGAACATCACAGCAAAGGCCAGTATACGGTGCGTGGCAGTAATAAAAAAAGAGACTTGTCTTTAAACAATAGGTGCCGTCCAGATAGGTGTGAAATACTCTGAACTACTCCGAAGTGTTCTACTCCAAACTACTCTGAAAATTTTTGCATGTGGAACACTTTAGTTGAGTATTTAGTGGAAAGAGGCGCTGCTATCTTACGAATTAACAAATGTGAAAGAAAAACTATGCTAAATGTACAAATTATTTTAAATTTTACATATTTATAATAAGATAAATGGATTTTATTTAATATTAAAAAATATACAGTTCTAAATGCGTAATAAATCTTTAACAAGTTTGAATTGCATCAGCTGATTACCCCCACTACAAAGGAACTCCAAGTTCTAAAATAAAGGTAGGTACTTCAGGGGACGGGGGAAGGAAATTCTGGTGTAGTTGAGAGTGTGAAGTACTTTTACTTGGAACTACCGAACTGTTCGGGGCAGCTCCGAGTTACTCTTTACAGCAACCTGGAAAGCGCCTATTTTATACAAGTCATTGTAGACTGTTTTACTTTGTGAAATATCATCATATCACATGGTTTTTATAAATGTTTTATTTTTTGCTATTAATATGATTATTATTTAACAGCATCAGTTTACTGCCTTTTTTACTGACCGTTAACATATATAAGGGAGGTATTGTGATCATAACGTTTTGACTATTTTTAGCATGATGTCTGTGGGTCTGTCTGTCCGTCCGTCCGTCTGTCTGTCCGTCTGTCTGTCTGCGTACACGTGCAGAGCAAATTCGGCTGAAAGGATTTATCCTTTATTAAGGATTATAATAATTATTATAAAACTTCATATTTAAGCTTCTGCCATCAATGGCCCGAGTTGATCAACTTTTGATAAAAATCGGTTGACTAGAAATGGGAGTTTACTCGTGTCGATTTTAATATTTTTGCAAATATTTAGCAACAGAAAAATAATTCGAAAAAAATTATTTATCTAACAAAATTTGCTATAAATACAATAACTAATAACTTTTATTTGAGACGTTTTTTGATAAAACGAAAAATTTCGAAAAGATTTTGTAAAATTATCTATTATTTCCTACTTATATGTAACGTTTGCATGGTCATGATAAATAATATCTCTGTTAGAAAATATTAGGCCAAGTTATTTCTACTCTGGTGCTAGAATATATTTTATACAAGTATTTTGTGATGGCGGTCGGTCCTGTGGTGGCCATAGCTGCTTTTTTGTTATTGGGGATGCTCTTTCTGCAATACCGACAGAGTGTACTATGTCAGCGGTTCCCAAACTTTTTTTACCGCGACCCGGTACGAGGTTTTAAAATTTTTCGCGACCCACCTTATGAAAAAAAAACATTTATTTACAAAACAAATTTTATTTTAAAGCAGTAGCTTTATAGTAATACAGAGTAATAAAGAGTATAGTATAGTAATAAAGAATATAGTATAGTAATAAAGAGCACAAATACACACTATTCTGGTGATTAACTGACGTAAAAAAAATAATATGTACAAAAAAAATATTTTTTGTGTTTTTATAATTTTTTTCGCGACCCAGAAAATGATTTCTGCGACCCGGTGCCGGGTCGCGACCCTCACTTTGGGAAACGCTGTTCTATGTGGTTCCTATCATAGACTTCTATGGGTTCTGTGGTGTCTGACAGGTCACCTATCGATTGCGGTTAGGCGGAACGCTGTATCGAAAATAGACAGGCACAGCACGCGGGGTTTCGGATTGCAACAACTGCTTATAACCGTGTTCATAATCGTTCATTACTGTATAAAGCTACATTATATAAAATTTTCATAGAAACGGACCGTTTCTGAATATATCTCGTTTATATGACTGGGTGCTTTGTCTTTTTGTAGCCCACCGGGCGTAAAGTTATAGTTTTAGTCATGGTAATTAAGATGTAAATAAACAGTTTTGACCAAATTGTGCGTAAAACATTTTACTAACATACTTACCTAAAAATGTATCGACAACAGCAATATAATAGGCACCAATACACCCAGACAAAACTTGCCAGGAATACGCCAGTTCATAGAACCCTGGTGCGAACTTATCAAAAGGAAACCATGAACTAAAAATCAATGGAACCTTATAGGCATGAATTTCTTGTGGACCTAAGAAAAAATATTCCAAAGGCCTGGCTATGAAGAAGAACACGATGGTTATAAAAACCACAGTCCAAAATAAATTAATATTGTACAAATTTCGTTTCATACAATCATCATATATTTTTGTGTCATTATCATTTAATTTACTTTTCAGTTCCGCTTTTTTTATTACCACAAGTAAATGATTTATCCGTTTTTTACGGTAGAGTACAGTGTATCCTTTTAGACATGTCACCATATAAAGTAATGTTACAGCAGCGTTGCCCATTAGAACTGGTATATTATTCACAACGCGTAACATTTCGATAAATTGTGTTGTTACGAAAGTAGCGAAGTAGAAGAAGACTAGTTTACTGTAAAATTTAAATAACAGTCTCTTTACTGGGTTTTTATACGCCCAATACTCCCAAAGTCCAAACAGAGCTAAGCCTTTTAGATTTCTTCTTACAAATATGATGTCACTCATATTTTAATTTAATTTAATTTTTTTTAAACAGTTTATGAGATTCGATTAAACAAATTTATAACAGGATTGTTTTTAAACTTATTAATGTTTTGATTAATATTTTGTTTAAGATGCGATTCTAGATATTTGAGTAGTTCTTTAAAAATTAAAAGAGTTGCCGTTAAGAGTTCAGAGCTCTTCATATTAGTAGACTTCACTGTGCGTTATGGAAAAGTTTAGTAGATAGTTTTAAGCTTCAAGTTAGCGTTTAAGCTGCGTTCAGAGCTCTTAAATTAGTCGACTATAGATTATGTCTTATGCCCTGTTGATTGTCTCTACAAGTTTGTCATATGGTAAAGCGAGTAATCGTTCAGAGCTCTAATGTTTTAATGAGACAGACATATAAACACACATTGACTATCTCAGTCTACATTGTAGAGAACGTTTACATTGTATGCCTTTACATAACCTAACAAAATGTCATCGAGCCGAGTACAACAAATCTCGCCCAAAATTACAAAGAGGACCAATAAATATGATCAATTTAGGTAATTTGGTTAGGTTTAGTTAGTAAAAATCTAGGACTACAGAATTAGGAAAACGATAATAGATAATAAACCTTTTACGAAGCCGCAGAAGTTGTTTTAAAGACACACAGATGTCACACTATTCGTAACGCACTAATTTCCATAGCTGTAAACGCTATCTCGAACGTTAAAACTATCTACTAAACTTATCCATAACGCACAGTGAACAATCAACTAATTTAAAGAGCTCTGAACGCAGCTTTACAGCTATGGAAATTAGTGCGTTACGAATAGTGCGACATCTATGTGTCTTTAAACCAATTACGGCCAGGGCCGGCGCTAGGATTTGCGAGGCCATGTGCGAGAAGAGCCGCGGGACCGGCTGTTCAGATCCAAGTGAGGAGCAAAAAAAAAGGTCCTCACCCTATGCGCGGGGCTTGTTGTTGAACCGCGGGGCCTGCTGTTGACCGCGGGGCCATGTGCGGCCGCACATGCTGCACATGCCTCGCGCCGGCCCTGATTACGGCGGCTTCGTAAAATGTTTATTATCTATTATCGTTTTCTTAATTCTGCTGTCCTAGATTTTTACTAACTGAACCTAACCTAATTACCTAAATTGATTATATTTACTGATTAATTATATTAACGATTGCTCGCAATCAACAGTGCATAAGTCATAGTCCATAGTCGACTAATTTAAGAGCTCTTAACGCAGCTTTACTATGTTAACGGGAATCGGACAAAAGTTTGATGTGAAAAAACGGTTGATAATATTGTTAAGAAGACGGTCTTCTAAGCTACGATGCCGGTCGTTTGCGACGGGGCAATGACAGCGGAATCTTCTAAATCAGTGTTTCTCAACAGGTGGTCCGTAGAAAAATTTTGGTGGTCCGCGAAAGTTTTAGTAGGTATTTTTTGCAGTTTTTTTGTTATTTTTATGCACATTTTTTATATAAATAATTTATATTTTGTTTATTTTCTGTAAACTTTCTGTGATAATACAAATAAAATTAATGTATTTAGTTAGCACATTAAATATATTTGTTTTCTTGCAAAAAATGCATCAACAATTATTATTAGTGGTTTGCGGTGCGTTTTTGGTTGAGAAACACTGTTCTAAATAACCCTAGCGACTGCAAGAAGGTTCTGGAATGAATGAAGCGACTATATATAAAGCGTTACCTGTGGCCAGGATTAGTTAGGGAGTTGGTCATTGGTTTCTATACAATCGATTTCATAGTTGAGTTAGACAAGTAATTGAGTTAATTGCAGTTACTGAGTTGAATTTGGTTCAGTGATTGAGTTATTCAGTTGAGTGAATACCTAGACCAGTGTTCCCAACCGCCGGTCCACGGACCGGCACTAATAGGATATGTTTGGAGATAATTTGTTCTATTGTGAAAATTACTTATAGTTACTGTACTTGTTAATCTACTTTTGCCGCCATCTCGAATCTGCCGCGGTTTTTAATATAGATGCTGAGGGTAAAAATGATTTAATTTATGTAAAGAATACTTGTACCAAGTGACATTTCATTATCATCAAGTATAATATTTTTCGACGGATGGGTCTAAACTAAAAACAATTATGTCGAAAAAAATGTTGACGTATTATTTGAACAATTTTACACAAAACTGTAAATATAAAAATTATTTGAAACCCACAACTATATTTAAAAAATTACAGAACATTGTTGTATGATACCTATTATTAAGTTATTGAGCAGTAACATTTTTACAATATTTTTTTCTACAATCTAAAATATCCTATTACGAGGTTCTTAAACTTATGTAGTCCGAGGACCCCCTCTTGAACAACTTTTTTTTGAGGACCGCAATCCAACACTAGACATTTTACGTCGTTCTTGAGACTTAATGTAGCGAGCCCGTGGTTTAACGTAAACATCTCGAAATGCTTCCTGTTCGATCTATATAATTATGATGATTTCATACTAAAATGAGATTTCGGAATCAGGGATCAGGTGCGAGGCGTGAGTTATCCAGGGTTCAACATTATGATAAGTGAATTCAATGATATATTTTGGTACTTACCAACCGACGGATGGGCCATCTTGTGGTTGATCTCAATTGCTATTTACACTTGGATTTGATAAGGAAACACACCACATTCAATAAAAATCGATTCAGAATTAAGTTTGAGTTTATTAACACAAAATGTACAGTTTAAATATATTTAAAATTAAAAGTTTAATAGAATTTAATGTTAGGCTAGAATGAATCTTATAGATCACCGGATAATTGACCAAGAGTATCCCTCAAGAATTCAGAGTTACCGCATGCTAGTCGCGAACCGAACTGCTATCTAACTATCTATGAACTGACTTAATCCCTTATTCTAAGTTGAAAGAAGTTTATATACCCAGTATAACAATATTCCAGGAAATGACAGTGTTTAAAAATTTAAATGTATTATATTTTTCTATTATCAGTTAAATTTGGAATAAAACAAAGAAACATTCAACAATGCATAGTTCTAATAAATTTGAAACCCTAAAATATTTCCTGCATAATAAATGAAATTAAATGCATAATGCATTGACCTCTGAATTTTTAAATGTTTTGTCAAGGTGGTCTAAGAGATTCATTACATTGCTCCGTCCTTTTGAAAAGTGTGCATCCACCTTAATGGATGTACACCTTTTCTCAAGTGTCCTCCTTAGGTTTAAATAAAAATAAACCAGAGAAGGATCTTAGATAGGACTACATACTTAGCCTTGGTGGAAGCCAACTGGGGGGGGGGACCTGTCGAGGGGACGTCATGGCGGAACTGCATCCATCTCGACCGCAGGTGGAAGTTGACATCTCCGATGTAGAAGTGAACCCAGAAATAGTTCTGGTGATGATACCAGCACAACAGGATAACTGGGAACTGGGTCGAAAATCAACTCTTGATGAAAAGTATGGGAATCTTGGGGTGGGAGTCTGCTCATCTCTCTCGAACATGGATTCGATCTTCGGAAGTAGTGTAATTTCTTCCGCGCAGCAGCCTCGTTGTCTTCGTAGAAGATCTTCATCCCGCAGTTGTTCTCCGGAGAATATCTTTGCAGTTCGCATCGGCTTGCATCTCAACATAAAATAAATCAGCACAATTTCTATTAGAGACCATTCTTCATGTGCGACATCTGCACTCATACTATTTAAGTTAATATCTTCTCGTAATTTCTTCATATTCATTTTCGTTTTTCGAGTGGAAAAGCAACATCTCTGTTTTCCGTGTATGCAGTCGGTTTCGGCTGACATTTTGTTTACGTGCAGTCTCATCCAACGCCTCACGCCCTAATATCGCGTGCACGGCTAAAACAGATATTTTATCATTAACATTGGCGGTTAGCGCTTAGGGCTGAACCGTCGCAAATGCACTTGTACGTGTATGCAGACTGATTCTACAGTCGCCACGATTTCTCTTCTCCCAAACGGAATGGGTACGTCTGTTGGATTAAGCAACATGGTTTGCAACTTGTGATGACTTTTGCCAATGGACGAGTATGCGTAGGGGAACGGTGATCGTCCGTGGGATTCGAGCATAGCAGGACCTAACTGCTTGATCGGGCAGGCTCATCTTTAGGTCTGATGAGCTAGCGCTATCATCGGGGTGGCGATTGCAAACTGATGTTGACCTAAACCTCCTGGCCAGTTGCACAGACAGTTTATCAACACTTAAAATTCGCGGATCCATTTCATTATTCTCTTGGCTCGCATCTAGCGGCATCATTTTTCTCGTTGCTTTAACTCCATTCCCGAACTTGATTGCAATATGATTTCACCTTCGTCTGACTCACCAGTATGGTCATCTTAACAATTGTCTCCCTTTTTCAATTTTCAGACATGTCACGAAATTTGTAAATCTTCTCGTTTCACCGTTGACTGCTGTTGCAAGCTTCTCGGAGAATACTTCGCTGGGGCGTCTACTTCGCTGTCTTGAGCCGTCTGATTTGATGTTAATACAGGTCTTCCTTCTTCGTTATATGTCTTCTGTAGGTCAGTCTCCAGTGGTATGGTTTTCTAGGCTGTTGTTGGCGGAGATATTATCTTTTTTTTTTTTTTCTTGCGCCCATGGTACTTTTGGGTATTATATGAAGCACTAGGGTACACGACGGTAGCAAACGGTAACATTCTTGAGGGACTCCGGACGACATCCGGTGGCGTATCTATTTTGATGGCTCGTCGGTGGTAACAATACATCAAATACACATAACATAATGCAATTTTTGTATCAGTGATGCCAAAGCAGCTGATACTCCCTGGATGGTATAAAATTAAATCAAAACTAGGAAGTAGAAATACACTCGAGCTTTTCTGCTTTCATACTTATACACGTTTCATACCTTAAATTCACACTTTATTAAGTTTCAAATAAGTGAAATAACTGTTGTGGTTTACTGTAATGTCTCATACTAAACATTTAAAATTCTATGCATAACCATTTTCTTAGTGCTTCAGATTCTAATTATAAAGAAAAAATAATAATTTCATTGTACCATACACTGGAACAGTGTTACGTTTCTCTCTGTTACTTTATCTATATAAACAGATACTTATTTAAAAAAATAAAAAATTTAGGCTGTCTACCACTTAGATAGATCAAAATTTTCTCGGGTTTTCGGGACTTGAACTCTTATTTAAAAGATGACTCAATATGTTACTCAGTACGTTTGAGAATTTTTATAATACATCTACACATATTTTTCCTTCCGTTGGTTTGTAAAATTTACAGAATTCTTATCAGCTGTTATATCAGTGAATTTCAACTGGCGCATTACATTGGAGTTGTCAAAGAATTGCTAGTCTGCTTAAATTACATAAGAAGGTGATATTTCTCAACGATTGCTATGCCAATAAAAGAAGACACTAATGAATTTAATTATTTTTGAACGCTTAAAATAAAAAATAAAACTTTACTTCAATAATAAAAAAAAAAAAAAAATGTAAAATAAAAGCTTTCACTTATAATCGAAATATTAATAATTTTTGCTATAGAGTCAAAG
This sequence comes from Liopterus haemorrhoidalis, assembly GCA_963971575.1. NCBI lineage: Eukaryota > Metazoa > Arthropoda > Insecta > Coleoptera > Dytiscidae > Liopterus > Liopterus haemorrhoidalis. Next base: position 17,699,790 of record OZ020621.1, read on the forward strand.
ACAACAATGTAGAAAATGTTAGTCAAATTAGAGATCTGGGCATTATATTAGATTCCAAATTACTTTATAATGTATACGTAAACAATATAATAAGAAAGATTACATATATAATGCTAGGTTTCATATTCTGAATTAGAAAACCATTTAGGAGTAAAAAAAAAAAAAAAACACTTCTAACTTTACTAATTATCAAAGAAAAGTAACTTCTCTACTAATCATCATTCTTAGAAAACTGATTATCTTGAAATCAATATGTGTAAAACAATTTAAAAACGTAATATATATACATATTATTATTATTTTTTTTTTTTAAATTAAGATAAAAATTACAAGTAATTTACATGTAGGCAATTTACAAACGCATTTCTCGCTTTTCCAAACTTTTGTTTCCTGCTGTTATCATTTATATATATATATATATATATTTTTTTTTTAGGGTTTGATTTTTGATTACATACTAATGCCATAGTGTTTACATACTTTAAAGTATAAATTAACTTCAAATAATCACAAAAGAAACAATTTAATAATACGGATATACTACTAATGCGTACATATTTTTGCAATGCTTATTAAAAGCGAAAGGAATAGTCTATTTAATTTAAATAAACGGGCTTATATTATGTTGATTTTGTAGAAAAATACCATTGGCGGTTAGTAAAACTTTTATTGGAAGGGCTGCAACTAGAATCTGTTCCAAATTTTTTTCTTTGAGAGGGGGGGGGGTCAAAAATAAAAATAACTATAAGATGTAATCGCTTTTAAATTCTTGGACATAAATCAATATGTTTCTGAGAATATTAAACAATTATATTATTATTATTATTATTATTTTAAGAGGGCACTCGAATGTACAAAATCGAGAGAAAATAGTAAAATATAAAAAAACTCTATTTATATTATCGACCGTAAAAATAGTAGATTCAAACTGCAATTTGAACAAAACGCGATAATTTTTAAAACGAACGAGCAAGGTTGCGATTTCGGTTGCAAATTAAATAAGCCTAGAATCATAAAACGGAAATATCCATAAACGTTTAAAATAGAAATTCAATTTAGTTTTAGAGGGTTCGTCGCTTATATGGATAGCATTAAACTTCTGATGACAGAAATTATATACAGGTCAAATATTCTTTCAAAACTTTCATTTTCATTTAACAAAATTAAAACTATTATAAAATCGGTATAATTTTGTTGTATGGTAATATTCTCTACCTGGGTTAAACTAAATGAGTTTTGTTTCCGTGTGTCATGTTTATTTATGGTTTACACAAAAATAGTACTAGTTAATATTTTTTAAAAATTCTTAAAAGAAATTTCAAACTATAATAAATTAATTGATTAAAGAAACTTGAATATAATACAGCAAATTTAGATTTAAATAAATTTAGCTGGTACTGTTGAAGTTACAGTAGATAAATAGAAGATACGAGAGATTATGTATTAATATCATATTTTCATATCAACAATAAAAATTTTGTCACCAAATAATAATATAATAAAAAAAATGTTTTCAATATTTATAAGAGCACTTTTTTTTAACTTTAAATTAAACATATCAGTTCAGAAAATTTTTACTTTTTCACAATATTTAAGTTAACTTCTTTTTATGATATTATGCAAGTCTGGTCTACCTGTCTAAACTGCAGGGGGTAATAGTGTACCTATCGCTATTACTCATTCATTAGAAACTATCATAAATTTTATTCACAGTTCACATGTTAACTCATTACAACAATTCTAAAAATAAACCACAAAAGTTACATATTTCTTTGTAAATGTTTTCATTTTCAAGTACCGGAAATTTCGTAACAGGAAAAGTATATGAATAGGATTTCGGATAAAACTTAAGAAAATCTCAATTCAATAAGTTCAAATACGAAAATAAATTGGAAATTAGAAATTTAAGGAAAGAATAACATTTTTACCATTTGAATATTTCAAACTCATCATTTTAAAAATATTTGATATTTATTAGTAACTTTATTATTTAAATCGTACATCTCTTAAATTCATCTTTTAACATACGTATCTCTTAACTTCATCTATTTCTTTTCTTTCTACTTTCTCGCTAATAACTCTTAAACAAATTGACACAAAACACATAACAAACTCGTATTGTTATTTACGTATACGTATTTAAATAATGTTCTACCGGGTATCTTTATTCTCTAAGTTAAATAACTATAATTCAACTTAATATCAAATATTCTTTCCTTTACCATTTCAATATAAAACAAAAACTGTTTTTCTAAATTTCGCTGCCACCATCCAAAGTTAAACTCTGGAAAATTTAATAATTGTATCCGAGGACATTAACTATGTCGCAATATATATATAACAAAAAATTTAAGAATATTTTAATTCAAATAATTAATTCTTCGCTCTATTAATAAATTAATTAGATCCCATCAGCGTACCCCTGGTACGTTACTTTAAATCCCACCGCTATACACCAAATATGTAGCGAGCCCGTGGTTTAACGTAAACATCTCGAAATGCTTCCTGTTCGATCTATATAATTATGATGATTTCATACTAAAATGAGATTTCGGAATCAGGGATCAGGTGCGAGGCGTGAGTTATCCAGGGTTCAACATTATGATAAGTGAATTCAATGATATATTTTGGTACTTACCAACCGACGGATGGGCCATCTTGTGGTTGATCTCAATTGCTATTTACACTTGGATTTGATAAGGAAACACACCACATTCAATAAAAATCGATTCAGAATTAAGTTTGAGTTTATTAACACAAAATGTACAGTTTAAATATATTTAAAATTAAAAGTTTAATAGAATTTAATGTTAGGCTAGAATGAATCTTATAGATCACCGGATAATTGACCAAGAGTATCCCTCAAGAATTCAGAGTTACCGCATGCTAGTCGCGAACCGAACTGCTATCTAACTATCTATGAACTGACTTAATCCCTTATTCTAAGTTGAAAGAAGTTTATATACCCAGTATAACAATATTCCAGGAAATGACAGTGTTTAAAAATTTAAATGTATTATATTTTTCTATTATCAGTTAAATTTGGAATAAAACAAAGAAACATTCAACAATGCATAGTTCTAATAAATTTGAAACCCTAAAATATTTCCTGCATAATAAATGAAATTAAATGCATAATGCATTGACCTCTGAATTTTTAAATGTTTTGTCAAGGTGGTCTAAGAGATTCATTACATTAATTTCTGGCTCAATAAGCTCATAGGCACTACGTTGTAATAAATATTGGTAAAAATGTATCGCTGGTTATTTTAATAAATGGTCTTGTGCATTTATAGAGAAACATTTTTATTAGTATATAGAATAAAAAACAAAAAATTAATAAAAATATTAGTAAAAAGAATAAAAAAAAATTACAAATTATAATACGTTAAGCTCATACAAACATTTCTTGGTCAAATATTGGGCAAAATAGATCTTATTATAATATGTTTTCTGTAAATAATTTGCAGTTGAATAAAAATAATTAAATTTTTACTAATTATTGTTTAGTTATGTCAATAACTAGTTAGATAACAACAAATACAAAAAGTCTTGACCATGTAGAATTTTTATTAAATGAGTTATTTGAATAAAAGCGAAAAGTTGGGAGACGTAAAGTTAATGTCAAAATTGTTTCGCGGACCCCCAGAGGTCCGCGGACCACAGTTTATGAACCGCTGTCCTATTAGACAGATAAAAATTCTGTGCAAAATTTGATGTATAGATTGTCATTTAATATAAAACTTTTGCGATACACATTACTTTTTAAACTTGCTGGTCCGCGAATTTTTTCTAGGTCGCTTGTCGGTCCGCCATGAAAAAAGGTTGGGAAACGCTGACCTAGACTACACAGTGATGTACTAAAATTTTATATTTCTATTTAAGTTTTACTTTTAGATTTTATTTAAACTTATTTTAGTAGTAGTTTTAGTAGCATATGTATTTAATAGTAACTGATAGCGATATTTAATAGATTTTTGAAAATATTGTATGTACGCAACAACTTTACACAATGTGTAGTAATACTATAAATACAAGAGCCTACTAGCATTCTATTTATCGGGATTCTAGCTGCTGAAAAACAAGTTGAAAAAAACTGGCCAAATTACAACTGACTTTGTGAATATGATATATTTTAAGTATAGGACTAATATCAAATACAAAGGATACATTTCATAAATAAGAAATTAATATAATATTTTCTGTGGTTGTTTATTTATTAATTTTTTATTAATACACGTGTAACACTTTGAATACTACTAAGAAATACTTATAATACCAGTAGACCTACGAATTACTAAAATTAAACTACAGTATTTTTTTAATTTATTTGTTATAATAATAATTTATATAAATGATAACAGACAAGGCATTTTCCATGGGATTTGCAGTGGTTAAGTACTTACAGCTTTTCTAGTATAAGTATTTCCAAAATGAAATGGCTACTCTTTTTGACAAGCTTAACAATAAGGTAATGGGTTAATTTAATGGTAATAATCTTACGACTCGTTGCTGTGAAAAGAATATAAGAGGTATTAAGGGAATTTTAAATTTAAATAGAATAGATGTAAGACTTGTTCAATTGAAGTTTCTTAAAAACCATTAAGAATATTTTCCAAATTTATAATCCTATTGTTTCTAAATTTTAGGGTTTGTTATACTTGTTTGTTAGTTAATTTTCAACGTTCATAGCGTGCATACATAAACAACATGGCTCTTTGGCGACCATTTGATTTTGCAGAAATTCCTAATTTCTGTAGTGAAAATAGCGAATCTGTCCAAGGTGATTTGGAGTGCGAAAATGTGGACGTTGACGTGGAATGCGAAAATGTGGACGTGGCTACTATTTTAAGGCTACCGCCATATTATTGTGTTTTAAGCCCTATAGAAATAATATGGAGCCAATTAAAAGTTAATATGCGCCGGAAAAATACAACACCGTCAGAAAGTGACACTGTAGTACAATTAATTAAAGATGAAACAAGTGAAATAAGTAGTGATTTGTGGAAAAACTGTGTAGAAAATGTAAAGACAATTGAAACATTTTTTCAATTGTTCATTTTTTTTTATAAATCCACCAAATAAATAATCAATAATTATTAATTTAAATGACAAAAACTCTAATAGTGATATAAACAATGATAATAGTGATAATTATTAATATTTTAATAAATTAAAATAACCATAAAATGACCAGTTCAAAAAAAGACTCATTTTTGTTTGTTCAAAGTATTTAAGAAACTTTTGTCACCTACCGTATCGCTCAGAGGGATTGATCTAAAAATCTGAAAAATTTCCGTAATGAACATTGATGGGAACGAGAATAGTTCAACAGGAATTTTTTATCAGATGAGTTTTTTGAAAAATATCGATTTTGTTTGTGTTGTCGATAAAAACAATTATTTTTTAAAAATTTATTGTTTGGTGTCAAAAGAAAGCTTTTAGGACGTAGATTAAGGAACAAAATGTAGTTTTTTTAAATTCGTTTTTTTTACGCCTTTAGCCAAAAATGTGCTAAAAAAGTTCTTTTCCCGCCCCCTTTTACCCAGAGGGGTTAAACTAAAAATCTGAAAAAATTATAGGTAATGTCCATTGATCTGAGCCAGAAACGTACGAGAGGAATTTTATATCCGATTGCGTTTTTGAAAAATATTGCAGTTTTTGTGTTTTTGACAAAATTAATTATTTTTTAATTCATGGCTAAATTTTGGCTAATAATGTTATGCATTTTTTGTATTTATGGCTAAGATAGTGTGTGTCTTTTTATTAAATTAAAAATATAATAAAAAAAATAATAATAATAACAGCTGAGGACCGAGTTTTGAACACCACACCAACATATTGTTAATAGAACAATTATTCGCAGTACTTACATCTAGTCTGACTTTCTGTGATCCAAGACGTCTTAAATTTTAACGTTTAACTTAAAAAAAAAAAATTTTTTTTATTTATCCCACACTCTTTTTCGATTAAGAATGTACATTTTATATTTTTTAACGTGTTTAACAGTTCTCATGTCGATCTGATCGCTTAAGTTCCGATATTATATCATGGAAACCCATTAGGTTATGGACACACCATGCTTTCTCAAGACATTACACAATGTAAATCCTGATCTCTTGATCAGTATTAGCTATTAAAAATATTTTCCTGATCACCATCCTACAATCCAACAATATTCTTATTCCCACAATCCAGTCCATTACCTTCCATCATACTCCACCCTGGCTCTTTGGGAAAGTAACCAGAAACACAGGTTTAACTAAATACAAAAAAATAGAACCGACCGCTTTACAAACAAAATTTGCTGAACTACAGCTGCATCTGCTTGAGTACCAGTTTTACTTCACGGATGCATCAAAAACAGAGAACAGTTGCACTATAGCTACTGTTTACAACGATGAAAGTAAAACATACCAATTACCGACAACTAGTAGTGTGTTCGAAGCAGAAGCGGTAGCAATCCTGAAGGCGATCGAAATGGCATCTCATACCATCCACAGACACATAGCCGTATGCACCGATTCTTTGAGCGTACTACAGGCCCTCAACAACAACTACTCAAAGGAAACTATTATTCAGCAAATACAAGACCAACTATACCAGATGACAAAAGAACAAAACAAAATAGTGCACCTCATCTGGGTTCCCGCCCATATTGGAATAGAAGGCAACGAACGTGCAATCACAGCCGTCCGAGAGTCTACCAATCACGAAGAAACCCTCCATTCCCCCCCCCACCCCCCAGCAAAACTTACGTAAAACAGGATATTAAGAAGAAACTCAGTATAACCAGACTGACCAAATGGCGTGACACCACTAACAACAAACTACGAACCGTCAAGGACGACATACAGAACTGGAACTCAGGCACCAACAGACGAGAACAAATAATAATGACAAGACTTAGAATCGGACACACCAGACACACACACGAACACCTCATGGCAAGACTAGATACCAAAATATGTGAGACATGTAACGAACAACTTACCGTTAACCATATACTAATAGACTGTCAACTCTACACTAACCTTCGTATAAACCACAACTTACCACAAGACCTTAAAGACATCTTAAGACTAGACTCAACAACGACTAACAACGTACTTAATTTCTTACAGGCAGCCAACATACATAACCTAATATAAGATTTATATACAAACCAAAAAAAAAAATGTAACAATAATGTAACCTTATTAGACACTAATAGCCAAGTAGCTGATGTGTCTTTAAATATATAAATTAAAAAAAAAAAAAAAAAAAATTTCCTGATGATGTGGATTTACCCACGAAATTAGTCGAAAAACAAATATTGAGTTTAATTTAACACCTACACCTACCACCAGCTGATCGCTCCACGACTTCAATTAAATACAACACTGGCGGTAAAAATAGACCTGACAAACCAATAATTATTCGTAGACATTCATTATTATGTTGGCTTCTTACACTTATTAAATACCTACAAAACCTTGAAATATGTGAAAATTCGCACTTCACATCAATTTTTCTGGAATAAATTTTACAAATCATGTCTAATCTATATAGATATGTAATCTTTCAAGTTTTCTATAATTAATATATAATTTGTATTTATCTATTTATATTTATGTTGACTTGTGTCAGTAATCTCTGGAATTGTATTGGCAACTGTATAGCACAATTGTATAAAATATTATTTTTATTATTAAACCTTCTATCCTGTAATATTTTTTTAAGTCCAAAAAATGGGCATTTTTAAATCAGGTGAGTATAGGGGGTGTATTACGTGTATATTTTTTTCCGTCAAAAACTGGAGAGATGAAGCTACCTTATGGGAAGACGCATTATCATGAAGTAATATATTCCTTTTTTCAGGAACTCTACTAAAAACTTCAGGCAAAATATTTTCAGGGTATTATAACCGTAACTGTCTTCTATCCAGCCAGATTAATTACCTTTACCAGGCCCGTAGTTCTAAAGAATATTGCATACATTACTTTATTTATGGCTCGCTGCTTCTTGGTTATTGTTGGAGTTTCCCCATCTTCATGAATCCATACATAACTCTAATTGGTTCCATGAAATCAGAGCCTAAATGAAAACGTAAATGGAGCAATAGAAAGCTATGTAAAAAATAGGCATTTATTCCATATTCTCAAACATATTACTATTGGTGAAATAGAATCATAAAAATAAAGCATTTTACTGTTGCATACTGTTCAATAAATCAGTCTAAATTCACTCTTTTGTCGATGTTGATGGCATAAAGAACCTCTCCAGAGTCTGCTGCTTACTTGTTCATTTATTTTCTCTACAATGAGTTCATACGTTGCCATATGAGCTCTTAATCTCCTGAGATTCAGCCATTTCTTTTGCCATCAGGATCTATGTTCAATAAAATCAATAGCTTTTTGACTATACATATGGAATCCGTAATGTTCTGGGTTGTAAACCGGTAAGGTGTTTCTATCTTCATCATCTTCTTGCAATTCTTCTTCGCTGTTTTCTTCTTGGTTTAATTCAGTATGATCATTAGTTTCAATTCAGCATCGTGTGATTGTAAATGTTCTTCTATATCAGAAGTATTCAAATAATTAAATTCTTCACCTTCCAATTGTTGTCCTATTGCCACTACCTCGGCAATCCCGGTGTCAATAGTTTTAGTAGTATAACAGTGGGCATACGGGCGCATTACCCACGAAACCCTGAAAAAAAAACAAATTCACATTGCGCAGCCGTACGTGACCATCGCTTTGTGTCCCCCTATCAGTGGGTTTTTCTAGTGCGTGGGCGAGGTCTTTGGTATAAAAGCCCTGGCTCAGCGAGGATTTTAGTAAAATATTCTTCAAGAACTGATAAATTCACGATGAGTTCTAACAGTACAGTTTGTGGTATTAGTGATCGGGCTATTGTTAACATTCGAAAAGCTTTATCGCTCATTAGAACTGTTGATGAAGCCGAAAGATGGCGGAAACACATAAACAAAATTATAATAATAGTTCAGAAATGTATCGAGAACCAAAGCACGGTGTTCAAGTGTAGAGATGAGAATTTAGCCAAATTGCAAGGCAATTTAACTATTTTAAAATTTTTCCGCGAGAAGCTGAAGAATATTAAAACGAGTTCGACAAAAACTGGAGCGGGACTATCGACACGGAGGAGGAGGAAGCAAAATTTGGTTTGGGAAGACATCAAACCCGTGTTCAATAATCGAATAAAAACCAGCGCCATAATAAACAAAGGGGGGTTTAAAGATCCGAGAACATTTCTCGAAAAAGCCAAAAGGATTTTCACGAATAAAATTAAAGCCAGCCTGAAGAAATCAATCTTAAAAGTGAACGTGATATTTAGTGGGGAATTTATGTATTACCAACAACCGGAAGGATAGAAATAAAAACATTTAATACAAGCAATAAAATTATTGATAACGCCACTGATATCAATGTGTGGTATAATGAAAACGTGAAAGAAAATATATTGCGTGATCTAGAGGAGTTCCAGGAGCGTGATTCCGGATGGTCGTTACATGAGATAATGCATTTAAACGTGAACATAAACAATTATTCACCCATCACCGTACGTGGATATATTGATTTACCGGGTGATGTGAAGAGGAAACAAGCCATAATAAATGAGAAGAACTGTAATGAATACTGTTTCTTGTGGGCTGTTATGTCCGCACTGTATCCAGCAAATATGAGTTCAGATCGTGTGACGTCATACCCGCATTTTAGTACATCATTAAATTATCCAGCAGCCAACATATCCAAGTTTCACCTCATCCTTCGATATGATTACTAAAGTTGTCGGTATTCCCGCCATTATACTGTTGTAACTATAATGCGTTGTAGCTATGATACAACTTCTGAAATTCTGGTCTATATATACGAAACGATAAGTTAAAAAAACCTTGAATCCCACGCGCACGCGTAGGAAAAACCCACTGATAGGGGGAATTACCCAGCGCTCGACCAATCCCACGGTTCAACCCACGCGTTGGAATAACCCACTGATAAGGCCGGAAAAAACAACTGATAAGGACTTCCGGCCCGATAAGGACTTCCTTTCGCACCCCGGAAACCACAACTGATAAGACTTCCGGTGAGATAAGGACTTCCTGTCGCACACCGGAAACCACAACTGATAAGACTTCCGGTGAGATAAGGACTTCCTGTCACACACCAGAAACCACAATTGATAAGACTTCCGGTGAGATAAGAACTTCCTGTCGCAAACCCACTGATAAAGGGAATTCCCCGGTTTTTGACCTTGAGTCTCACGGTGATAAGAAGGGGCGGGGTCGAGGAGTGGGGTTGAGGGCGGGGCCACAAAGCGATGGTCACGTACGGCTACGCAATGTGAATTTGTTTTTTTTTCAGGGTTTGGTGGGTAATGCGCCCGTGAGCGTGTATTGCGAGTTGCGTTTTTTGCCCCTGCGCCCGTATGCTCTCTGTTATACTACTAGTTTTTAATTAACTGGAATCGTCTATTAAGCTGGAAACACAATCTGGCCAAAGAATTTTCCAAACAGCATTCATGGTTGTGTTCTTTAAGTCTTTCCACCCTTTTTTAATATTACCGAATGCGTCAAAGATGTTATAATGGCACTAAAATTCACGCAGCGTTATTTGTTTATCTGCCCCAAGCTTATCAAACATTTGTTGAAATGTGTATTTCAGATAATATTTTTTAAAACTTGCCCTTACTCCCTGACCATGGGTAGTAATACTGCAGTTGTGTTAGGCCATGAACATTACTTTTATATTAGGATTTAACTGAATCTTTAGCCTTATTCTAGCCATGTAGCAACATGAGTGGAGCAGCATACAGAACATTAAGTTGAGACAGATTAAGGGAGACATTAAACCATGGGGTTCTTCCTGCAGGATTTACCGCAGGGAGAAACCGCCATCACACGCCTCCGTATAGGTCACTGTTGGTGGATCCATGCACACCTTCTTTGAAGTGAAGACTCTCCTCTCAGTAAGATGTGTAACACAAATTTATCTGTGTTACATTTTTTAACTGAATGTGTACAGTTCGAGGATGTCAGGGAGAGATTAGACCTGTGATATGACCTGTCAGTTGTTTTAGGTGACGACAGAGTACTCATGGACAGGCTGATACTCTTCCTGAGAGAATCGAACTTACTGTTTTATTTGTGAAGTCTTGCACCTTATTTTAATGTGGTTTATTATTAACCTGTGATATTCGATGGTAATTGGCGCCTTTACAGCCTCGTACCATCACCCTGCGTATGTTCATTTTTTCGAACAGACTTTTTACCGACCGCCAACATATATAATAAGGGAGGTATTGCGATCATACCGATTTTGACATTTCGAGATTTCGATGGATCTCCACGAATTGAGGTCCCTACATAACGTTTTGAAATTTTTCAGCATGATGTCTGTCGGTCTATCTGTCCATCTGTCCATCCGTCCGTCTGTCCGTCTGTCCGTCTGTCTGTGTACACGTGCAGGGCAAATTCGGTTGAAATGATTTTTATGAAACTTCATATTTAAGCTTGTGCCATTGATGGCAGAAGTTGATAAACTTTTGGTAAAAATCGGTTGACTAAAAATTGGAGTTTTTTTAATTTTTTTTTTTTTAAATTAATGTTTGGAAATTGAGAGTAATGTAAACATATAATTCTCGCCCGAATAATATTACCAACGAAGGAGGCTCGAACCACCGACCGCCCAGACCAGACTGTCTACCAGTCTAAAACCGCACGAATTAATGCGCTCGGCCACTCGGAGTTTACTCTTATGATTTTAAGATTTTTGCGAATATTTCACAACAGAAAAATATTTCGAAAAATTTTATTGAACAAAAGTTGCTATAAAAGCAATAACTAACAACTTTTATTTGAGACATTTTTTGATAAAACGAAAAAAATTGTCTAAAAAGTCTCAATTTTTACATACTTATATGTAACGTTTCCATGGTCATGATAAATAATATCTCTGTTAGAAAATATTAGGCCAAGTTATTTCTACTCTGCTGCAAGAATGTATTTTATCCAAGTACTTTGTGATGGCGGTCGGGCCTGTGGTGGCCACAGCTGATTTTTATATTATTTATTTGTATTTGTCCGTGCAAGATTTCTTTGATTGAGTATGCGTATTTTTAATGATTCTATTTATTTATTTACTGTGTAATACAGTGGTTCTTAAACTTATATAGTACGAGGACCCCCTCTTAAACAACTTTTTTTTGCGGACCCCATCCCAACCCTAGGCATATTACGTCGTTCTTGAGACTTAATTTCTGGCTCAATAATCTCATAGGTACTACGTTGTAATAAATATTGGTAAAAATGTATCGCTAGTTATTTTAATAAATGGTCTTGTGCATTTATAAAGGAACATTTTTATTAGCATATAAAATAAAAAACAAAAAATTAATAAAAATAGTAGTAAAAAGAATAATAAAAAGTTACAAATTATAATACGTTAAACTCATACAAACATTTCTTGGTCAAATACTGGTCAAAATAGATTTTATTATAATATGTTTTCTGTAAATAATTTGCAGTTGAATAAAAATAATAAAATTTTTACTAATTATTGTTTAGTTATATCAATAACTAGTTAGATAACAACAAATACAAAAAGTCTTGACTGTGTAGGATTTTTATTAAATGAGTTATTTGAATAAAAGCGAAAAGTTGAAGGATGCAAAGTTAATGTCAAAATAGTTTCGCGGACCGCCAAGGGTCCGCGGACCACAGTTTAAGAACCGCTGGTCTAATGTATTGTTTTTAATATGTAATGTAGTCATTTAGATGGGCTGTGTTACGCGCAAATAGCCTTTGTTGCTGTGCGCCAAAAATGTTAACTAACTAACTAACTTTAACCATAAGCCGCATTCAAACCTCTTTAAATTAACGAGTAATTATAGACTGTTCGTTGTGTTGCTCTGAGTTATGCTTTACCGCATTCTTTTAACGTTCCATGTACCGTTCACATCTGTTATAAATTAGTACGTTACGATTACCCTCCATCTGTGAATTTTGAAACCAACTATTTAGGTTCGTAAAATATTTATATATTTATGTATTATCGTTCTTATAATTCTGTTATCTTAGATTTTAACTACCTTATTACCTAAATTGATCATATTTACTGTCCGTTTTTGTAATTTTGAGCAAGATTTGTTAATGATGACATTATGTTAGGTTATGTAAAGGCATTCGATAATTACGGTGTCACTAATAGAGTGCGATAACCAATGTGTTTATATGTCTCATTAAAACATCTCACTAGTTATAAGTTTAGAAAATTGTGCACAATCCACAACAAACATCGTATTAAATTTGGAGGTCTGAACGGTTTCACGTCTTATCATATGACAAACTTTCTGGTGACAGTGAACAGTCTATAAGTTACAGTGCATAAGCTATTGATTTTAGAGCTCTGAATGCGGCTTTATTCTCATTAATTCTAGCGTGCCCCTCGTATTCGTCATTCTACTAGGTGGTGTTCTATGGTGAGGTTTTTACAGCATTCATCGTCGAACTTCGCGTTATCTCTGTGTAACAGATGCTCGTGGGTTAGTTTGCCATGCCCTCAGTGCCAGATTAAGAGGATGCAACCGTTCCGGTCCCTCCATTAATGCCCCCCCCCAGATTGTATGTTAAAGTTTTATAATTAATAATTTTATAATATATATGAATTATTTTTGCTGAAAATATTAACTTCTGTGTATCAGTTTTACGTCATCAACCACCCCGGCCCTCCTTGTAGCTTAATCCGGTCCTGCATCCCTATTCGTAGCCTGGTGAGGAAGGTTTGCGTTCTTCTTTGTTAAAATTCTGGACACGTATATCAGGTTTAATGGACCCTAGCTTGTTATTGATTATTGCTGTCCATTTGACTAGTATTTTTGTGAGTGCTGTCTAATGATCATTTGGATATTTTCAATTGGAGTATATAAATTTAAGATTTTGTCCGGTCATATTTTTAATATCAACAGTGTTTCATTCATCTCTTCCGTAGACTTGCCTCAATAGTGCTAGATACGAATAAGAAGCACGCAGTACCTGAAATTCAGATATACATAATTTTTATCAAAAAGTAAGTATGTTTTCCAAAAACATAAATTACCAGTAAGAATGTTTGCAGAGACATTGTATAAAATCTCCCAACTGACAAAGTGATTGGTCTTTGCGCTCTCATCATTACAAGAACTAAACCTTTCTTCACCCTGTTGCTGCAGTTGTACCATTCACTTTCCCAAGCTGCATCACACACTTTTAAGCTCTAGAAATAAATTAAATTTCTAAATTCTGAATACACAAATTTCACACTGTACTAGGACAATTAGAAAGATTAGCGAATGGACGTATAGATGCTGGTGTCATTTCTAAAATGGGTTAGTTTTGTCGATCAAGTCAGTTTGTCACATAATTTGTTAAAAACCTGTTTAACGATACGTATAACCCCTCACAGCCCGAGTAAAAATAAACAGCGACTTTACAATGGTCGAACAACGGCCGTTTAGCATTACAACGGTCTTATAGAGTCCAAATGACTCTTCAAAAACTTTAATGTATTATTTACATGCTGAAATTCAACCAATACGATATTTTGAAAAAACCCGTACCATGGTGTGATAGGCGCGATGTCACAAGCGCGGTGTCGCAAGTTCAGAAATTTTAACTCTGAGCGCTGGCCGCACCCGTGGGCGTGTGCATTTTGCTGTCTTTCACGTCAAAATTGTAAACAGCCTAATCTATAATCACCTTATTTATATACATAAATTGGAAACCGTTTATCATGAAACCATGGGGGCAGATATATGTTTTTCGGAATGGTGAGATTTGAAGCCAGACACTTATATTAATTTCAGGGGGGGGGGAAAGAAAAATAGCGACTTTTACAATGTTGTCGTCAGTAATAAATTTAATTTTATTATTATGAATTCGGTTTCAAACATCTGGTCTGCAGAAGTGTCATGACCTGAATATATTGGTAATACACCCCAAGTACAATGGTAATAAACCCCCAAGCAGGGGAGAACAGAATCTTCATTCTAAACTGTGATGGCAAGTAAAAAAGTCTGTGTATTTAATAAGTCTCTTATAATTGAAGTAACTGTCTGTATGTGTCTGTTTTCTGTGTCTCATTTCTTGCAACAAGTTAAAATAATCTTCCTATTTCCTTTTGTTTCTCTGTATATGGGACGTACCCACCATCGCTTTTCTTCATATCTCACATATCACAGTAAGTCTAAATATGTATATAAAAGAGCCAGACGTCTTCTTCCGTTTGATGACATATTTAATGAAATTGAACAACCATTTACTTCGAATACTTTTAGGTTAGATATAACTGCTGTCAGATTCGAGAACGCGCACTTATCACGTCTCTAACGCTACCATGAAATTCAATCTTTCAAATATAACACCACGCCTCTCGCCTCGGTCACGCTTGTTACTCCACCTTGAAAATGATACATAATGCCGGGTTTACATTGGTAGAGTAACAGAGATAGTAACTAGCGCAAGTACCACGCGCTTTACTCTACTGTCTTATTTTCAGGATAGTAGGTGTTCATACGCAATTGACATACAGATCTTATTTTCTGGATAGTAAGTGTCAAAACACATTTGACATCTTCTCTGTGATTTTGTAGTGAAATTATCTTTTTGCAAAAAATAGTTTATGAATGTGGATATACATCATCGCTGGCGTGATGCCATTAAAAATATGGTATTTTGAATTACATCATTTCTTGTGGAGGAAATAATTGATTGTCTTATTGAAGTAATCGGTACAGAATATAAGCCTAAACGAAAATGGGTTAGAAATGGATTGATAGAAGAACTACCAATGGCGCATCAGTCCTTCTATTTCGTGAATTAGCCGTGGAAGATCAAAAAGAGTACAGACTGTGTTTAAGAATGATACCAGATGATTTTAATGGGCTATTAAATTTAATTAGTCCATTAATACAACGAACTGATACACTAATAATGGATGCGATTCCAGCAAAAATAAAATTGGAATTAACGCTTTATTTCCTAGCAACAGGAAATAGTTATTGTAGTCTACAACATCTTTTTCGTGTATCAAAGGCAGTTATTTCACAGATGATTTCAAAAATCATCAATTAATAAATCAATGTTACGCAATTTATGTAAATAAATTGTAACTTATCAGATATGATTTTTTTTCTATTTGTTATGACAGGTTACCGCTTGCCGCCAATTTGAAATGTATCAATTTTGCGTAGTGGGAGAAAAGACAGTAGCTAGTAAATACGTCGACGATCTAGCTGCTATCCTAGCCCAATTACTAGAAGCTAGTACTCTACTAGTCACATTGTCAACTGTTTACAAAGGGATAGTAACTAGGAACTAGTTGCGCTAATTACTAGCTCTTTTACTCTACCAATGTAAACCCGGCATAAAGGCCGTATGCATAGGTATACGGCGCCCAAATTTTAAGCAAAAGATGAAAAAAAAACAGCCATACACTCGGCGTACAGCGACCGTTTAAAGTGATAATTATTAAGCCTCAGCTATAGGAGGCTTACAACGGTCAAACACCATCCGTTTGGAGGAAAAACTCGGACTTACAGAATTTCATTATAAACAATCAAACGGTGACAGTTGTACGACTTCGCTTCAAATATTAGATATTTTTACTCAGGAGATTATAAGTTTCTTCTACAAAACTAAAAATCCGTAATAAAGGTAATCTACATCTGTATATATATCAAAATTTGCAGCTAATTGTTTTCTGTCTAATAGGATATTTTTAACTGTAGAAAATTTTTTTGTAAATCGACGCAATCGATTCAACATATTCAACATTCCCATCTTCATCATGTGTCTTATCAGATATCTTTGT
Source organism: Liopterus haemorrhoidalis (assembly GCA_963971575.1). Taxonomy (NCBI): domain Eukaryota; kingdom Metazoa; phylum Arthropoda; class Insecta; order Coleoptera; family Dytiscidae; genus Liopterus; species Liopterus haemorrhoidalis. The sequence goes on from OZ020621.1 coordinate 17,716,637, forward strand.
TCTTCTATTCTCGTATTCTCCATCCACCATTAATTTGAATGGTACCAAAGATTCGGCGTAATATTTTATTTACGAGGTGTTGTCAATCTCGCTTTATTAAGGTTCATGTTTCGGATCCATGCGTAAGTATGGGATGTACACTTGGTATAACCTGATATTGGTGTTCCTAGACAGGAGTTTCGTTTTGAAGAGAGGCCAAAGAGTAAAATATGATGCATTAGCAATAATAGATATCACACAACAATTATTAATATGAATATTTTTACACAAAATCATATAAACATAAAAGTTTTGTGTAGAAATGTTCAAATAATACGTTAACATTATTTTCGACATGATTTTACTTCAGAACCTTTGTCGAAAAATATTGTACCTACTTGATGATAAAGAAATGCCATTTGGTACATATATTCTTTTCGATAAATAAATTATTTTTACTTGCAACACCTATATTCGGAACTGCAGCAAATTAAAGATGGCGACAAAAATAGAACGCCAAGTAGAATAACTATGTGTAATTTTCCTCATCTAATAACTAATTACAAATTTGTAATTAACTATATACAATAGAACAAAATAGCTAAATACATATTAATAGAATGAAACTACAATTCGCCGCATCGTACTTAAATATGCGTCGATTGGTTTACAGGATATCGTCTATAATACAATTTGTTTATTTATAATCACATTTTTTTTACAATTAAAAATATTCTATTATATAGATAAAAATTTGCTGTTAAGTTTGATGTATATAAGTAAATTGGTACTAATTTTATTTCAAATTGCCAGTTTTATCTAAGAAACTTGTAAGAATTGTATTATTATGCCTCCCCTTAAGTAAAATCATCTCAAGGTATCTTTAAAAAAATATATGTCGTAAAAATCTGAAACAATTTAGAATTTAGAGCAATGCTCATTGATGGGAACCAAAATCAGATTAATTTTCGAATTGTACCTATCAAATCTTATAAATTTTTGAGAAAATATTTGTTTTATTTCGTGGAAGCTAAGTGCAAAATCATTCAATGAAATCTCTTATTTTCTAAATACTTAGCATAATAGACATAAATTTATTTGCGAAAAATTATTTTGACGCAATTATAGTCAAAAATGTGCCCAAAAGTGTTGTCACCTACAATACCTACGAAATCCGAAAATGTGTGATTCACAGTTCATATAATTTTGTCATTTACTTACCTCTAACATAATTTCATTGGCATGCCAGTAGAACATAAACAGTTGGATTAACATGGCTATTAAATATTCAATAGTGAAGCCCAGTCTAATAGTAGGTCCTTCCTAAAATTGTATATGGTACTAATATCATAATGTACATTTTTATTTTGCGCATTACCAAAATAGCTTGTAATCCAATTGCGCACAACATCAATGAACAAACTCCAAAATCCATGAACATCACAGGACTTATCAACTTATCTAAATCTTTGACGTATCTGTAACAATTTTTATTTTAAAAAATTTATATTACTATCAAAACTTGATCTTTTGAAAAAAAAAACGCTCTTGTAAATTTGTAATAATTTATTTTGAAATATTTTTATCTATTTTGAGTCACTTAAAAGGTATTCGTTTTTAAATATATCGAACCAAAATGATTTTTTATTAATATTTGTGGCGACCGTTGCGCAGAGTTCGTTGGAGAGACGCAGGCGTCGCGGCTTCACATAGGTCTACGACTAAAGTGGGAAACAGAATGCACCGAGTTCTACGACGCGTTAACGGCGTACGTACGGCGCCATCTGTCAGTAGAAAGTTAAAACCAAGCTGTCGTACGCAAGTGCACAGAATGAACAACGTCCTCCGGCGTTCGAACGCCGTTGATACTGAATGTTCGTCAACTTCCAACTTTTGACGCCGTTGAACGTTGACGCAGAACACCTAACCTCAGTTTTTACTGAATGGTAAAGTGTTTGTATGTATAAATAACTTGCATACAACATAAATAACATCACACACAAGTCTTCATCATCCATTATACTTTTAATAAAAGAAAGCGCACGTATAAACACAGATATAGGTTGTCAAGTGACACTTGACGGCGTTAAAAATTATTGCATTGTGTGCAGGCGAAAATTCTCAACGGCGCTACGCAACGCTGTCGCAAATGACACCGCGCTGTGCATTCTGTTCCAGGCTTTAAGTGGGGAACAGAATGCAACGAGTTCTACGGCGCGTTGGCGGCGTTTGGACGGAGCTATCTGTCAGAGAAAGCTGTCAGAGAATGTGTAACGTCCTAGCGGCGTTCCAACGCCGTTGAAACTGAATGTTCGTCAACTTCCAACTTTTGACGCCGTTGAACGTTGACGTAGAACACCTAACCTCAGTTTTTACTGAATGGTAAAGTGTTTGTATGTATAAATAACATCACACACAAGTCTTCATCATCCATTATAATTTTAATAAAAGAAAGCGCACGTATAAACACAGATATAGGTTGTCACGTGACACTTTACCGGCGTTAAAAATTATTGCATTGTGTGCAGGCGAAAATTCAACGGCGTTTTCAACGGCGCTAACGCAACGCCGTCGCAAATGACGGCGTGCTGACGGCGTAGCGCGCTGTGCATTCTGTTCCAGGCTTTAGATCGTAAAACCCGCCACACGTGGTGACTAATAAACGGTTCTGCAGTGATAATAGTGTGGGTGTGCGGATTTAACCTACAGCATAATTGCAGGGAAAGCGCTGAAATAAGGGCACCTTACTCCAGAGCAGGTGTATACACAAACATAAAAAGGACAGGCAGGATTCAGACTTATTTCACTTCGAGGGGTTATTCTCGAAGACTTATTACATTTGATTTTTGGTTGACCCTGGGAGTAGAGGTATTCGAAAGGGCCAACGCAGTGGTTCTGGACGAGTAATAACACAATTCTGTCCTCTTGAATCGCTAACCAGCCATTGATAACGTAGAACTGCTCTGAGTAACACGAAAAATTATTTTTAATGAATATTGGTTACAGTAAAGCTTGGTACATGATAAATAATTGTTGAATTAATAAATACACACAAATGGCGTGAATATATGCACAATATGTGGTTATAGAACCCAATAAATTGTAACCAGAAGTAATTTGGATAACCCAGTGGACAGAAGATATGAAGAAAATATTAAAATAATTATATTTATTATTACATTAAGGCCCGGTCTTTCCACCTTCAGTTAAAGTTCCAGGTAACTATCTGACAGATAAGGTTATTTGTAACTTCATCTGCTGAATAAATGTCAATACCAGTCAGTGAATCCAATACGTCAGTCTCATTATCGGTTAGATAACTATCCGATAGATACATTTATATAGAAAGAAGGGATGACATTTACTCAGCAGATGAAGTTACAAATAACCTTATCTGTCAGATAGTTACCTGGAACTTTATCTGAAGGTGGAAAAACCGGGCCTTAATAAATACAGAGAAACATTTATTAAATGAATGTAGAAAAATGGGGAAAAATGGGGAAAAATGTATGAATATGGAGGATTTTCAACTGAAGCAGTTCGGAGGAACAGATTTAATGGACAAAGAATGCAAGAAATGATAGAAAGAATGGAAGACATGAACACAAAAAATTGATGTGAAGTGTGAATTTTCACACATTTCTGGGTTTTGCAGGTATTTAGTAACTGAACGATGATTATTTGGGATGCCAAAACAAATTTTATGTCAAAATATTTTTTTATGAATTTTAATTGGAATGCCTAATACCATTATTTAAGTTTCTAAATATATGCAGTATTTTTTTTATACAGCAAAGTTCATTAAGATTTTGAAAATTGCACCTATGGCTTCCATTGGTTGCTTACATCATAAGTCCCGCCCTTTGATTTCATCAAATATAGAATTAAATTATAATTTCAACACTTTCCACTGGTTATTAAATTTACGCTTTTAAAAATTAAATGCAACATTTACCAAATATAACTAGAATTTTAACAAAATAATTTAAACAAAATAAAAATACAAGAAAAAAACAAAAAATAAAATCAACAGGATTCGAACCCTAGTTTGCAAGTTTCTTATATTATTAAGCGTACGACAAATCCAACCACGCCACGAGAGCTACTGATCTGGTATGTTACACAACGTATTAAATAGTTAACATATTTTAGTTAAAAACACAAAAAATGCGATATTTTCCGAAAACATAATCTGATGAATAATTCCTGTTGTACTATTTCGGTTCACACCAATGTACATTACTTAGATTTTATTTAGATTTTTAGTTTAAACCATCTGGGCTACAGGGTGTGGGACAAAAAATTTTTTGCACAATTTTGGCAAAAATCCCCTCAAAATAATTTATTTTGCAAAAATAAAATTTTGATCGTTAATCCACGTACTAAGAGCTTTCATTTGATACCCTACTCAGAATTTTAAAAAAATATATTTTTTTTTCGATGAGCACATATTTGTTTATATTTTTAGAGGGATATGTTTTTTAGATGTTTTAGTATTTTTCCTATGTGCGGGTCAAAGAGTTGTATAAGCATGCCAAATTTCAACTCTCTAGGTTTAGCCGTTTGGCTACAATTTTTACCGAACAGACAGACAGACAGACAGACAGACAGACAGACAGACAGACAGACAGACAGACAGACAGACGACAAAATGACGGTATAAGGGTTTTTTGGTCATACCTACAAAACCCTAAAAAGAACTAATGAAAACCAAGAACTAGACTAATGCCTAGTTCTTTAATAAATACAGGAGTCAAGATATAATAGTAAATTTAAAAAAATTTGAACATCGCAACGGCAACAATACCTGAAAGAAATTGGAAATAGGGAGAAACGAAGGTGATTGCATGCTTAAGGTGTGGTATCAAAAAGAGAGAAAATGCATTTTGGATAAAGGTAAAATAAAAATGTACAGGTTGTGTAGAGAAAGAAGAGAGACAATTGAGCACATGCTGGATGAATGCGAAGAAATAAGAAGCAAGGAAGGAATAAGGGAGGAGGTCTTGAGCAAAAGTTGAGGTGAATATTCATGGATGAGGAATGTATTATCAAGAAAGAAGAAAATTGAAGACAATAAAAATAAGAGAAGCAAAATCTAAATAATCTACGAAATCAAAAAATCAAGACACTGGTAAACAGATTTTTAGTCAACAAACAGAAATTAAATATTGTACTTTAAATTATATGTTTAAGGAAATTGTGAATGTAAATATAGATTAAAATGAAATAAATTAATAAACATAAAAAAAAAATTAATTGAACTGAATACTTACTGTATTATTTTACAATGATGTTTAACACATTGTATAAAATTAAAATTAACTTCCTCTTCCTTCAGGCCATCAGAATAAATATTCTTCAACTTATACTGCAAAACCCTAAACTGTCCAATTGCATAAATCATCAGAGCCACTATAAATGTATCCCAAATTCCCAAATAAGACGCTCCAATTGTCCCAGAAATAGTTTGCAACCCATAAGCCAACTCATAGAGTCCATGCTGGTATTTATCAAAAGGAAAAAACGAACTAAACACTAAAGCTCTTTTAAATCTTCCTGAACCCGTTCCATTCTTTAACATAATCTCTTGAGGGCCTATAAGGATTGATTCTAGAGTTGGACTAACAAAAAATCCCATTATAGTCATAAAAGTTAAGAGCCAAAACTTTTTTGTTACTCCCCAATTTTGAACAATGTATTCTTGTAAGATTTCTTTAATTTTTATATTATCTCCTTTTAAAATATTTAATTCAGAGTGACGAATTTCGTTTATCAGTAGTTTTAATTTATCATATTTAAATATTGCAATGTAAACTTTAAAAATTCCAACTGCATACAATAATGATACTCCTGCATTTGATGTTAACTCTTTGAAGTCATTATGCACGTAATAAATTTCAATAAATTGTGATGTTGTAAAACAGCAAAATCCAATGAATATTAATTTTGAATAAAATTGATAAAACATTTGTAATTTTTTGTTGTCCGGTGGCCACATCCCGATTATATTCATAGCCTTTAAATTTCGAAACAGCAGAGGATCTTTCTCCATTTTGACTGACTATTTTGGGTGATATTTTCCTTAAATACTGGTGAAAATGTTCGTTTTTTTGTGAAAATGGTGGTTATAATAATTATACATTGAAATATGACTCAATATTGAAAATTATATGGATAGATGTTACAGTGTTTATGTAAATATATGTCATTATTCTTAATAATTTATATGAAATACCAGATTTTTAAGACATTTTTGAAATTCCTTTAAATTTTGTGGGTTAAATGTTAAGAATAAATTAGATAAACACGTGGACGTTAATATCAAATTCCAAACTTCCTCCTTTGAATTTATAGCATATCGCTTTGCAACGTTTCAGATTTAAAAAATCTATATCTATATATATAAAAGCAAGTGTCCTGACTGACTGACTCATCACCGCCCAGCCCGAACCCTTGGGCCTAGAAACTTGAAATTTGGAGAGTATATTCCCTCCATGACGTAAGCACCCACTAAGAAGGGATTTTTCGAAATTCAACCCCTAAGGGGCGAAAAAGGGTGAAATGTGATTTCACGGATTCTTTAATATCCCTTCGGGTCGATGGGATATCGACTTAGTTTTTGTTTACAAAAATTACCCATACAAATGCCGAAAAACTTATTTCAGGATTTTGTCCTAATCAACCCCTAAAGGGGTGAATCTACAATCGGGGTGAATTTTACATCCCGTCGTATTTCCTGTGTTTGTTGAGTTATAAGGTTTCTTTTTGGCACATAGGTGTCTTTTTATAATATCTCGAAATGGTTTTGACAGTTTTTTAAAATTTCACCCCTAAAGGTTGAAAAGGGGTGATATGTGATTTCAAGGATTCTTTAATATCTCTTAGGACCAATAAGATATCGACTTGCATTTTGCTTACAAAAATTACCTATACAAATACCGAAAAATAAATTTCAGGATTTTGTTCTTATCAACCCCTAAAGGGGTGAATCTACAATTGGGGTGAATTATACATCCCGTCGTATTTCCTGTGATTGTTGAGATGTAACATTACTTTTTGGCACATAGGTGTATTTTTAAAATATTTCGAAATGGTTTTGACAGTTTTTTTAAATTTCAGCCCCAAAGGGTGAAAAAGGGTGACATGTGGTTTCAAGGATTCCTTAATATTTCTTAGGACCAATAAGATATCGACTTGGTTTTTTCTTACAATAATTACTCATACAAATGCCAAAAAACTTATTTCAGGATTTTGTCCTAATCAACCCCTAAAGGCGTAAATCTACAAACGGGGTGAATTATACATCCCGTCGTATTTCATATGTTTGTTGAGCTATAAAATTTATTTTTTGCACGTAGGTGTCTTTTTAAAATATCTCGAAATGGTATTAACAGATTTTTAAAATTACATCTCTAAAGGGCGAAAAGGGGTGAAATGTTAATTCAATGATTTCTTAATATCTCTTAGGACCAATAAGATACCGACTTGGTTTTTGCTTACAAAGATTACTCATACAAATGCCGAAAAACTTATTTCAGGATTTTGCCTAATCAACCCCTGAAGGTGGGAATCTACAAACGGGGTGAATTATACATCCCGTCGTATTTCCTGTGTTTGTTGTGTTATACAATTTCTTTTTTGCACAAAAGTGTCTTTTTAAAATATCTCGAAATAGTATTGATACTTTTTTAAAATTACGTCCCTAAAGGGTGAAAAGTGGTGAAATGTGAATTCAAGGATTCCTTAATATCTCTTAGGTCCAATTTTTGCTTACAAAGACTACTCATACAAATGCCGTAAAACTTATTTCAGATTTAGTATTTTTAAAATATTTCGAAATGGTTTTGACAGTTTTTTAAAATTTCAGCCCCAAAGGGTGAAAAGGGGTGACATGTGATTTCAAGGATTCCTTAATATTTATTAGGACCAATAAGATATCGACTTGGTTTTTTCTTACAATAATTACTCATACAAATGCCGAAAAACTTATTTCAGGATTTTGTCCTAATCAACCCGTAAAGGGGTGTATATACAATCGGGGTGAATTAAACATGCTGTCGTATTTCCTGAGTTTGTTGAGTTAGAAAATTTCTTTTTGGCACATAAGTGTCTTTTTAAAATATCTCCAAATAATATTGACAGTGTTTTAAAATTGCATCCCTTAAGGGTGCAAAGGAGTGAAATGTCAATTCAAGGATTTCTTAATATCTCTTCGGACCAATAAAATATCGACTTGGTTTTTTCTTACAAAGATTACTCATATAAATGCCGAAAAACCTATTTCAGGATTTTGTCCTAATCAACTCCTAAAGGGGTGAATCTACAATCGGGGTGAATTTTACATCCCGTCGTATTTCCTGTGTTTGTTGAGTTATAAGGTTTCTTTTTGGCACATAGGTGTCTTTTTAAAATACCTCGAAATAATTTTGACAGTTTTTTAAAATTTCACCTTTAAAGGGGTAAATGGGTATTTTTTTATTCGATAGAACGTTTTTTGGGCATAGATACATGAAATTCGCAAAGTATATTCTTTCCATGACGTAAGCACCTACTAATAAGAGATTTTTTGAAGTTGACCTCGAAGGGTCTAAAAAGGGGGTCAAATATGATTCACAAGGATTCCTCAATATCTCTTAGGACCAATAAGATATCGACTTGGTTTTTACTTACAATGGTTATCTAAACAAATATTTAAATGACATAGGAATTCAGAATTTTGTCTTAATTAACCTCTAAATTGAACCCTTCGTATTTCCAGTTTCTTAGTTCCAATCTTTGTTGAGTTATAACACTCATTTTTGATAGAACATCTCTTGGACATAGAGACATGAAATTCGGTAATTATATTCCGTCTATGATGTAAGCACCCACTAAGAAGGGGTTTTATGAAATTCCAGCCCTAAGGGGTGAAAAGAGATGCAATTTGATTTCAGGGATTCTTCAATATCTCTTAGGACTAATGAGATATAGACTTGATTTTTGCTTAAAAAGGTTACCCATACATTTTTTTTTTATTCAGGATTTTTCCCTAATCAACCCCTAAACGGGTGAATCTACATTCGGGTTGAATTATAGAAACCTTTGTATTTCCTGAGTTATAACATTTCATTTTGGTGCATAGGTTTCTATTCAAAATATTTAGAAAGCGTTTTTACAGTTTTTTTATTCGATAGAACGTCCCTTGACATACAGACATTCGGGAAATATATTCCCTCCATGACGTAAGCACCCACTAATATGGAATTTTTCAAAATTCGGTGCCTAAGGGGGTGAAATTGGCTGAAATGTGATTTCACGGATTCCTCAATATCTCTTAGGACCATTGAGATATCGACTTGGTTTTTACTTACAAAGGTTACCCATAAAAATATAAAGTTATGTCAAAATTATACCCTAATCAACCGCTAGAGAAGAATTATAAAACTCTTCGCATTTTCTTCGTTTGTTGAGTTTTAATATTCCTTTTAACATATATATGTCTTTCTAAAATGTTTAAAAAGTTTTACAGTTTTTTTTTACTCAGTAGTTAGAGCCCTATATAGTGTAAAAGGGTATAATGTTTTTTCATGGTTTCCTCAATATCTCTTAGGATAGATGAGATATCGACTAGGCTTTTGCTTACAAAGGTTACCCATACACAAGTTTAAAAACAAACTGAGGATTTTACACTAATGCGTCCGTCAGTATACCGTAGCGAAGCACGGGTACTCAGCTAGTATTTATATAAAATCCCTGAGGTGTCTGTCAGATGTCCTTCCAGAGTATTTTTGCGTACTTTCCGGTGACCTGGAAATTTGGCATGCGATTTCCGGGGAACGTTCTTAAGATGAGAAAATTCTAAACGTAGAAAATACAAAAAGGGGGCGAGCCTGCGACCCAAAAAAAATCCCATGTTATCTTAATGGGACATAAAATGAAGTTGTTCGATTGCGTAGAAATTCAATATCTGGGGGTGTTCGAAACTGTTATTAGTTTTCCGAAATTTTGATTATCTACTCCGAAATCGGTACCCGAATGATAGCTTAAAATTTCAAAATTGTTTTTTACTTTTGTTGGGGTGTTTTTTACTGACGAACACAATCCGGTTTTTAGAGTTTCGTATGACTATCTAACTGCACCAGTGGTTTTCAACCAGGGTGTCGCCCTATCCTACCGTAGGTATATGAAAGGCGAATTCCGTAGAATTAATACGGCTGTTATTTCATATTTTACATTAGAGTATTGTCATCTAAAAAAGGTTAAGAACCACTGGTATATTAAATTAAAATATGAATGGGGTATTAAATGATAGCTATTGACACGTAGATAAACAAACAAAATTTTATTTTTGCAAAAAAAATATTTTTACGATATATTTGCACAAAATGTGTCTAAAAACTTTCATCCCGCACTTTATTTCCCAGAGGGGTTGGAAAATGGGACAAGAAAATAAAGTTTGTGTGATTGCGTTTAATTTCAATATCAGGATGTGTTCTAGACCAGCGTCTCTCAACCGGGGGGCCGCGAAGGCATACAAGATCAAAACATGAAAATATAATAGCAATGCGCTCGATCTTGCAAGATATAAATTTTATTCATATTTATAAATACGAGTCTTATATCTATATTCAGAAAAATATACCTTTCATAACATAAATTAAATTATTATTATTTTTTTATTATTATTCTATCTAATTACTTATTTTGACAACTAATTTAAGCTACAGGCAATTTCAAACGTTTAAGCGGAACTAAATGGAGTATTAATTTTCTAGAGTTGTCACTAGCTAACTTTATAATGAGTCAAATGGGCTTTTGCTAAACAAATTGATCAAAAGCAATCAAAATACAAGTTGTACTTTGAAGTAGGTACGACTTAAAAGTGCAATATTTTTTATTATATTTTTTTTATTACTCTCCGAGCTACAGATAATTCAATAGCAAGGATGCGAATGTGTTTAAATCAAAATATAAGGCTCTTTGAACACTTGTAAATAAAAATACATTACTTCCAAGTCGTTGTAGGGAATATAATCGTCATATATATTATAGTTTTTTGTCAACCGTAAAAGATACTGAAAGAATGTTTAAGTAAAAGTTGTTTCTTTTGAAAAGCTCTATCCAAAGATACTCAATATGATACGTTCCCATATAACAATTTGAAACTGTCCTTAATATCCTGTACTTCCGAAAAATTTCAATACTACCATTTAATGTTTTGTATAAATTTTAGTTCAAAATTTTTCCCAACTTGCTAAGACGTTGCCTTTTCAAGAAAAATCGTGTTCCCTCTATCTTGATACACCATATATATATATATAGTTAGTTGTTAGTTGTTAGTTGTTATAGTTTTGACGAGTATTCAAGAATTTTTATTTCCTCCTTATATATATATATATATATATATATATATATATATATATATATATATATATAGGGGGGGGCCGCAGAAAATATTGATATAATTTCGGGGGGTCCCATGCTAGAAAAGCTTGAGAAACACCGTTCTAGACTCCTAAACACGACACTGTTATAAGATTTCAGAAATTTTGATTGTCTACCCCTTTATTAATGCTGAACACAATTCGCTTTTCAGGATTTCGCCTGCATGTCTTCAGGTACCAGTGGTTTTTCACCAGTGCCGGATTACCTAAAAGGCAGAGTAGGCAGCCGCCTATGAGCCCCACGTGCCTAAAATAGTATATCATTGATGTTTCAGATAAGCTCATCATCAATGAATTAATAGTGACGGCTACATTTGGAAGCAGTTTGATTTCCAGCGATGTCCTTAACTATTTCAATACAGCCATCTTCTACCCCTGAAATGAAGATGCTACAAAGATCAACGAAGAGTTTCTGAACCTTTTGAAGGGCTAGTCTGCAACATATCTTAGCATCGATTCAATCGACTGGGAGGACGCTTCAAGCACAAAAAACTATCCAATATAATTTTTGAATAGTCTTACTCCCTCAGGGATGACACCTCACAAATTAAATTTAAACGTAGGGGCAATAATTATGTTGTTACGAAAGCTCAACACAAAAAAGGGCCTACGTAATGACACAGGCCTGATGGTGAACAAAAATTAATTAAAAATCTAATAACTGCCACTGCTATAACTGGATCTTCCCAAGGAAATCCAGCTTTCATTCCTAGGATTTATTTAGCTCCCACCGTTCTCGAATTTACGCATTAACGTGCCACGGACGTTAAAATGAAGGGCATAACAAAAATTGTAGTTTTTAAAGAAGTTTTGTAGTCTCCTTGCAAAGAAATTAACGCAACTTATTTTTTTTTAAATTATTATTATTATTTTTAGGGTTTTGTAGGTATAACCAAAAAACCCTTATACCGTCATTTTGTCGTCTGTCTGTCTGTCTGTCTGTCTATCTGTCTGTTCGGTAAAAATTGTAGCCAAACGGCTAAACCTAGAGAGTTGAAATTTGGCATACTTATACAACTCTTTGACCCGCACATAGGAAAAATACTAAAATATCTAAAAAACATATCCCCCTAAAAATATAAACAAATATGTGCTCATCGAAAAAAAAATATGTTTTTATAATTCTGAGTAGGGTATCAAATGAAAGCCCTTGGTACGTGGATTAACGATAAAAATTTTATTTTTGTAAAATAAATTATTTTGAAGCGATTTTTGCCAAAAATGTGCAAATTTTTTTTTTGTCCCACACCCTGTAGCCCAGATGGTTTAAACTAAAAATCTGAAAAAATTCGAAATAATGTACATTGGTGTGAACCGGAATAGTACAATTTTTGATCAGATTATGTTTTTATGTTATGTACGGAAAATAACGCATTTTTTGTGTTTTTAACTAAAATATGTTAAATATTTAATTCGCTATGTAACACAGTAGATAAATAAGAGCTGATAGCGTAGTTGGTTTCGTCGTTGGTTTTTGTAATTTGCAAACTAGAGAATCCGGTCAATTTTAATTTTTCTGTTTTTTTTGCATTTTTATTTTGTTTACATTATTTTGTCAAAATTCTAGTTATATTTTGGTAAATGTTGCATTTACTTTTTAAAAGCGTAAATTAAATAACCAGTGGGAAGTGTTGAAATTATAATTTAATTCTATGTTTGAATGTATACGAAATCAGAGGGCAGGGCTTATGATTTAAGCAACCAATGGAACCGGTAGGCGCATTTTTCAAAATCTAATCTAACCTATCCTAACCTATCCTAACCTAACCTTGCTATATAAAAAAATACTGCACATATTTAGAAACTTAAATAATGGTATTAGGCATTCGAATTAAAATTCATAAAAAAATATTTTGACATAAAATTTGTTTTGGTGTCCCAAATAATCATCATTCAGTTACTAAATACCTGCAAAACCCTGAAATGTGTGAAAATTCACACTTCACATCAATTTTTTATTTTAAATTTCTTTGTTTAATTAATTTTATTGATTATACTAAAATTACCATTATAAGTTTACATTGATATAGTATAGAGGCTTGTTGGGGAATTTGCCCCAATCTAGGTGTAATAATCAACCCTCGAGTAATAATAATCCCGTAAGTGAATAATGATAATTTTTTGGAAAGTTTGTCCTTGATTGATTGTCATAGCAAATTCAACTCTCAGGGAAAACTGGATCCTGTTCTTTGAGATTGATATATTTTGGCATGAAAAGGTACACATTTTTTCATGAAGCCGCGTACCCAGGAGTGCGTGAAGAATAAATGCCGCCTGGGGGTGAGAAAAAATTTACCACCCTTGAAAATTACAGAGGTATCGTAGTTGTCTGTACAGTTGGGCATTTATATACGAAAGTATTGAAAACCCTCATCAAAGAAGATGTTGTAGATACGAAACCAGAGGAGCAGGCAGGTTTAAAAATACGTCGATCGACAATAGACCACGTATTTACCTTAAAAATCTTAGCCGAGAAAGCTTACCTTAAAAATCTTAGCCGAGAAGAAAGTTACAAGTAGGTCAGTACGTCAAGAACTCAAGCCCGCGCCTAGCAGTTTTGGCGCCCTTGTGCAATATTTTATACGGTGCCCCCCCAAGTTACTTTTACAATTTGTATGGCTGTTATAGTATATGGAAATATGAAGTCCACTATTGAAAATAATTTTAAATAATTTTATAAATTAATTATTATTATTAAATTTCCAAACATATACAGCCTTGGACAAATGTATGGAGCAATACAGGAAATACAGAACTATTACAGGAAAAATGGCAAATAAAATAATACATACAGCTTTTAATGACAAATTTAATCGTTATTAATCGTTATTAAAAGTTATTAATATTTTGTAGTACCTCCTCGTGCTTTAATTACAATACAATACAATACAATACACCTTTATTTTCAAATACTGATACATTTATGATACATTTTACATATAACTTTTAAATACAAATTTTAACTAAAAGAAAGGTAAGCAGAATCTGCATTAGAGTGTCACAGAAGACACAAGGCATCTTGTGGTGACACGATATTGTTACTATATTATAATACTAAATTCGGTCAGTAGATCATTATTTACTAAAAATATAAAAAATTTAAAAATTAATAAATGGTGAAAAGTCAACGTCCTTTAATTTATTAAATTATTGAAATCTGAGTAAGGCATCTCCATTAACCATATTTTGAAATATTTAGTAAATTTATTTTTAATTGGGTGTACGAGGTAAGATTTTAAATTGACAGGAAATTTATTATAAAATTTGGGTAATATTACTTCAAAATTTTTAGTAGCAATACGTTTTTTACCATAGGTATGTTACTTAAACTATTTTCTTTACTTCTTGTGTTATAATTATGGGTAGGAAAAATTAGTTGTTTAAGAAGATCTATTTTTGTTTTGTACAAGTAGTGACGTAAGGAAAGAAAATATAATTTGGATACTTCAAATACTTTCGCTTCTTTAAATAGTTGTTCTGTGGAAAATTTGAATGGTTTATTAAATATAATTTTGAGGATAAGTTTGAGTAGATTTAAGTTTTACAGTAACCGATTTGGCAGCACCGCCCCAAGCTAAAATACCATACTTCAGTAGCGATTGAGTTAGACCGAAGTAGATAATTTTAAGCGCATTTAGTTTTAAACAATATTTAAGATTTTTAAACAAATAGATTAATTTTCTCAATTTCTCAATTACCGCACGTACCCTTTTAGGCATACTGTCCACAAGTTTTTTACGTACATAGGATTGTAGATTGAACCATTACCACAATAATTTTCTTCAATTCTTCTTTTCATTTGCATTTGTAAAGAGACACCTTGTTTATCAGAATCGACCATAAATTTTACGCTTGTGATAAATCTGGTGACTGGAGGACCATGCAAAAAGTGGTATATTGTTTTTGGAAAACCATTCATTTGTTGCTTTGGCTTTGTGACAGGGGGCATTATTTTTTTTGTAATATATACATATTCTGGATTGTCCTCATCAAATAATTTTAATACTCATGGCTCCAAAACAACATTAAGCATGGTTATATAACAAGCAGACTAATGCGTCCCTCGCACAAAAAGATTTCGCCTAAGCCACTGACGGACATGCACCCCCAGATCATGTTGCTACCACCACCAAATTTGAACGTAGAGATGATGCTGTTAAGATGAAAAGCTTTACCCGGCCTACGTCTTACAAAGATGACTCCAGGTTGTCCAAAAGGCTGATCCACAAAAGAAAAAGACAAACCTTAAATGCGTAAATTTATAGTAAATTAAATTTTATATTGTTAGTGCAATAATTGATTAGAAATTAATTTTTTCGTTAAATTCGTAAGTAAGTTTAACCATTACAGTACTTACTTCTATATTGGACTCATCAGATCAAATGATTTTCTCTCATTCATCCGGTATCCAATTCAAATGTCTTTTGGCCCAATCAAGACGAAGTTTTTTGCGTCGCTCGCTCAACAGTTGTTTTTGGTGAGCTCTTCTTCCATGTAAATTAAATTCCACTAGACGTCTTCTAATTGTTCAAGGAGAAACTTTAACATCTCTATGCTCCCACAGATCACCAGCCAGCTCTTTTAACGATATTGAGCGTTTACGAAGAGCACTTCTCTTTATAAAACGATGACCTCTGGAAGTGGTTGCACGTTTTCTTCCGGTTTTTGATCTGTTTTCATAAGTATCAGTCTCTTGAAACCTTTTGATGGTAATTTGCACGGCTTTTCTTGAAAATTCCTTTTTTTTAATTTTCACTTGCGACTGTCCTTGTGCATGGAGCAATACAATTTGACTCCTTTCTGCCACAGTAAGTTCAGGTTTTTTAGCCATAATATGATTAAAAATATTCACTTGAACTCAATAAAACATGAAAAAGACAGTGTTGACTTCAAACGCATGTGTAATAATGATCCAAGCCCTAGTTATTTATTTTTATGTAAACAAAACGTAACAGATCGGAGCCTATATTTATTTGTATTTCAAGATTTATCATAACTCTGTTTACATTTGGAGTTATCTGATTAGACGTACGTCTTTTAGAATGTGCCAATGATATTTTAAAAACATTTTGTCATATATATACAAGTACAAGGCTGTACTTATACGTAAAAACAGAAAAAAAGACAATCAAACATTTATTATTATTGTTTATATATTATCATCATATAACGTAGAACAATATAACCTACACCTAATATAAAACAATGAAAGATTTTTTATTGTATTGAATAGTTGATAGTTTTAATTGGTGAAACTCGAATATAGGTAAACGATTATTAAATGAATTGCTTGGTAAAGTTTCACAAACTGTTTTATTTAACATGCTGACTGCAGTTTCGGTAAATGTTAATATATTTTCGACTTATTGGCATAATTCTAATTGTTCTTTTTTCAGAATAATTTTTAAATTTATAAATATTCCACAAAAACTCGAGATAGATGGAATATGAAGAAAGAGTTTGGAATCGTTCCTCTACTAATGTGGTAATTACATCTAGAGAATGAAAAAAATCATCAGCTTTGAATTTTAATGTTTCGTCGTACATTTGTTCATCGTCACATTCATAATCCAACTGTTTTTTTTTTTTTTATTATTTTACGCGGTCTGAGGCTCCTTTTTGTGAATTTAGGTTCTATGTCTAAGTTGGATGCTATAGAAATAGCATTTACCAATAAATATTTTTTCTTATACACAGAACGCCGATATTCCATACTACGTACTGCTACGCGGTTACTGAATCAACGAAAATAATAATCACTCAAAACTGTAAAATATATAAACAGACCAACCAAAGAAACAATATATAAATTGGAATTTCCCTGGCTTGGGTAGAGTTGTGGCCGTCACGTTATTCCAAGCCTATCATAAACATATACACTATAACGTATATTACGGCCAGACTCCGCTATAGTTGGCGTGCGCCAGCGTCCGCTCAGCTCTCTGGTCGGTTGCTAAAACCCTAAATGGGGAAAAATATGAATTCCATAACCACTGTGTCCAGGGCAAGGTAGAAGGCCGCCAGCCCAGTCTAGAGGTAGATGTGACTATGCAGGGTGGTCCTGTAATTACCAATACCTATGCGCTTACCAATACCTATACCTTAATTTTTATACGGCGCCAATCACCTCGCTTCTATTGTCCTAAATTCTGGAAGAAAATAAATCCCCAAGGGAAAGGAATAGAGTTCTCGTAACAGAAACACCAATGTACTCTATAACAAAATTTATTAACAAACGTAATTATTACTATTCACAAAATAATCAAAAAATCAAAGGTAACTCTAACAAAAAAAAAATAAAAATATCTAGCAATGAACATGACTCGCCAAAACAACGTATATCCAAACAAAACTCAATTAACTGTATGACTTTAAGAGAATAATTTAATAATCAAATTATCAACAACCAAAAAACTATTAATATACAGAACTACTAAGTAAATTATCGACCAAAGATTCTATCCATTATACGAAACTTTACTAAATAGATATCAACAAAAGAATCTATTACTCAAAAATATTTAATATTACCAAAACAATTACTTCCAAAACAATTTAATAATAATAAGGAACCTTACTAGTTAAATATTCTCAATACTTGGAGTAGTACAAAATCTATTACTCAAAAATATTTAATATTACCAAAACCTATACTCCAAAACAATTTAATAATAAACAAGAAATACTGATAGTTAAATACTCACAAACGGACTAGAAAAACAATTGAATATTTAACCGGTAAATATGTTTACTGGTAACAGTTAATAATAATGGGACGGTAGATAGTAAACGGTGCTCAGAACAATTATTAACTATTACCAATAACATATATTCCCTTCTTTTAATTACAATTTAAAATTAACAAAAAAAAATTAATTAAATCTGTATTGTGGTATAAATACCAAGTAACGTGTGATCGGATTACTTTCGTTACAACAGCCCTAGGGCTACGTGAACTTCTGTACGGATATATACCACAGTGACTATCTACGATGAAGTGGTAACAGTATTCCTTGAGGTAATACTGCTTAGAAAAGTCTGGAAGAAGTTTAGAAAATCGGGAGCCAGTGCTCAACAAAATCCGAATGAAATTTTAATTACATAACTCTCTTTATACGCCAACCCAAAAAAATCTCCGACAGAGAACCCAAAAAAAAGGGTCGCCGTATCACCCCACCCACTTCCCTCTACTGATATTTTAGCAACAAAAAAAAAATAACTTTAATGAATTTAAATTTACGATGAGCGACTCACGAACAAAAGTTATTGTACCTCAAAATTAAGATGGCGACACAGCCCAACCGTTCACGCAACAAGCGTTACACAAAACCAAACGACAACAGGTGTCTCTCAATAAATTTCAAAAACATCTCAAGATTAAACAAAACTTGAGGAATCTCAATATATTTCAGCTAATATTCACATCTTAAATAACACACACTTAATAACCATGGCCATAAATTATAAGGGTGTACCAGACGCAGCCCTACGCCATCAACGTTAAGGAATCACAAATACATCCCCAAACGGGAGTTCCAATACGTTAATGAAGCAGGATTGCTTCCGTTACAAAATTTCAAACATTACCAAAATATACTTAGCTGAAACACAACCAAAACTCGCAACACCCTGTAGAAACAGGTCCCAAACGATACAATAATTTTCGTCCAATCCTTCCACTAATAAAAACAAGTAACCAGCAAAAAAAGTATATTCAGGGTTTTTCTATAAAAAGTAAGAGTATAAAGGATATTACTCAAAAAAGAGTATAATACTCTAAAAAAAGTACGTCTGAGCACCCTATTTCTATTAGATTTAGGGCTCATTTATGACATCCTTCAAGAATTGTCATATTATCTACAGAACTACAGTTGCGAACAACAACACTACCAAGAGATGAACATTTAATAAAAAGAACCATACGAATTAAAGAGAGTTTCAAAGAAAATCCTGGCGAAAAAACACAACTAACTTAATAGCAAACGCGGAATTAATATTTAAAAATATCCCTTTGGTTCGCAATACCAAAACTATACCGATTAATAAAAACCAGTTTATTCAAAGCATGGTTGATAGGATGAAATCAAGACTTTGTTCAGATTCAAATACTAAAAATGTACAATTTCTTAAGGATATTTCTGCTTTAAATCCAATTATTATAAACACTTATAATATACGTTCTGGAGAATCAGAAGTAACGAGAATTTGTAGACGATTTAATATCGATGAGCTAGAAGCCCTTATAGCATTAAGAGACTTTATAGAAAATACAGAATTTGTGCCGGAGAAATTAAAACCTCTTTTAACAGCAGTATCAACTTTACCTTGTTAGACAGCCGAGTGTAAACGCGGTTTCAGCTTAATGCATAATATCATAACTGACTTGCGAGCGTCTCTGCTTATTTCAAATGTGTCGAATCTAATGTTCATTAATGCTAATGGAACTCCAGTTGAAAAGTTTCAACCAAAAAAATATGTACGATCTTGGTTAGTAAACCACCGCTCAGCAACAGAGACGCAGTCGAAAGTGTGTTCGAGTGAGACTAGTGCTGATTCATCTCGCCAAGCCCTTTGGGACATATTTCAAGAAATATAACAGAAAGTTATAACACTATGTTCTACGTTTTAATTCAAATTAAATTTTGGCCATTTTTAACCACCCTCTCCCCGTTTATAGCGTATACCTGCTGATTTTTACGATGAATGGACCGTATACTTTCTGCTGATTTTACCAATACAGCACTGGGTACGAGTAACCAGGAAATCAACTTCAGAAACAATAGAGCACAGCAAGTAGCGAGGTCCTTAAATTCCATGCTGTGGGATAAGAACATCATAATGCAGACAAAAAAAAAAACAGTTTTTACAGCAATAGTGCAAAGTATACTAACTTACTAGCTACGGCAATAGATTTTTGCCGAAGGACCTGTAGAAAATCAAAACTGGACAGAATAAGAAATGAAACAATAAGAAAAACAGCAAAAATACAACAAAATATAATATTAATAACTTGATCGAAACCAAACAACTAATCTGGTTCGGTCACGCAATTAGAATGACGGAAGATAGATGGCCGAAAAGGATACTAACCTGGATAGTAGTTAGAAGAAAACGAGGAAGACCTAGATGAAGTTGGAGAGCTGGAATAGAGGAAAAAATGTCGATTAGAGGACTAACAGAAGACTTATGTCATGACAGAAGTTCCTGGAAATTGAGAATGGAGAAGCGGCGTCAGCTGCATTGAATCCGAGATATATGTATATATAGATTCACGGTAAGTTTATCGAAAATCAATTCATCGAAAATCAATTCATCGAAAATAAATTCATCGAAATATCAATTCATCGAATCGTCAATTCATCGAAAAAAAAATATTTTGTAAATATTTGAGAGGAATGCCGAGGGGATCGAAAAGCCAAAAAAGCAGTGATCAATAAAAGTTGACAGACTACACTTATGAAATAACTATCATACTTGGTTTATTAATAATTTTTAAATTTTCCACACATGATTTCCACACATTTGTTCAATGTACGGTGATTCTAAACAGGTGGCATTGTTATGTTAGTATGAGTTTGTTTTGTCATTAAACTAGATGATGGGTAGCTCGCTTCGCTCGGCTTCTTCTAACCAAACCCTTACTTACCTAACCTAAGATAGTGTTTTGTCATTAAACTAGAAGATGGGTAGCTCGCTTCGCTCGGCATCTTCTAACCAAACCCTTACTAACCTAACCTAAGATAGTGTTTTGTCATTAAACTAGAAGATGGGTAGCTCGCTTCGCTCGGCTTCTTCTAACAAAACCCTTACTAACCTAATCTAACCTAAAATATTGCTTTGTCCTTTAACTAGAAGATGGGTAACTCGCTCCGCTCGGTTTTAGACTTTTACTAATTACCTTGTTTTTAGATGCATAGTACTTTATTTTCCCCCATATTAGCCTAAATAAATGCGTATCATTGTGTATGAATTTATAAAAATTATTTGCGTGCAGTTACCCATAACCTGTCTTATTAAACCTTAAAAACAAAAAATGTATTTGTTTTATTATATAAGTTTTCTTATTATATTTCTTTATTTATATTCAAACACTATGTCACTTTATTTACCTTTTTTTAAACCATATAAAAAATGTTATGCAATTATTTCTTAGTCTGTCTACTTTTATTGACCACTGCTTTTTTGACTTTCCGATCCCCTCGGCATTCCTCTCAAATATTTACAAAATATTTTTTTCGATGAATTGACGATTCGATGAATTGATCATTCGATGAATTGATTTTCTATGAATTGATTTTCGATGAATTGATTTTCGATGAATTGATTTTCGATGAGTTGATTTTCGATGAATTGATTTTCGATGAACTCTTCGGTTACCGTATATATATGTACATACATACATAAAAATATATGATACTTACGGTAACGAAACGTTGTACAATTCACCATTTGAATTAGAATTGATTTTGGAGGTGCAGGACTTACATTCAAAACACTTTGGGTAGCATTGATTAACACTGATTTATATTTATTTGCAACATTAATAGACTTTTACAATATTAAAAATTCAATAATAATTATAATAATAATAAGGGAAGAAAAGACGAAAGTTCGTGAGTTATCATAAAACGGATAATAATAATAAACACAGAATAAAAAAGCTAATAATAAATATAATAACAATAACGTGAGTCGATGATAATAATACTCAATGAATCATTAATAGAAATGAGTTACTACATTAGAGAGATATTGCAAAGTAAAAAAAAGCTGACTTTATTAAAAGAAACCTCTAATAAAGTATCCTGTATTAAAATTTTTCATGATGTTTTAAAGAGTGTTATTGCAACGGTGCTCTTGCTTCATACTTTATTTTGACAAATATGCCAAATAGATAGATCGAAATCGTAATGAATATAGAAGTTAACTGCAACTCTTATATGAATTAACTGCAACAGACTATTTTTTTCCCATACGGCATACTCGCATACGGCACAACCATTCGCAAAAGGGTTTCGTGACAAAATTTCTCGGAGAAGAATAACATCGTCCTCGTATTTAAATCGTAAACGTGTTTTATCTTTAGCTGCATCATTACTCACAAGAAAAGTCACCAATTTTTTGCTCGAATTTACTCCGTTGTTAATTTTGAGGTTACATTGACAGAAGACCTGTCAAAATTAAGGTGCTTTAAATAAAAAATGCTTTGCCGTTATTTAAATTAAATATAGGTTGCCTTTATTTTAATAAAAGAAAGAAATGAAGGATATATCAACTGCGCATGCGCACATGTCAAATAAAGGAAAACTTTATTAAAAGATCAGTAGAACAGAAGTTGCAATAATTCTCTATTGTCTACATTTTTAGATATTTGATCTACGAGGACAACTACACTTAAAAAAGGAAAAATATCTTAAAAGAATCATATTAAATACAATATAACAGACATTAAAAATATCAAATGTATATCTTGATCAAATTAAAATGTATTTATTGAAATATGTTTAATACAAAAATCTACATTGAAAATTTTGATAGTTAATTGGCTTCGGCCATTGTTAGATGTGGTTAATTCATGTTTCAAGGCACCCATTTGCACTTGTTAGTCGTAGAATATTAAATATACCTTGAGTTCCGTATAAGTAGTTAATATGGAAATTATTTAGCTATATTTTAAATTTTAAGCCTAGCAAAATTGTGTTAAAATTAGGGTACTCCAAAGGTATGTTTAATTTTTGTGTTAGATCATTAGAAATGACCCAGTCTGTATGATTGCTGTATTCTTTGTATCTTCCGCAATTAAGTTTACAACTTTATTTAGTTCCCAGGAGAACTCGAAATAGAAAATTTCACGAACCGGAACGCCACTTCAAAATTATTGTGCGAGTAAACAATACAACATTTAACTATGTTCAATAATTTCACCAACTGAAATATTATTTTCCAAAATTTATCTCACTACAATACAATAAAAATATCCTAGGTAATAATAACACAGTACAACAAAAAACACTTTTATTTATCTCCTCTGTTTATTTACAATCTGTTACATAGTATATAATAAACAATTTATAGATTTGAAACTTGTGTGGATATTGTCCAATGACAATAACCAAAGGATATTAACCTTACATATTTTCGTAGTACTTAATACCATGGACATAAAATGATATGATGAAGATGATTATGATGATAAAAATAATTTATCTAAAGGGAAATGGACCATGCACCATGTACGCTACTCTCTCCACAGATTGACCTAACCCTAACAAAATACCCTAAGCACCAAATCAGTCCTGAAATATACAAACAAGCTTACCATGAAATAAGAAATAAATACCTCGCAATAGAAATCTATACAGACGGATCAAAAATAGACGAACAAACAGGATCAGCAACCATAATAGGCGATAAAACCTATAAATACCATCTACCCAACTAGTGCAGCATCTACACAGTGCAAGCATTTAGCATACAGAAGGCGATAAAACACATAAAGACATCCAAAGAACAATACAAACACTGCGTAATATACACCGACTCACTTAGTGCACCTCAATCGTATCAACAGACCTACACAAAAAAACCTCACACCAAAAAAGGACAAGAATACATACACGATGTCATTAGAAACTACAAAAATACAGTCACTTTTGTGTGGATCCCATGCCGTATAAGCATAAAGCGGACGAAAACACAAGACAAGCAATTCAAGATGAAGAACTCAAAATATCAATACAACCCGAAGATCAAAAGAACACAATTAAAGCAAGAATCAAAGAAGAGTGGAGCAATGAATGGACCAACACAAATATTACCAACAAATTAAGAAACATAAAAGAAACTACCCAAAATTGGACATCTACACACAGAAGGAAAGACCAGATCACACTAACAAGACTCAGAATAGGACACACCCTGTTAACATATGAACACATCTTCAAGAAAATACAACAACCGACATGCGACACTTGCGACACACCACTCAACCTCGAACACATCATACTACACTGAACAAAATACTAACAAGAAAAACTAAGAAACAACATCCCAAATACGATGAAACAAGCCCTCGCGAACAACACAAATACTATCTACGTAAAATAAAACATATATTGTAAAAATCTATGTAAACATAGACGCTAATAGGCACAGTAGCTGAAGCGTCGTGCCACAGTAGTTTCAGCTCGTCTGCTACCCAAATATCCACGAACAGCACCTACAAAAGCTTTCCAAGATGCTTTCTCGTTGTTGTTGAGAACTTGGTTGAAGTTTTGATCTTTCAATGGTTTATTAATTTGAGGACTAATGGCCTGTTTATACAACCTTAACAGTAACTTTTTCTTACCTTATCCCTAACCCGTAAAAGATAAACTATACAAAACGCCTATGTACGTTTATACAACCTTAGCCGTAATTTATCCATAAGCAGACCTTAGCAATAAGAATTCCGTAACCTTGAAAGTTCCCAACATTTCAACTTTCGTGGTTAAATTACGGCTAAATCACTGAACAGCGCGAAAATATGACTGTTATGAAATAGGCAACGAACTTTATTTTTATGAAATAATAAAGATGACACGAACACGGCAGATGCTGCCAAGGCAGTATAAAGGAATATTACAATAATTTGCTCATTATTCATTTTAATAAAATAGCTTCCAAAATTCGCAATTGACGTTTAGAATAAAGGTTAGGTTTACGATGTTTACTCGGAACTGCGCAAACTCTAAACAGCGCATTTCATTGGCTGCGGCTGACGATCAAGATTAAGGAAAAGTTAAGGAAAAGGTTGTATAAACCCAATACTTTTGTTCTGGGGATCGTTAAAAACTTATGGATAAGGTACTTCTCAGTTACGGCTAAGCAAAATTATGGCTAAGTTGTATAAACCAGCCATAACAAAGATCCCTTCCTTAATTTTGGCATCACTCAGCTGTGGAAATTTACTTCTCAGATATTTGAACCTGTCTCCATCCCTCCTCACCCGCCTTTACAAAATTCGTTATTAAACTCAGATAAATGTCTAACGGGGGCAGCATAATTTTGCTTTGATCAACAAGTGAACTGTGTTTTTTTTAACTCCGAGGCATAGGTCTGGTTAGCTATACTTATGTCTTGTAGTTAGATGACTGTTCCATTCACTCAGGAAGCAGCAATACTTTATGTACCCCAACTGCAGGTCTAGAATTATCAAGTGGTCTTCATATTTGATCATTTCCAGAAGTAATTTCATGTTTTCACATGTTTCCTTCATATGCACATAATGGCCTAAAGGAATAGAAGGAAGAGAATGGCCATTGTAAAGCAAAAGAGCTTTCAAACTTTCAAAGTTTTGATGAGTCTATGATAGCCTCCAATCCAGTTGACGTAGGAGATTCTACTGTTTGAGTCTTGATTCTAAAAGCTCTTAGTTTTAAGTAGATCAAGATCTTGAAAATCTTCCTTTTCGGAAAACATTGATATCTTCACATTATAATTAATATTTGTGGTAAATCGGGATAAACGATGTTTCCCTAGAATTAATTTGGGCCCAGTAGCGTAACCGTGAAGGGCACACCATTTAGGGGCCTTCGAACCTCTAAATGACGTTTTTATTTCCGTCGCTTGGTCTCCAAAGACAAAGTTGACAACCCTACTAAAAGCCTTATCACACTAGAGTTAATATTAACGTCTTAACTTGGAAAACTAAAGTTTTTGCATTCGAATCGGAGTCATTGTGTGTGACAGTATGAAAAAAAAAAACTAGGTTTTAAAGGCTAGGCAAATGGAACATGATTCAATTCCTCTGTCTTTCTATCCAGGTTTGTCAAAAAGCGCGTGTGCCAACTAATGTTCTCTCGCTCTCAGCTGTTGCGTTTTTGTCTTTTTACCGACCGCCAACATATATAAGGGAGGTATTGTGATCATACCGATTTTGAAATTTCGAGATTTCGATGGATCTCCACGAATTGAGGTCCCTACATAACATTTGGACTATTTTTAGCATGATGTCTATCGGTCTGTCTGTCCGTCCGTCTGTCTGTCTGTCTGTCCGTCTGTCTGTCTGTCCGTCTGTCTGTCTGTCTGTCCGTCTGTCTGTCTGTCTGTCTGTCTGTCTGTCTGTCTGTCTGTCTGTCCGTCTGTCCGTCTGTGTACACGTGTAGAGCAAATTCGGCTGAAAGGATTTTTATGAAACTTCATATTTAAGCTTCTGCCACCAATGGCACAAGTTGATCAACTTTCGGTAAAAATCGGTTGACTAAAAATGGGAGTTTACTCGTGTCGATTTTAAGATTTTTGTGAATATTTAACAACAGAAAAATATTTCGAAAAAAAATTATTGAACAAAAGTTGCTATAAAAGCAATAACTAATAACTTTTATTTGAGACGTTTTTTGATAAAACGAAAAATTTCGAATAATTCTGTAAAATTTTTCGAATTTTTTTCCAAGTCTCAATTTTTTCATATTTATATGTAACGTTTCCATGGTCATGATAAATAATATCTCTGTTAGAAAATATTAGGCCAAGTTATTTCTACTCTGCTGCTAAAATGTATTTTATATAAGTACTTTACGATGGCGGTCGGTCCTGTGGTGGTCACAGCTGATTTTTTTTTTTTTACGTTGAGGTTAGTTTATTGTATAATTGTTATTTTCGAATATAAAGGCCTTATCACACTAGAGTATTAGTAACGTCTAGACCTGGAAATTTAAGGTTTTTGTATTTGAATGGAAGTCATTTCTGTGTGATAGTATGAAGGTTTTACAGACTAGGCAAATGAAACACGCGTCAATTCCTCTGTCCTTTTACCCAGGTTTTGCAAAAAGCGCGTGCGCCAACTGGTGTTATCTCGTTCTCAGCTGATGCGTCTTTGTCTTTTGTTTACGTCCATGAGTTTATTGTTTAGTTTGTATTTTCGAAGAGTGATAGGTATTTAAAACAAAAATTATATTAGAAGAAGAATTTATTAGTTCAGTTAAAGAAAACCCGCCATGATGGAATCCACAAGATCCAATGTATAAATTAAAAACAGTAAAAAAGGTTTTATTTGAAAAAATTTCAGAAGATTTGGCTGCAGAAGTTCTTCAAATGTATTTTGTTTTCTCATTCGAAGAAATCTTCTGTAGCTGTTTGGATCTTCCAAATTTAATTCTTCTAATAAATTGTTAAAATAGTCCCTTTCATCTCTTCTTTTCAACCTTGATCTAGTCCAGGGGTCGGCAAACTTTAGAGGCTAAAGAGCCAAATTTACCCTTTACGGCATCTGGAAACATTTTAAAGAGCCATAATTTTGTTTTAATACATTACGTTTTGCTAACGTCATTCACACCTGGACAATGGCGTATGTTACGTTTTTGGCTTATACCACTATAAACTACTACTACATGTTAGAAAAATATGCGCGCACATAAATTTCATATAGGCGTCAGGTGTTTTATTTTAGTCGTTGGTATTACCGATACGCAGCATAATAATGCATGAAAATAAAATGAACTTGTCTGTGAATATTTTCTAAATTTTATACCTTATCAACTTAATTTGAAAAGCCACACGAATATCCGCAAAGTATATCCGCGGTTTGCCGACCCCTGATCTAGTCCAACATTTTCTTTTTTTTCCTACGTTTTATTATTTTATTAGTTGTTGACAATATTATTATTGACGCCGACAAAGTTACAATTTCTTCCTCATTCATAATAAAAAAAACTTTAAAAACCGATATTAAAATAACTTTTCAAAATAAAACTGTCAACTGTCATAATATCACGCTGAGCTTATGGGTAAACAAACAATTTCCAAGTCTTAACTAATATTCAAATACCGTGTGATATACCAAGACCTGAAGACTTGAATCCTGAAAAAAAAAAACTACAAAAACTTGGATAGCGTTCTAGTGTGATACGCCCTTGATATTAAAAAAAAAATAAAGATTTTGGAAGAACAACTAATTAATTTAGTGAAACCCCACAAATAAACGTTTCAAAGTAAAACTGTCAATTGTCATAATAACAAAATGTACGCATGCGCAAACGAAAAATTTTCAAGTTCTAACGAATTTTAAAATAACTTCAACGAATATTCAAATACTGTGTGATAAGTCAAAAATTAAAGACGTAAATACTGAAAAAAAAACTACAGAAGTAAAACTTGGATAGCGTGCTAGTGTAAAGGCCTTATCACACTAGAGTTAATATTAACGTCTTGACTTGGAAAATTAAAGTTATTACATTCGAATCGAAGTCATTTGCGTGTGATAGTATGAAAACCTAGGTTTTAAAGACAAGGCAAATGGAACAAGTTTCAATTCCTCTGTCTATTTATCCTGGTTTGTCAAAAAGCGCGTGCGCCAACTGATGCCCTCTCGCTCTTAGCTGTTTTGCGTCTTTGTCTTTTTACCGACCGCCAACATATATAAGGAAGGTATTGTGATCATACCGATTTTGACATTTCGAGATTTCGATGGATCTCCACGAATTGAGGTCCCTACATAACGTTTTGACTATTTGTAGCATGATGTCTGTCGGTCTGTCTGTCCGTCCGTCTGTCTGTCTCTCTATCCGTCTGTCTGTCTGTCTGTCCGTCTGTCCGTCTGTGTACACGTGCAGAGCAAATTCGGCTGAAAGGATTTTTATGAAACTTCATATTTAAGCTTCAGCCATCAATTGCACAAGTTGATCAACTTTTGGTAAAAATCGGTTGACTAAAAATGGGAGTTTACTCGTGTCGATTTTAAGATTTTTGTGAATATTTCACAACAGAAAAATATTTCGAAAAAATTTATTGAACAAAAGTTGCTATAAATAATTGCAAAAGTTGCAATAACTATTAACTTTTATTTCAGACGTTTTTTGATAAAACGAAATATTTCGAATAATTTCTGTAAAATTTTTCGAGTTTTGTAAGTCTCATACTTACATGTAACGTTTCCATGGTCATGATAAATAATATCTCTGTTGGAAAATATTAAATAAAAGTTATTTCTACTCTGCTGCTAGAATATATTTTATATAAGTACTTTATGATGGCGGTCGGTCCTGTGGTGGGCACAGCTGATTTTTTTTACGTTGAGGTTAGTTTGTTGTATAATTGTTATTTTCGAATGTAATATTTACTTAAAAATGATTTTGGAAGAACAATTAATTAATTTAGTGAAACCTCACAAATAAACTTTTCAAAGTAAAACTGTCAATTGTCAAGTGTCTAACACGATGTACGCATGCGCAAACAATAAATTTCCAAGTCTTAAATAATATTCAAATACTGTGTGATAAGTCAAAACCTAAAGACGTAGATCCTGAAAAAAACCTACAAAATTAAAACTTGGATACCGTTCTAGTGTGATACGCCCTTTATACGCCCTTGAAGCCCTGAAGAAGTTATGACATTCGTGTATCTTAAATAATAAATCCCGTCAAAAAAAAAGTGGAAAATAAGAATAAAAGAGATAGGATACGACGTTTAATAAAATTTTAATTTATGAGTTTTTTACATATTCTAAAAGTGTTATAAAATCTATAAACAAATAATGTGCATTTCATGCATTGTATATTTGCTACAATTTTACATTATTTCTTCCTTAGTACATAGTGATTTTAAAAGGTTGTTATTATGCAATATATGAGTCATCCATGTATCGCTATAAAATATCTTGATCCGAATTACAATCTACTCTTTTTTCTACCAGTATTCCTTTATATAATAATAATCTTTTAAAATCAGCCAGTACTTAATAATAATAGTATAGCGTTAAAACGACAACGTAGTGATTTTCTGGTATTGAGTGATTTAACTAGTAAGTGTTTCAAGTTACAAGTTACAGGATTTTTTCAACCTCAGATGAAATTTTCCGTGCATAACCCCAGTGCCTTAATTAGGGAGGTGCAACAGGTGCACAGCTATAGGGCTCAGAACGAAGAATTGTCAGTAGTACCAAATAGGGATGGGTCGTTCATGAACGAACCGGTTCACTGAGCCGGCTCAGTACACTTACCGAAATGACACGGATCACCAAATTGAAATGAGCCGGCTCACGGCTCACTGTTTAGTTTCAAGTTTCAAGGATACGATTAGTCGGGCGATTGTGAGCAGTGACCAGAGTGATCCGGATCTGGATCGATGTCATGTTGAACTTTACGAGAACTCGGCTTGTAATGTATTATCATAAAGTGTATTTTGTCATCAATTTGTAGGGCAGTTTATTTGAAACTAATAGGCTTAGTCTGTATTTTCTTACAACCATACTATAAAAAAATATTAATAATATTGCCCAAATCCCAGATGTACGATTTATAAGGGCAATAAACATCGCCATAAACTTAACACATCTGGTTTAAAATACAGTAGCTACATAAAATGAATTGTTGGTTTCAAAATGCAAAAGTCGGGGCTAAGCGACGTTCTACCTATGAACGAACGACCGACCGACCGACAACTGACCGACCTGTGTCTCGAGAACATGTTTACCCGGCTCTTCATATAATGCACGAACGACCGCCCTATGTCTTGGAAACATGTTTACTTAGTCGGATTACTGAGACGGATCAATGAACCGGCTCAGCAAACTGAACGACCTCCACTAATCCGGTTCCGCAAACTGAGCCGAAATTCCCATCTTTAGTACCAAAGCTGAGGATTTTTTTTTGTGCTCGTCAGACTTGATTTCTTTATTTTTTTTTTCCCGTCACTTTTTGACCAAATTTGATTAATCGGGTCCTAAGCCGATGAAACTATAGTCTGGTTTATAATAAACGCATACGAGGGCTACCTTTTAAGTTTTTACAAAAACTATTGTATATTGGACCTGAAAATTAGCTATTTTGGACAAGAGAATATAATTTATTTATAGTTTTTTAAACAACATATACATTGACATATATTTTTCATGACATATTTTTTACATTATTTTTTCTGTTACCATGAATATGAAATATGATGCATGGCTGACTTTGGTCACATGACTGAATTAGCCATAATACAATACTTCCCCTCAAAGTAGACTGCATCATTTATTTTTAATTTCGTCAACTCCCAGTTCTTTAAAAAATTTCTTATGTTTCGGACCAAACAAACTTTTCGTCAAAATATCTGCTATCATGTCTTCTGTTTGAAGATATTTCAATTCAAATTTCTTATCTTCGTATGCTTCACGAACAAAGTGGTATCGAATGTCTATATGTTTCGTTCGTGTATGATGTACTGGATTTTTGACTAGATTTTGGGCTCCTGGGTTATCACAATATAAGATAACATTTTATTCATTATTTTTTATTTCTTTCAAAAATGATTTTAGATAAATAATTTCTTTACATGCATCAGATAGTGCCATATACTCCGCTTCTGTGCTTGACAGAGCAACGGTTTTCTGCTTTCGTGACTCCCAACTCACTGCTGCATTGGCAAACTTAAATACATACCCTGTGTAGGATCGTCTGTCATTCAAGCAATTTCCCCAGTCTGCGTCCACATATCCTTCCAGTCCTTTTCCTGTTTTCTTAAATTTCAGACCATAGGTGTCTGTATCTTTTAAATATCGTAGAACTCGTTTCGCTGCATTCCAATGTTCTTGACAATAATTTATTGAAAATTGGCTTAGCATACTCACTGTGTACGCAATATCTGGACGAGTAGAAATCGCCAAGTACATTAATGATCCTATTAAATTGGCATAAGGATACATTTTCATGGCTTCTTCTAATTTTTTCTCTGGTTTCTTCAACTTCATACTTGCATCTATTGGTGTTGATGCCCATTTACACTCTTGCATGTTAAATCGTTTTAAAGCCGAATTTATGTAATTTCGTTGGTTCGTGGTTATTTCTTCTTTCTTTTGAATGAACACGATCCCTAAACAATATTTAATTGCTCCCATGTCCTTCATTTCAAATTTTGTTTTTAAATTTATTTTAAATTCTTCCATCCACTTCATGTTATTACATGCAATTAATAAATCATCTACAAACACAGATATCAGCAGGATATCTTTTTCTCTCTTCGCCATATAAACACATGAATCTGATTTTAATTGTCTCATTCCAATATTCTGTAATTCTTGATGAAGTTTTTTATTCCACTGTCGTGCAGACTGTTTTAGGCCATATAAAGCCTTTTTTATCTTGCATACCATATGTTTTCCTTTTTCAAGCTTTTCTAACCATGCTTTTGACGTTTTTAAAATTTCTTTCCAATTTTTGTCTTCCTGGTAATTGGATTTTTGCGAATTTTTATCATCGTCTAACAGGTTTTCCAAAATTTCTTTCAAATAATCTGGAACTTGCATATATATGTCTTCCTGGTACAGTCCCATTAAGATACGCCGTAACAACATCCATATGATGAATTGTTAAATTATATTCAACAGACAATGCAGTTAAAAGCCTTACCGTACTCATTCTAACGACAGGTGCAAAAGTTTCTTTATAGTCTATGCCTGGGATCTGTGAATAACCTTTCGCAACGAGACGCGCTTTTCTTCGTTGAATTTCTCCATCTGCATTATATTTATTTCGTAATATTAATTTGTTACCAATTAAACTTTTATTTTTTGGCATGTCAACTATTTCCCAAGTCTTATTCTTAATTTGGGCCACATATTCATCTTTGATTGCATTTTCCCACTCTTCTTTATTTTCGCCTGTTAGAGCATCTTTTATAGATACAACATCAATGTTTTCTACTAAATTAGCATATTCTATTTTATTATCGTGCTTCCTACTTTCTTCTACTTCTTCATCAATTGTTGTATTGTAAATTTTCTTTGGCCTTCCTCTTTTTCCGGTTCTTAATAATTTAGGTCTTCCATAATTTCTCCTAATATTTTCAGGTATATTCTGATTCAAATTTTCTTTATCTTCATTTTCGTTCTCTTCCTGAACTTCATTTTCGTTCTCTTCTTGAACTTCTCTTCTATTTTCAATTTCTGAATTTCTAGGTACTGTTTCTTGAATGTGAACTTCTTTATTTGTATTATAATGGTTTCCTGTATTAATTATTATTCCAATTTCTTCCCCTGGCTTAACACTTACGTTTTCGTTTTCCTTCTCTGGGACAAAATCTTCATATTTTGAATTTTTCGGGAAATTATTCAAAAATTTGACATCCCTGCTTATATGAATTTTTCTCGTTTTCGGGTTCCATACTCTATAAGCTTTCGATTCCTCAGAATATCCCATTAATATTCCTTCTACAGACCTTTCTGCAAACTTTCCTTTTGAGGGATCTTTGTTGAGTATGT
This sequence comes from Liopterus haemorrhoidalis, assembly GCA_963971575.1. NCBI lineage: Eukaryota > Metazoa > Arthropoda > Insecta > Coleoptera > Dytiscidae > Liopterus > Liopterus haemorrhoidalis. The sequence continues at coordinate 17,750,255 of OZ020621.1, forward strand.
AGACTCTTGAACCAAAAGTTTGAAAATAATGTACGCTAGGTTTTCTCCCGAACCAAATTCTGTATGGAGTTTCATTATCTAAACTTCGTGATGAGCAACGATTTCTTACGTAGTTTGCTGTCGCAACAGCTTCAGCCCAGAACGAAGGGGATAAATTTGACTGTATCATCATACATCTAGCTGCTTCTACTAATGTGCGGTTTTTGCGTTCCGCTACTGCATTTTGCTGTGGTGTGTGAGGTACAGTCAGTCGCCGTTTTATTCCACATTTTAATAAATATTCATCAAATTGTTTGTTACAATATTCCTTTCCATTGTCACTTTGTAAATATTTTATTTTTCTTCCTGTCAAATTCTCTGCAAATTCTTAAATGATTCTAAAACTTCATATTTATTTCTAATAAAATAAATTTCACACCACCTAGATCGGTCATCAATAAATGTTATGAAATATTTTTTCTTCCCATTTGAATCTACTCTCATGGGACCGCATATGTCTGAGTAAATTATTTCAAGAATGTCTTTGGTTCTTTCTTCATTCTTTATTTTTGGAAAAGGTAATTGGGTTTGCTTACCTTTCAGACATATTTCGCACATTGGTAATTTTTCATGTCGACCTATCTTCAAACCATTGACAATTTCCATTTTTGACATTAATTTTAATGTTCCTGCATTTAAATGTCCCATTTTCTGATGCCATTTTTCTAAATTCATGCTAGAGGATTCAAAATTATGCATATTTGCAACTTCTTCCTTTCTTATATAATATAAATCACCTCTACGTTCGGCCACAGCAATTATTTCGTTTCTTCTATTGACAATTAGTGCTTCATTCTTTTCAAAAATTACCTTTAAACCTTTATTTGTTGTCTTTGCTACAGACAGTAGGTTAGTTTTCAATTCAGGCACGTATAGCGTATTTTCTAAGATAAGTATTCTTCCTTTCTTTTTGTCATCTGCTGAAAATTCTACGGTGCCAATCCTTCTACTTTTGTTACTTCCTTGTTCGCTAAACTTAAATTTAGAGAAGTGTTCCGTATGTTTTTGAAAAGTTCCTTATCATTACTCATATGAGAGGTGCAACCGCTATCAAGACACCATTCATTATTTGAGAACTGATTCATATTTAAGGATATTTCATTTTTACATATTTTGCTATCTCCAGTAATAATAAGCGATTGTTGGTTATTATGGAAAAACTTTTGTCTCTAAACTTTTTGTCTTTCCATGTTTCTCCATACTTACAATATTTAGCTACATGTCCAACTTTTCCACATTTATAACATTTAAATATGTGTGCTCTTTTATTATCTGTGGTATCAATTCTTTTCTGAAAATTAATTTTTCTATTAACAAATCTTGCCTCTTGTGAATCTCCTATATTTTGCCTTTTCTCATATTTCGCATCGTATTCCTCGATTATTTTTATTTTTAAAATTTCCGGCTTTGGAAGTTCATCCCTTGTTTCAATTGCGCAACGAAAATTTTCAAAATAGTCAGGTAAACTATGCAACAACATTATAGTTAAGAGATCTGGATGTATGTTCAGGTCCATATTTGATAATTTGTCCACAATATCGAAATATTGTGCCAAATATTCCCTTATATCATCTTCTTCTTTCATTTTATTTAAAGTTAATTTACGTAATAAACTAGCTTTTCTTGCTGGACCTTCTGATTCATAAATACTTTCTAATTTTTTCCACAATTCCTTAGAAGTTTTACAATTCTTGATCTGCTTTAATTCTGATGGGCTAATCGCGAGTATTATGTCAGATCGAGCTTTCTGATCATTCCTGACCCAGTCCTTAATGGCCTCCTGATTTTGGGGTGTAGTTTCGGGTTTGGGGATGGAACCGTCTACATACCCCCACAAATCATTCCTTATTAATATGGCTTCTGCCTGTATCTTCCAAGTGTCATAATTGTTTTTACTGAGTGTTTCTACTTTAATTAGCATGGTTTCATGCAACGTAGATCCACAGCAAGCAATCTATGCTCTTTTACGCATTATGTTTCATCTGTATTAGATAATAAAGGTCAAGTAGACGTTGTATATACAGACTTTGCCAAAGCCTTTGACACTATCGACCATAATATTATCATACAAAAACTTCACAGCTTTGGTCTTTCTCCTTGCCTTGTATCATTGCTCACATCATATCTTCTAAATCGTTCTCTGTTTGTTACTTTTCTTGGCCACAATTCTCCTCACTTTCCAGTTACTTCCGGTGTGCCACAGGGCTCAAATCTTGGTCCTCTTTTGTTTCTAATGTTCATTAATGACATCAACGATGCCTTAGCTAGCGAACGTTTACTCTTCGCTGATGATCTTAAGATTTTTTGTTCTGTGTCTTCTATTAATGATTGCTCTAATCTTCAAAAAGATCTATCTAATTTAAGCACCTGGTGTAGCATAAATAAACTTCATCTTAACCTCTCCAAATGTAAAATAATTTCCTACACTCGCAAAATCACGCCTTTTATTTTTCCATATTCTATTTCCAATCAGTCTTTGTTGCGGTCTGAAAGCACTGTGGATCTGGGTGTAACATTTGATTCAAAGCTAACATTTAATCTTCACTTAGATAAAATTTGCTCCTCTTCTCTTAAAATGCTTGGCTTCATTATTCGCAGCTCGCGCACCTTCTCTGACATCAGTGTAATCTTCACACTCTATAATTCTTTCGTGCGATCCAAACTAGAGTACTGTTCTATAATATGGAATCCTATTTACGAGGTCCAGAAAAAGGCTATTGAAAAAATTCAATACAAGTTTTTAAAATTCATCTATTATAAAATCATGGGCTCCTATCCCCCACTTGACTTTCCATATAATACCCTTATTCAAATATTTTCTATGAAAACTTTAAGTGAACGTCGAGACTTAAATTCACTAAACTATTTAAAAAAACTTATTTCCAGTAAGATCGACGATCCCATCTCGTTACAAGAAATTAATTTTCATACCCCTCTTCTCCGTACCAGAAATCCATCTCTCTTCTACCTCCCGCATGCTCATTCCAATTTATTTCTCAAATCTCCCATAAACCGTATGTGCTCACATTATATTCCAAATGAGGCTCTTATAAATCTTTTTTGAATTAGTCATGTATCAATAATTATCCCTAAATCTGTTATGTTTATATATTATTTCTTTTTTTATTATATTTTGTTACTTTTATTTATTACATTATCATTTTTGTATATTTATTTTTTTGTATACTACTTATTATTGCTGTGTTTATCACATTTATATGTTTGCTTATATTGTACCTGTCCACTTATTGGTTAATTCTGTTGGACAGATGTAGTCGAAAATAAAATAAAATAAAATAAAATAAAATTACGTTTCCACTCATTTTCTATCTTTATTTATTTTTTTTCAAATATATCTGGGCCCATAACCTATTGTATATTGGACCTGAAAATTAGCTATTTTGGACAAGAGAATATAATTTATTTATAGTTTTTTAAACAACATATACATTGACATATATTTTTCATGACATATTTTTTATATTATTTTTTCTGTTACCATGAATATGAAATATGATGCATGGCTGACTTTGGTCACATGACTGAATTAGCCATAATACAATAAAAACTAAGAAAGAAACATTTTTTTTTTTAAACCAACTATTTTATTGCTTTTCCACTCTGAAATTGGTAACTCAAAAACATGGTTTTCGAAGTCTTCAAAATCTTCCTGAGGTGATGAAAATCGCTGTACACGCATTTTTTGTTTGACATTGGGGAACAAAAAAGTCGTTAGGGGATAATTTAGGTGATAAAAACGGGCAATGAGACATTAATTCGATGTTTTTCTCCTTCAAATAATCAATTGTTTGACGTGCTGTGTAGGAACTTGCATTGTCATGATTAGAGATGGGAATTTCGGCCCAGTTTGCGGAACCGGATCAGTGGAGGTCGTTCAGTTTGTTGAGCCGGTTCATTGATCCGGCTCAGTGATCCGGTTAAGTAAACATGTTTCCGAGACACAGGTCGGTCGTTCGTTCGTAGGTAGAACGTCGCTTAGAGCCGGCTCTTGCATTATATGAACTGGAAACATGTTTCCGAGACACAGGTCGGTCAGTTGTCGGTCGTTCGTTCGTAGGTAGAACGTCGCTTATAGCCGGCTCTTGCTTAGAGCCGGTTCTTGCAATATATGAACTGTAAACATGATCCCGAGAAACAGGTCGGTTGGTCGTTCGTTCGTAGGTAGAACGTCGCTTAGAGCCGGCTCTTATCTAACATTTTTGAAACAAACAATTTACTTTATGTAGCTACTGTATTTTAAACCAGATGTGTTAACTTTATGGCGATGTTTATTGCCCTTATAAATCGGACATCTGGGATTTGGGCAATATTTTTAATATTTTTGTATAGTATGGTTGTAAGAAAATACAGACTAAGCCTATTAGTTTCAAATAAACTGCCCTACAAATTGATGACAAAATACACTTTATGATAATACATTACAAGCCGAGTTCTCGCGAAGTTCAACATGACATCGATCCAGATCCGAATCACTCCGGTCACTGCTCACAATCGCCCGACCAATCGTATCCTTGAAACTTAAAACTATACAGTGGTTCGTTCATGAACGACCTATCTTTAGTCATGATGAAGAATGATGCCACATTTTTTGTTGTTTTTCCTGATTTTGTCGATGACTTCTGGCAAACAAAATACTATATAGCATTCAGCATTAACTGTTCTCCGATCCTCTAAAGCTCTAAAATGGTTTTCAAACTTTTTCAAGTCGTGGAACACTTAACAGTCTAAAATACTCCGTGAAACCCAAAAAAAAAAGAAAGTTGATACCTATACAGGGTGACCAGATTTAAGTTGAGGTAAATCCTAAGATTGAAAAAAAAAATGGAAATACAGTATATTTTATAAAATTTTGCTCACCTCCAGAATATACGAGTTGAGCAAAAAAAGGTCTTTACCTCTAACCTGCGCGAGGGGGAAAAGTATAAGCCGATGCCCAAGTAATTTGTATAATTTGTATTAAGTTTAAGAAAAAGCTCGTGGAACCCTTGATGACCTTGTGTAGAACCCCAGGGTTCCATGGAACACAGTTTGAATATCGCTGCTCTAAAGGAATGGTCGCGACATGTCCAGTACAATCGAAGAAACAAGACATCATTTTCTTAAAAGTGCTTCGTGAACGAACAACTTTTGTGGGTTTCGGTTCATCCTGGAAGACCCAAACAGTGGTTTGTTGCTTAGTTTCCGGTTCATATGAATAAATCCAAGTTTCGTTACCTGTAACGATGTTGTATATGGATTTTGCAGTGCCTAGGTTGATTTTTTTTAGCATTCTCTTACACCCTTGGTTCTCAAAGCGTGTTCCGCGAAAAAATCAGATGTACAATTCAATTAAAAATTGTTTGCAAATAAAAATCAATTCAATGTAAAATTTACACGTGCCATTCGGCTTTGTTTGAATAAAAATATCTTTCGGGTTAAAATTACTCCACGATAAAAAAACAACACGATAGCAGAATCTCTCATTTTGCCTGCATGCTGTGTAATAGTGACAATTATGTTTGGGGAAGAAGCAAAGAAGGAAATTTTGAAGATTCCGGTATCTGATGATACGATTCGTAGAAGAATTAATGTCCTGCAACATCGAAAGAATAGTCGCAAGTAAGATTGTTAATATGCCTTTTGCATTACAAGTAGACGAATCAACTGATATAAGTGGCAAAGCGCAGCTCTTAGGCTTTGTACGATTTATTTATGAAGAAAAGATAATAAATCAATTTTTATGCTGCAAAGAACTTTTGGGTCGTACAACTGGTCAGGACTTGTTTGATGCAATAACATCGTATTTGAATGCTTTAAAATTATCATGGGATTATTGTGTCGGTATTTGTACCGATGGAGCAGCGTCTATGACGGGATCAATCAAAGGATTTGTGGCTTTAGCTAAAACCATAAATTCAAATATAATATTTCATCACTGTTTCTTGCACCGAGAAGTACTTGTCATAAAGACAATGCCCTAGATATTAAACGAAGTATTTGACCAAGTAGTTACCATGGTTAATTTTATTAAAATGAGACCGACGAAAAGCCGAATTTTCAAAGAACTTTGTTCATCGATGGAAGCAGATTATGTATGTTTACTTCTTGATACCGATGTGAGGTGGTTGTCACGAAAAAAGGTTTTAAATTGTGTGTTGAAATTAAAAAATGAATTACTTGTTTTTTTTTTTAACATAAAATCAAAAAACTTTGGTAAATTATCTAAAAAATGATGATTGGTGCAATAATTTGGCGTATTTGGCCGATATTTTTGATTACTTTAATACTGTCAATATAAGTATGCAAAGAAAGGATGAAAACGTTCTTACATCGACTGACAAATTATGTGCAATGAAAAAAAGAGTTTAACTATGGAAAAGATACGTAAGAGAGACAAACACAGAAATGTTCCCCTCTGTGCGAAATACCAACGAGGCAATCGTTTCTTTAATAATGGAACATTTATAAAAATATTTTCCATTGTTAAACACTGAACCATATGATTGGATAAGAAACCCGTTTCTTTCTTGCGAATTTTCTAGTTTTACTTTAAAAGAAGAAGAGTAACTGACGTCACTTTCTTCAGATCGTGGATCAATTAGTTTGCATCAATTAATATCATTACATATTTTATTTATGTACATATTATTTTCTAAAAGTAGCACTTTGAAGCAGGGGGCTGTCAATCACACGCTGCGACACGATTCCGTTTCTTTTTTGCTCCATAATAATGGAGTGTTTTTGCAAACATTATTCTGTTTTTTATTGCTCTTTTGGTTTCAAAAAGGTTAGCTACCCGCGCCCCCTCTTTTAAAGTTTATGTTGTATTGTAGATGTTCCGCCTAAAAATATATCAAAGTTTAGTGTTCTCCGACTTCAAAAAGTTTGAGAACCAAGGCCTTACACCAATCAACACGAGCCTTTTTTCGAGCTTTGGTCAAATTATGCAGAATCTATCGGGAACAGATTTTTTCCACAGCTAAATGTTCATGCAAAATCGAATGTATTGAGTGCAAGAGTTACCTTATGCGATAGAGGTCCGGTACCACTTGAACTTAAACATATGTACATACAAAAAAAAATCCATGCAAACAAGGTTGTTGCTTGTGGACGAACAATCCTAAGAAAAAAATGTAAAGTGTCTATTATAAACCAGGCTTAGAACCTTGCCAAATCGGCTTTAAACCGTACTACAGGACACATGAAAAGCTAATTACGGCTTTGCAAATCTCATTGTAAGCCGAGCACTACCTAAAGTTTAACGTTTGACATTTTTAAAATCAACAATTTTCATTAATCTCTTCCGTAGACTTGTCTCAAGAGTGCCATATACGAATAAGAGCCACGCAGAATCTGAAATTTAGATTTAGAAATTTAAAAATAGTACATGTGGTTTCCAAAAACATAAATCACCAGTAAGAATGTTTGCAGAGACATTGTATAGAATCTTCCAACTGATAAAGTGATGGGTCTTTGCGCTCTCATCATTACGAGAACTAAACCTTTCTTCACTTTGTTACTGCAGTTGTACCATTCACTTTCCCAGGTTGCATCACACACTTTTAAGCTCTAAAAATAAATAAACAGATTAAACAAATTTCACATTGTATAGTTTTTTTCAAATGTTTTGCCTCTTGTCGATCAAGAGTTCCACCACGGAATAGTTATTAGGTTGCTAATAAATAGGCTTATTTGTCTAATAACTTGTAGGCAACATGAAGTGCTTAATAAAGTGACATATAACCAAAAACAAGTTCGCAAAATGTGTTAATATTTAAATTTTAATTGAAAAACAGTATAATTTTAAAAGAATATACAAATGTGTAGTTTTTATACATCGATATTTTTTCTATAATGGTGATTTTAGTGTTTTATATACATTTTAGTTGTATTTTGACGAAATCGACGATCTGTTTGGATGAATTTATAAATTATAGACAACCGTTTTTAGAATATTTTGGGCATTTATTGTAAATGTGATATATAGAGCACAATATATAAATATATATTTTTAAATAATCATTATCTTTTATTTTTACATATGTATTTCTTTAAATTACGAATACAATACATTACAAACAATACTTTAAGCATTACTATTTATATAAAAATGATAGAAAATAAGAAAATAGACGCAATTATTGGCAGAATAATAAAGATGTGTGGCTGAAAATTGCTGATAAGTTTAATTCATATTGTTTAAGGAATATAAAATAAAGCAACATATAGCTGTCTTCTTATTTTCAATCACTTTTGTATTAAAAAATGTTATTTTTATTAACTCCTCTTCTATCTATATTGTCCTCTTTTTCTGTGGTAAAATTTGTTGAACGCCGTTTAATTGTCATTTTAACAGTAACTCAAAAAATATTCGTAACGTCAAATTATTTAATGTCAAAATATTGAATGTCAAAATATTCAATGTCAAAATTTCATCTCACTTTAGCTCTACAAATTTACGTATAGCTCTATCCTTCTTACACCGTGTTACTATGTTCATAAGATATACTAATACAAAAACAAAAAATTATGTTGCTAATAAACTATTAGAAGGATTTTGTAACTTGGAAATCACCAATAAATTTATTAGCTTCATAAATATATTATGTGTCAAATAACTATTAGGGAGTTTATAAGGAAATGGAACTCTCGGCCCTAAATGTATTTAATAAATAATAATAATAATAATAACAAACCTCGTACAGTGAAAACTAGTGTTAGGATTTAATTAGTCTCTGAACTAAATATAATGCGAGATGTGTAAATTAAGTAACCGGACTGACAACATAGCGTTTGATCTGGTAACATTTGGGACGCGGGACTTTTTTTCTAGTGCGTTCTAAAAATGAGTGACATTCATTTCGAGCAACGGTGTGCTATCAGGTTTTACTTCAGACTTGGGCACAGTGCAACGGAAACTTGCAAAACTTTAGCAGGCCTACGGAGACAGTATTTTGTGAAGGACCCAGGTTTTTTGGTGGTTTAAGGCATTTTCAGAAGGAAGAGAGTTGATTGAAGATGAATAACGCAGCAAAAGGCTTTCATCTTCAAGAACCGATGAAAATGTCGACAAAATCGTTCTCCAAATTCCATGATTGATAAAGACATACAGTTATTTGAGTTAATTCGCGCTGCCGCGGATAGCACTCAGAATTTATTTATCGCAGGCGACTTCAATTTTCCAGATATTTCCTGGCCGTTTCGTGGCCTATCTGAAAGAAACGACACTACAGGCTCCTTCCTACAACTTTATGCTGAAACTAACTTACATCAGTTAATTACTAAACCCGCTCGCTATAGAAAGAATAACACGCCTTCAACTCTGGATTTAATACTTGTCAGTGACGAAGACCTGATATCCAATGTACTGCATTCCGAACCAATAGGCATCAGTGACCACTCTGTCCTAATTGCAAATTCCCAAATAATAAATTATTCGCAGCCAAACACTCCAAAAGGTATTAAAAATTATCTCAAAGCCGACTTTAACTTCATAAACAACTTGCTTTTGGAAACGAACTTTGAATCCTGCACAAATGTTGAAGAATTATCTGATAAACTTACAACCACAATAAATAACATCACGGATGAACATATTCCTAACAGCTCCATTAAAAAATCTGGTCGCAAACCTTGGATGTCACGTAGTTTGAAGAAGTGTGCATGTAGAAAAAAACAACTCTGGAACATATATCGACAAAATCCTTCTCAATTCAATTACAGCAACTACAGACAATATACAAATAAACTTACTACTGAACTTCGACAATCTAGGAGTCGATATGAAGAAAATTTTATATCAAGAGGGCCCAAGTCTTTTCACCAATATGTGCGTTCTAAGCTTCAATCCAAAGTTTCTGTACCATCACTTTGTAACGATACTTTTACCAAAATTTTAGGCCATCGGCAGCTTTTAACAGTGGAGACGGTCGTGCGGTTCTTATTTTAATTAATTGAAAATTATTTGGGCGCCAGCTGGTCTAAATATCTTTATCTATTAGACCGACCAACAAGTCTAATATTGAAAGAGAGAGAGAAATAATAACTTTATTGAAATTTAATAAAATAAATATATTGTAAATAAAAAAAAAAATGACAATTGAATTTGAAACAACGAAAATAGTGATAAATTAGGAGTTAAATTGGATTACAATGCAATTTTGCGATGGTCGACCAAAGTGACTATAAAGTAAACTTAACATTTAAAAAAGAAGTCATTTCCTAATTAACTCCTATGATAATTTTGAAAATATATCTTAAAATATAGTTACTACAACTTAGATGGATTTTCTACAGCTCTCTCCTTTCTATCGCTATATCCACACTCTATCTCTGCTATTCGTCGACGGTGGGAGTGAAGAAATATGATATAAAAACGGAAGCCTGAAAATCGTAGTAGAAGTTAGTATCGCATACAGATAAGAGACAACAATTACTGGTTGTTTAGTTTATATTGTGAACATACCTAAGGTGTTGTGCGGCTTCAAATATTAATACGATCAGTATAAATCAGAATAATATTCTTGGTTATAAACCCTTCTTCAATGTAGGCAAAATCCTCCACAATTGGAGTCAACAATTTTATAGATTATAATTGTTATCCAACAAATTATATATACTAATAATAACGTTGCAATACCACATTGAAGATTCCTGTATCGTATTATTTTTTTTGTCTGTTTATTATTTTCAACTAATGACAACCATAATTTTGTTTCTAGCCTGCTATATCTGTATACGATATCAAAAGAATAAAACGCCTACTACGAAATAAATTTATAACAACTTCGAAGACTTCTGGCAATCAAATTGTTGTATACCATTCAGCAATAACTGTTCTCCGATTCTCTAAAGCAGTGGTTCACAACCTTTTTACTTGCAGAGCCCTTTTTAGAATCAATTTCTATGGTGGAGCCCCTAGGCCTACCCTATGTCTTACAAATTAATGGCGTTTATAAGTAATGTTACGGGGGAGAGGGTAGATATTGTAGTTAGTATAAATTCACTTTTCTCTTTCACAGTTCACCTGGGCTCCGCGGAGCACAGGTTGGGAACCGCTGCTCTAAAGGAATGGTTGCGATATGTCCAGTACAACCGAAGAAACAAGCGATCAGTTTCTTGGAATTACTTCGTGAATGAACAACTTTTGTGGTTCTTCTGATGCTTAGTTTCCGGTTCATATGAATAAATCCAAGTTTCGTCACCTGTAATGATGTTGTATACGAATTTTGCAGTGCCTAGGTTGATTTTTTTTTTAGCAACAGGAGCACGAATCAACACGAGCTTTTTTAGAGCTTTGGTCAAATTATGCGGAATCCATCGGGAATAGATCTTTTTCACAGCTAAAGGTTCATGCAAAATCGAATGTATTGCAGTCTGCGATATGCTAAAGGATGCCTCTATCTCACGGTAAGTCACATGCTGATCTTCTTCAATCATTTTGTGCACAGTATCAATATTTTTAAGAATCACAACCGACTTTTGGTCGAACTTCACGAAATTTATCACTGATCGACGCACGACCACGACGAAATTCTGCAAACCAATCGTAAACAGTCTTTTCTGATGGGGCTTCATTACCAAAAGCTGAACGTTGAAAGTGAATCTATGCATTGTTGTTGAGTTAGGCCTTTACTAAAATCGTAAAAAATCATCCAACGAAAACCTTCATGAGCAATATCCATTTTTATACAAAATTGTTTTTTATATGCTCACTGTCGACAAACTACTCAGTCAATATATAAGCGGCCACTGATTTCACAATAACAAATGGCAAATTTTACAAATATAGTAATAACACATTTTAATATTACCATCTAGTGGTCGTTTCTAAAAACATAAAATGTAACCCTCGTATAGTCAAATATATGTTACACATGCTAGATACACATGCTAGAAATCCGGAAATATATAATAATTCACACTTCATAGGTAATTTTTGTAGGTATGACCAAAAAACCCTTATACCGTCATTTTGTCGTCTGTCTGTCTGTCTGTCTGTCTGTCTGTCTGCCTGCCTGCCTGTCTGTCTGTCTGTCTGTCTGTCTGTCTGTCTGTCTGCCGGCCTGCCTGCCTGTCTGTCTGTCTGTCTGTCTGTCTGTCTGTCTGTCTGTCTGTCTGTCTGTCTGTCTGTCTGTCTGTCTGTCTGTCTGTCTGTCTGTCTGTCAGATGGTTTAAACTAAAAATCTGAAAAAATTCTAAGTAATGTACATTGGTGTGAACCGGAATAGTACAACAGAAATTTTTGATCAGATTATGTTTTCAGAAAATAACGCATTTTTTGTGTTTTTAACTAAAATATGTAAAATATTTAATCCTCTATTTAACATAGTAAACGAGTGAACCTGCGTAGTACACTGGTAACGTTGTTGCTTCGGGAGTTGAAACTACTGTAAGAAACTACTTTTCGAATGCCGTCAATTTTTATTTCTTCTGTTTTTTTTTTGCGTTTTTATTTTGTTTAAATTATTTTGTCAAAATTCTAGTTATATTTTGGCAAATGATGCATTTAATTTTTAAAACCGTAAATTTAATAACCAGTGGGAAGTGTTGAAATTATAATTTAATTCTATGTTTGAATGTATACAAAATCAGAGGGGCGGAGTTTATGACTTAAACAACCAATGGAAGGCGTAGGCGCAATTTTCAAATTATTAATAAACCTTGCTATATAAAAAAATACTGCAAATATTTAGAAACCCAAATAATGGTATTAGGCATTCGAATTAAAATTAATAAAAAAATATTTTAACATAAAATTTGTTTTGACATTCCAAATAATCATCATTCACTTACTAAATACCTGCGAAATCCTGAAATATGTGAAAATTCACACTTAACATAATTTTTGCTTTTACTTACCTCTAACATAATTTCATTGGCGTGCCAGTAGAACATAAACAATTGGATTAACATGGCTATTAAATATTCAATAGTGAAGCCCAGTCTAATCGTAGGTCCTTCCTAAAAATGTATAGGATAAAGTCTGTTCAAGTTAGTTATGAAATGATGTCACAGTTGAGAAATTTGATTTGTTACCAGTTGATATTTGTTCACTAATGCAAAAAAATATATATGCTATATCCAGCGGATCTAAAAAGAGATTCGAAACCTATAATTCCTAGGGAGAAAAGGAGAGTATGAATTATTATGATATAGAATTATAAAAAACCAGCTGTGGCCACCAAAGGACCGACCGCCATCACAAAGTACTTGTTTAGTGCATGCTGCTTTATCAAAAAAGACAGACCGACAGACAGACAAACAGACTGATGTAGCTACAGACAGAAAAAATCAGCTGTGGCCACCACAGGACCGACCGCCATCATAAAGTTCTTACATAAAATAATGTATTTATTTAGCAGCAGAGTAGAAATAACTTGGCCTAATATTTTCTAACAGAGATATTATTTATCATGACCATGGAAACGTTACATATAGGTATGAAAAAAATGAGACTTAAAAAAAATTTCGAAAAATTTTACAAAAAAATTTTTCGTTTTATCAAAAAACATCTGAAATAAAAGTTATTAATTATTGCTTTTATAGCAACTTTTGATCAATAAATTTTTTCGAAATATTTTTCTGTTGTGAAATATTCACAAAAATCTTAAAATCGACACGAGTAAACTCCCATTTTTAGTCAACCGATTTTTACCAAAAGTTGATCAACTCGTGCCATTGATAGCAGAAGCTTAAATATGAAGTTTCATAAAAATTCTTTCAGCCGAATTTACTCTGCACGTGTACACAGACAGACGGACAGACGGACAGACAGACGGACAGACAGACAGACGGACAGACAGACCGACAGACATCATGCTAAAAATAGTCGAAACGTTATGTAGGGACCTCAATTCGTGGAGATCCATCGAAATCTCGAAATGTCAAAATCGGTATGATCACAATACCTCCCTTATATATGTGACGGTCGGTAAAAAACGCATGAAAATCGTATCAGCAGTTTTCGAGTAATGCGTTAAATATAAAGCAAAAGATGTGTGTTAACCGCGCTCACAGATATCATTTTATCTTTATAACTATTGAACAGTTTTTAAAAATTCTTTCAATTATGATTAGTGGATAAATCGTGCTCCAACTTTGCCACTGGCGATATTTTTTTACGGTCGAAAATTTGAAACCTTGTTTTTGCATCGTTGTTTTAAATTGGAAAAATTGTTCTTGAAGATCATCTTTGTTTTCGGTAAATATTATCAAGTCATCAGCAAGACAGCTCTTCATTGCCCATTCTGTATCCATTCCACTATGAAAAAGAAAGGGCTTAACGAATCACCTTGTGTGATTCCTTTGTTTATAGTTATCGCATCGCCGGTTTCTTCATTTGTTTTTATTCTTATACTGTTGTTGGTATAGATGTCTTCGATAAGTTGGATTAGCTGTTGTGGTAGGTACTCTGTTACTTTTAAGGATTCTTTCGACATCAACTCATGCCATTGATGTCAAAAGCTTAAATATGAAGTTTCATAAAAATCCTTTTAGCCGAATTTGCTCTGCACGTGTACACGGACCGACAGACATTATGCTAAAAATAGTCAAAACGTTATGTAGGGACCTCAATTCGTGGAGATGCATCGAAATCTCGAAATGTCAAAATCGGTATGATCACAATACCTCCCTTACATATGTTGGCGGTCGGTAAAAAGTCAAATACTTCATTATTACGATATATATATATGAGTCATTCTTTTTCATCGAGAGACCACATGCTGTCCAAAAATATATTAGTCTATGAAAGGTCTACCAGGGCTCATTCGATGCTTATTGTAGTCTAGTTTCGAAATCCGAGTGGCTCTTTTACGGAAACATCGTAACTTATCAAATATGGCCACCAATCCCACGTGACCTCTACCTTTTCTTCCATAAATCGATTATAAAGTCAACACAATCGAAAAAATTTGAGAAATTATAGTTTGAATAGTGTAAATATAAGTCAAAATAGTTAATTTATATAGTTCAACAAATAAAAAAAAAAAATAAAAAAAAAAAAAACATTAAAAAAAAATAAAAATTATAAAAAAATTTGATGTTAGATTTAGAAACAGTGTTACGGACACAGAAATTCTAGTTGTGTTTAGGTGGATTGTTTAATTTAATTTTTCTGTATTGACTCTATTTAACTTAATAAGGGAAGATTTCTGAAAAAACTTTGAGAAAATACAGGGTTCGATCCTGGACTTTCTCATAAACCCTTAGGTACCAAATTAGTTAAAGTCAAGTGATTTTTTAAAAATCTCCGATTGTCAAGTGATTTTGGCCGCCATATTGAATTTTCTCACATGAACCCTGGATTTATCATCAGAAACCCTATGGGGTAACCTCCAGGTATTAAATAAGGACAAAATCAAGTGATTTTTTGAAAATCTCTTTTCATCAAGTGGTTTTGGCCGCCATATTGAATCCGCTTTATTGGATCCGCCATATTTAATTTTCTGAATTGCACCCTGAATTCATCATCAGTGACCCATAAACCCCCAGGCATTATATTATATTGAAATCAAATCATTTTTTAAAAAATCTTCACTTGGCACGTGGTTTCGGCCGCCATATTGCTTCCGCCATATTGAATTTTCTAAATTTGACCCTGGATTCATTAACAGCCGCCTCAACTACCTTTAGGTAACATTTTCAGGGGTTTGACACCCAAATTGACTCGATTGTGTTGACTTTATAATCGATTTATCGAAGAAAAGGTAGTGGTCACGTGGGATTGGTGGCCATATTTGATAAGTTACGATGTTTCCGTAAAAGAGCCACTCGGATTTCGAAACTAGACTACAATAAGCATCGAATGAGCCCTGGTAGACCTTTCATAGACTAATATATTTTTGGACAGCATGGGGTCTCTCGATGAAAAAGAATGACTCATATATATATATATATATATATATATATATATATATATATATATATATATATATATATATATATATATATATATATGTATATGTATATATGTATATATGTATATTTTATTTGAATTCCAAATATTCGAATTTCTATTTGTTCTGATCAATTAAGGCACGCAGTTTTCTTGCTCTCTTTTCAGATTAATTAATAAGGGGCAACTCTTTTCAGAATGATCAATAAGGGACAAAGCCATCCTTTGGGTGCGGCTACTAAGAGCTTTCGGCATTTTTATTATAATAATATTTGACACAATTCAAAATAAAACATGGAAGCCAAGTGGAAGCCAAACGTAACAACTGAGATGTTTGCATGTTGCTTACATTACGTTCTAATATTGGTAATTAAATTAACCAAGTGTGACGTCATTTTATAGCTAACTTGAATGAAATTTACTAATATCATAATATACTTTTCCAATTTGCGCATTACCAGAATAGCTTGTAGTCCAATTGCGCACAACATCAATGAACATGCCCCAAAATCCATGAACATCACAGGACTTATCAACTTATCTAAATCTTTGACGTATCTAAAACAATTTTTATGTTTATAAATATTAAAAATCAACCTTACCATAACGAGGGAAGTAGTACAGTCAAAAATCGATCTTGATGGAACTCGAACCGATTCTGGTTCATCTGGTTAAATTTTGCGTAGGGTATCAAATAAAACCTCTTAATACGTAGATAAACGAACAAAACTGTATTTTTGAAAAAAAAAAAAAACAAATTTCTGCACGATTTTTGTATAAACTAAGCGTTACATTCAGGAAGTAGTGGAAACACATGTTCTACCCTACCTCAGGACCCACCGCAATCCACTGTTTCAATAAGACAATGCGCGACTACATGTAGCCAGAGTTGCGTTGGACTACTTTGAGCACAGCGAAATCAATTTGTTACCTTGGCCACCAAGATCTCCCGGTCTTTCACCCATTGAACACGTCTGGGTAGAAGATTGCTAAATTTACACCATCCCCTACAGACTGTAATGACACTTTGTCATGAGGTACAGGTAGCCTGGGATGAGATACCTCAGGAGGAAATCGATCACCTAATTAGGAGAATGCCCAGACGTGTTAATGAGTGCATAGCGCACCATCGGGTATATTCTCTAAGCATGATGTTAAAATCTTAGCGTCAGAAACTGGCATTAATTTTTTTTAACACCATTTTTAACCTAAATGCTATTTGCTAAACATATATGTGTTAATATTATAGCGCGGCGGCGTTAAAATAGCCAGTTAACGTTCTACAATAAGCGCCTACCGAAACGGTGGCTTTAAAAGTTAACGCTAGTGTTTGGTTTGCAAAAATGGCTGATCCTATTTAAGTAAATGTCATGTTATTAAAAAAAAAATGAATTTAACACAAGACGGTAGGAATATTAATCAACTTTCTATTACTTTTTAAAGTGAATTCTTTACAGTAGAGATAAGAATGACGCTTCATAATTTTTGTTATACAAGTAACCCAGACGCAAGTTCAAGTAATTGTATAGAAAGGAAGTAATTGGAGTATTGGAGAGCAGTTTTGGTTTTTGTTGAGACACAGAACTTAAAATTATAATCCTCTGAAAGCTACAAAAGTTCACTTATGCCTCCGCCGTGTTTCAAATATCGCAGTACATTTTAATGGTGTATTATTTGAAGAAACAATTGATGAGATTGATAATGACGATCACAACAGTGTTATTCCAGGGTATAAATAGCGTAATAAATCAAATTTAATAATTAATATCACCGAACACCTTTTTAAAAATAGAATTAACATATAATTCACATATTATTAAAAAATTAGATAAACTGTTATAATACAATGTATTATATAAATTGACAAAATAAAAGTTGAATAAAGTTATATTTTTATTTAATGCACTGTGGAAACCAGTTATAATGAGTATCACCGGACCAAACATTTCTGTTCCATTTTTAAAATAAATTTCGCCACTGAATTTTTAATTCAACACCGAAATATTAGGTTAAGATTCTCTTGGCATTTGACTAAATAATACCCTTTTCACACTAGAACTTTAAGACGAGTGAACTTAAAGTTCACCAATGTTTAACATCGGTATGCTTTCACACTTGATGTTTAAATCTCCAGTGCTGTCATCAGCTACAGTAATTTTATCCTTAAGTTACCGTCATGAAATTACCAGTTTTGAACTGTCTGCGCAGACGCACATTTTGAATTATTATTAACAAATATGGATATTTCATTTCATTCTACAATAAAGACACTACAATAAAGAATATATTACACCTGTATTAACATGTAAGTCAATACATTTTATCTCAATTATTGTAGCTCTGTATTTTATTAAACACATTATTAAAATAAATCATTTTATTATAACAATAAGTATAAACTTCTTATAACGTCGATATAATACAGTATTCTTGTTTATGATAATACAAAATGTTGCCAGCACAAATTCATATAGTATTTTATTATAATAGAAATTATTTTGGCAATGCGAACGATGTTTAAGACGCAGATCTCTGTCTTAAACATCGCTTGTTTTTAGACGAGGTCATACGGTTTCACATTAGCGTTTAAAGACACATTCACTTTAACATCCGATCTTAAAGTTCTAGTGTGAAAAGGGTATAAATACTCCTGTTAAAATTCAACGTAACAGCGCATGCGCGTGCAGTTAATATTAGCCTCTCTACAGGGTGAGTTAGCGCCTTGCGTTAACAAATATTGTATTAACGCTTACCTTAACAAATGCTCTTACAGAATAGCATTTTTGGATAATGACGTTAGACATGGAGTTAAAATAAAAATATTAACCTGACGCTAATTTTAACGCATTTCTTACAGAATACACCCGCATTAAGGCTCAACCCATTGTTAGTTTTTATCGGGATCCAACTGCCCGATTCTCTTCAAATTTTGATCGCTTACTAACCCTAACAAACATGTATACCAACAATTATTAAAATAAACTAATTATTACTGGGTGTTCTATTTTTAATGTCACGCAGTATATTTCACAAAGTTCTCTATATTACTACACTAGCTACCCCGCCCTGCTTCGCTCGGGGATTTTTTTTTTTTTTATTGACCTACATTTTCTTGGAACTTACAATATAAACGTAATTAGGTGATTGGACAGAAGACAATAGTATGAACACGTGAAAGACCAGGAATAAACTGAACAGGATTACTTATCTGTAGCCTCTTTATAAACATGTTTTTAGTTTTACCAATAGGATCAGATAAAAAACACGTGAACACGCTATATATAATTGCCCATGCGAGAAACATGGACTCCGCAAATCAACGCCGGCTATCCTCACAGTTTGACCCTGCGACTTATTAATAGGCATTGCAAAAGAAACCTTGTCAAACAATTGGAGGCGCTTGAAATGATAAAATTGTAGGCATCATCGTTATTCTAGGCATTACCACATTCTCGTCTCATTCGCCTCATTTTCGTCACATTTTCGTCATAATGGTTGCCTCTACTACATAGTTTCTTAAACTGTTCACCTATACCAAACTTGCCGCTGACGAAACCTGTGTTGTCGCTGATAATTTCAAGAAAATGCGTTAAATATGAAAGGGAAACATGGATTTTGTTTAACCCACGTGCACATATTTCATTATAACTTTGAAACTACAAAACCAATTTTAAAAAAACAGAGCCTAAAACCTGACCAGATGCTGTAGCTACAGACAGAAAAAAAAAAAAAACGCATGAAAATCGTATTTTTGAAAGTAGCAGTTTTCGAGAAATGCGTTAAATATAAACCGAAAAGATGTGTGTTAACCGCGCTCACAAATATCATTTTATCTTTAGAATTACTGAACAGTTTTTAAAAATTCTTTCAATTTTAATTAGTGGATAAATCGTGCTTCAACTTTGCCACTGGTAATTTTGTTTTTACGGTCTCAAATTTGAGACCTAGTTTTTGCACCGTTGTTTTAAATTGGCAAAGTTGTCTTTGAAGATCGTCTATGTTTTCGGTAAATATTATCTGGTCATCAGCAAAACAGCTCTTCATGGCCCATTCTATATCTATTCCACCTTGAAAAATAAAGGGCTTAACGAATCACCTTGTGTGATTCCTTTGTTTGTAGTTATCGCATCGCCGGTTTCTTCATTTGTTTTTATTCTTATACTGTTGTTGGAATAGATGTCTTCGATAAGATGGATTAGCTGTTGTGGTAGGTACTCTGTTCCTTTTGCGGATTCTTGCGAACGATAAAACAAAGAAATGATGAACTTCTAAACCCTTATAGCTCATCTGATAATTATATATAGGATATTCATTTTGAGTTTACGATCTTCGTTAGGACTTTTAGTGTATAATATTTAACAGGTTAATGCCTCTATAATTTACAGGTATTGTTCTTTCGCCCCTTTTCTTCCTCTTTGGGCAGTGTTAGGGTACGCGCATAGTGGAAGCTGGTTGCTGGTAGATGCCAGCCAGTGCTAACGAAGGTCAACCTGCGAGCAGTAATATGCTAATTGTTATCAATTATACCGCACATAGTAGAGGTTGACGTTGGTTTCCTAGAACTGGCTACTAGCACAAACCAGCGTAGTAACAAGCTACCAGCAAGCAGCAACCTGCTTTCACTACTGACTTTTGCTTCACTCACATAAATCTTCAATCTTGACCTGTATTTAAAAGTATGCATTCTCTCAAAAGTGTTGCTATTAATTTTTAAGTAAGTCATACGAATATGACTGCGTCTACTAACAATAAGATACTTGGTTTTTTCATTGCTAATGATGAGTTGTACTTAACGAGCTTCGACATCAATAAGGTTAGTTAGATATAATACGTCTTCAACCTTATTTGAAATAATATCCAAGTCATCTGCATACCCTCAAATTGTGTGGTATACAGTGATCTCTGAGATATTGCCAACTGATGTAGAAAAAAAAAAAAAACGGTTTGTAGGAGGAGTTTGGTAATTTCATGACATTAGGTTGACATCACTGGGATGATCTGAGAACACCTGTCGGATAAAAATTGTTTTGTTTATAACCTCAAAATTGCATTTAACGATGGCGTGTTCGCTTGAAGTTTCCACATTAGTTGAACAACGTTCAGTGATCCGGTTTTTGCTTTCTGAAGGTGAAAAACTGGCAAAAATCTTTTCTCGAATGATTTTACAGTATGGTGAAAGATGTATGAATCGCGAAATTTTTTATAAGTGGGTAGAACAGTTCAAAAATGGTCGAACATCAGTGACTGACGAGGAACGTCCTGGCCGGCCAGTTGAAGTGTCAACTCCTTCGCTTGAAACCCGCATTGACGACATTATTCGTGCAGACCGACGTATTACTGTTGAAGATATAGCAAAAAGAGTTACAGTAAGTGTTGGCACAGTTCATTACGTTATCATGGGCAAGCTCAAGTACAGCAAAACAAATGCAAGGTGGGTCCTGAAACAGTTAATGCAACAACACAAGGAAACAAGTGTGTACAGACTTGAAAGACCGCTATGAAAGATGAAAGGGAAAGTGACGCTTTTCTAAACAAGATTTTAACGTGTAATGAAACTTGGGTTAACCATTTTGACCCAGAATCCAAAAGACAAAGTATGGAATGGAAGCACACCAGCTCCCCTGCCCAAAAGAAATTCAGAACGCCAGCATCTGCGGGAAAAGCCATGTTAACCGTCTTTTGGGATGCCCGAGGTGTCGTCTTTTGTGATTATTTGGAAGATCAGCGTACAATAAACAGTGCCTACTACTAGTCAGACATGCCAATGAACCAAGTAAAGCCAGCAATGAAAGAAAAACGTCGCGGATCTCAAAGGAAAGGCGTGATATTGCTCCACGACAATGCTCGACCTCATACCGCCAAGCTGACCCAAGAAACCATTGAAAACAGGGGTTGAGAGATATTACCTCATCTTCCCTACAGTCCATATCTGGCTCCCTCGGATTTTCATTTGTTTGGTCCACTCAAGAAGGCATTACGTGGAAAAAAGTTCAGCGGCAACGAGGAAGTCAAAGAATTTGTGGGAAACTGGCTTAAACAGCAAGACAAAGATTTCTTTGCATCAGGTATAAAAAAACTAGTTCATCGTTGGGACAAGTGTATTAATATTCGTGGGGATTATGTCCAGAAATAGTAAAAGTCTCATTTTGTAAAAATACTGTTACGCGTTAGGGCTCTTTAGATAAAAACGCAGCACTTGGTGTAAAATATAGGTTTATTTTACCAAAATAAAAGTGTTTAATAACAACATAAATTAAATGTAACTACAATTAATACACACACACTGAAGTTATTTTACTTCCCTAGCTTTTTGACAGCTAACCAACAAATCTTATTTTTCCTGTCACATTGACACCTCCTCTATATCAGGCCATGGAATATTAGTATATCTATACTCTTTTGTTTCTGCGTAGAAATATTATGGAAATATTCCATAGGCGTGACAATACACAGTATTTTTTCTACATCAATTTGTCTCTTTAATTATTGAATGTTCCTCGTACTTGGTTTTGTGGATAGTGATATTTACACCAAGCATTCGGACATAATCTACAATGCTGTCCAACCTGTATATCAATGTTGATGGTGGAGGTCTCATCGAATTATTCTGTTTCCTGATAATTTTCTGGGTAGAACTCAGTCGAGTATTATGTTAAATAGTAATGGAGAAAAGAAACAGCCGTGTAGAACTTTTCAAGTAACCAGATTATAAATTTTAAATAAAATTTTAGAAGAATGAAGTTTTTTTATTTATTTATTGGTACCTGTGGGTATTGCTCTTGTTCACATCTTGTTTCATCTAAATTTCAAATTAAACCTTTTTTCCTTCCGGTTTTTAATATTTTTTAAATATTTCTCAGGTAAAATTTTAATTCGACGTGATTCCATAATGTAATATCTTGCGTGGATTTCTTACATAGTGAAATCACATTTTTTTATAACACGCCATAGTGCATTTTTTTGATAAATTTATGGCAGTATTTTAATTACATTTTACTGTTAAATCAATAATAAGGTAAATATTTCAAAAGTTTAGTTTTAAGGTGTCCTTCCGTAACTTCTCAAATATTCATCCAAATGATAAAATCAGCTGTGGCCATTACAGGACCGACCGCCATCACAAAGTACTTTTTTTATGCTGCTTTATCAAAAAATGTCTCAAATAAAAGTTGTTAGTTATTGCTTTTATGGAAACTTTTGTTAAATAGTTTTTTCGAATTATTTTTGTATTGTGAAATATTCGCAAAAATCGACACGAGTAAACTCCCATTTCTTGTCAACCGATTTTTACCAAAAGTTGATCAACTCGTGTCATTGATGTCAAAAGCTTAAATATGAAGTTTCATAAAAATCCTTTTAGTCGAATTTGCTTATACACAGACCAACGACAGGCAGACAGACAGACAGACAAACAAACCAACAGACATCATGCTAAAAATAGTCAAAACGTTATTTAGGGACCTCAATTCGTGGAGATCAATTGAAATCTCGAAATGTTAAAATCGGTATGATCACAATAACTTCCTTATATATGTTGACGGTCGGTAAAAATGCGTTGGATAAAAAACATTTGTCTGTTTTTTTCACAATTTCTGTTATATATACTTTTCTGTTAAGTCAATAATAAGGGAGTTATTTTAAGTTTTTTAGTAAACAGTTTTAATTCCGAAACAACCCCTTAGTTAAAATTAAAAATCAGCTGCGGCCACCACAGGACCGACTGCCATCATAAAGTTCTTATATAAAATAATGTATTTATTTAGCAGCAGAGTAGAAACAACTTGGCCTAATATTTTCTAAGAGAGATATTATTTATCATGACCATGGAAACGTTACATATAAGTATGAAAAAATTTCGAAAAATTTTACAAAAATTATTCTAAAGTTTTCGTTTTATCAAAAAACGTCTCAAATAAAAGTTATTAGTTATTGCATTTATAGTAACTTTTGTTCAATAAATTTCGAAATATTTTTCTGTAGTGAAATATTCACAAAAGTCTTAAAATCGACCCGAGTTAACTCCCATTTTTAGTCAACCGATTTTTAGCAAAAGTTGATCAACTTGTGCCATTGATAGCAGAAGCTTAAATATGAAGTTTCATAAAAATCCTTTCTGCCGAATTTGCTCTGCATGTGTACACAGACAGACTGACAGACGGACAGACAGACGGACGGACAGACAGACAGACAGGCAGACAGACGGACGGACGGACAGACAGACAGACAGACCGACAGATGGACGGACGGACAGACGGACCGACAGACATCATGTTAAAAATAGTCAAAACGTTATGTAGGGACCTCAATTCGTGGAGATCCATCGAAATCTCGAAATGTCAAAATTGGTATGATCACAATACCTCCCTTATATATGTTGGCGGTCGGTAAAAAGAGGCAGATACAGCCTCCAATTTCATTAATATAGATTTAAGATTGTGCCAAACTGTGCCCTTTTAATAAAATGTGCAGTGGCGTACCGAAGGCGATGAAGTAAGAAGCGGATTGGGTCATGTGCACCCCCCAACCATTCGTTCAAGGACAACAATATCAACAGAAATAAAGCAGTATTATTTTAAAAATTTCCGTCGAGAACTCATTCGAGTTTCCCGAGTTTTTTTTTTTTTTTCTTTTCTGTGTCAGGTTTTCAGCTGTATTTTATTTATGTCGTTTCAGTAATTTCAAAGTTATAATGAAATTTATGCGCGTGGGTGGATTGAAATTCATGTTTTCCGTTCATATTGAACGCATTTTCTTGTAATTATCAGCGACAACATACGTTTCGTCAGTGGCAAATTAGGTACACGATTCATGCACTATTCAGAAGTCGCAGTGTCACATCCTGAAGATAACTGGCGTTGTTTTGCGGAGTCTAGGCTTGTCGAAAGGGCAATTTTATGCAGCGCGTTCGCGTGTAAAGCAATAACTTTTACCTGCTTGCGCCTAATAATACAACTAAAAACATCGTTTTTAAAAAGGCTCATTTGGAATACTGTTCAGTTTAATCCTGGCGTCTCATTTGTTTACAGTATTGTTTTGTCCTGTTACCTGTAAGTTCCAAAAAATATAGGTCAATAATAACGAACTATGCCCAAGCGAAACCGAGCGGGGCAGCTAATAAATACATATATGGATATAAAGATAAAAAATTATATATTTGTTCCAAACAAAAATAAGTGAAATCGTCTTTTGCAACACCCCTTCATAAATTTCTGGATACGCTACTGAGGATGTATATAATTGAGAGCTCGTTTTGACGCCCCTAACAGCGTGGCGCCCTGGGCCTATGCCCCTCTCCCCCTGCCTTTCGCCAACGTTGCATGCGCCTAATAGTAAATAAGGCCCCACCTATCAACTCTGCTCTTACGCCCGAGGCAGGTGCCACTTTCGCTGTGTGTACTTACTGTATTATTTCACTATGATGTTTAACACACTGTATAAAATTAAAATTAACTTCCTCTTCACTTAAGCCATCAAAATAAATATTCTTCACCTTATATTGCAAAA
Source organism: Liopterus haemorrhoidalis (assembly GCA_963971575.1). Classification (NCBI taxonomy): domain Eukaryota; kingdom Metazoa; phylum Arthropoda; class Insecta; order Coleoptera; family Dytiscidae; genus Liopterus; species Liopterus haemorrhoidalis. The sequence goes on from OZ020621.1 coordinate 17,775,696, forward strand.
TCCTAAACTGTCCAATTGCATAAATCATCAGGGCCACTATAAAAGTATCCCAAATTCCCAAATAACACGCTCCAATTGTTGAAGCAATAGTTTGCAACCCATAAGCTAATTCATAGAGTCCAGGTTCATTTTTATCAAAAGGAAAAAATGAACTAAACGCTAAATTTTTCTTGAATTTTCCTGAACCTGTTCCGTTTTTAAACATAATCTCTTGGGGGCCTATAAGCATTAATTCTAGACTTGGTTTAACAAAAAATCCCATTACAGTCATAAAAGTTAAAATCCAAAACTTTTTTGTTAATCCCCAATTTTGAGCAATGTATTCTTTTAAGAATTTTTTAATTTCTATATTATCTTCTTTTAAAATATTCATTTCAGAGTGACGTATTGCATTTATCAGCAGTTTTAATTTAGCATATTTAAATATAGGAATGTAAACTTTAAATACTGCAACTGCGCACAATAATGATACCCCTGCATTTGATGTTAATTCTTTGAAGTCATCATGGACGTAATACATTTCAATAAATTGTGATATTGTGAAACAGAAAAATCCAACGAATATTAATTTTGAATAAAATTGATAAAACATTTGTAATTTTTCGTTGTCTGGTGGCCACATCCCGATTATATTCATGGCTTTTAAATTTCGGAACAGCAGTGGATCTTTTTCCATTTTGACTGAGTGTTTTGGATGGCATTTTCTTTAAATACTAGTGAAAATGTTCGCTTTTCTCGTGAAAATAGTGGTTATAATAATTATATATTGAAATATGTCTCAATAGAGAAAATTATATACATAGATAGAAATTGCAGTGTGTCTGTACCTAAATATGTCATTATTTTTAATAATGTATATGAGATACGAGATTTTTCAATTATTTTTGAAATTATAATTCAAGACAATACAAACACAAGATTTATTTTATTGTGAATTGAATGTTAAGTATAAAGTCTGTTCCAAACGGTTAGGCGGAACTAGATTTTGCAATCAAGTTACTTTCATCGTTTAAATCGTGCTTTTCGGCCGTTTTGTTTAAGCTTTGTAAATCATACTTGCAATAAACATTTTTTGATTAAGGTCTTTATCATTTTAAAATGTCATTTTCCTTATATGTGTCATTCTTAATAGAAATTTCTCATTTATTTATTTTTTTTGTCATTAAAATATGTAAAAAAAATAATTTAATTTTGACATATGTCATTCGTTTCCATGGTTTAATTGTTGGAATTTTAAATTTTGACATTCCAACGTGAAAAATGAAATAACCCAAGCAAGGTCCCTTCTCGTGACAACCTAAAAGAACGAAATTCCCATTTAGATCCGCCTAACTGTTTGGAACAGACTGTAAGTTGTAATTGGATTTGATTATTTTTAAATTAATAAATTAAAAACTTTGATTCCAGTAGTAAATTATATTCAGCTAGCTGATGTACCAGTCCTTCGTAGGCTTTTTGTTAAACACATATTTGTTGATAAGTAATTATCCCTATAATATAAAAAGCTTAATCCTGTCTGTACGTAACGGTCAGAATAATTCTGGATGATTCGTTTGATTTCGGAGACATAAATAAGAAATTCTAGACACCTCTACATACTTAGACTGACATGAATAATATTTTGCAGATTTCTTCTCTAAGAAAGTGCGAATATAGAAATGTCTAGGGTTTCGTAGGCATAAACGAGAAACTTTAAACTCTCCTATATACTCCTATATACTAAATATGAACAATATTTTCAAGATTTATTCTCTAAGAATCTACGAATATAATTAAATATAGAAATGTCTAGGGTTTCGTAGACATAACTCTAGACACTCCTATATGCTTAGATCGATATGAACATATTTTGCAGGTTTATTTTGTAGGAATCTACGAATATAGTTACATATAGAAATGTCTAGAGTTTCGTAGGCACAAAAAAAGTAACTCTAGAAAGTCCTATATCCTTTGACCGATATGAACAATATTTTCCAGATTTAGTTTCTAAGAATCTACGAATATAATTACATATAGAAATGTCTAGGGTTTTGTAGACATAAACGAAAAATTCTTGCCACTCCTATATGCTTTGACCGATATTAACAATATTTTGTAAATTTATTCTGTAAAAATCTACAAATATAATTACATATAGAAATGTCTAGGGTTTCGTAGGCATAAACAAGTAACTCTAGACAATCCTATATCCTTTGACCGACATGGACAATATTTTGCAGGTTTATGCTGTAGAAATCTACAAATATAATTACTAATAGAAATTTCTAGGATTTCGTAGGCATAAACAAGAAACTCTAGATACTCATATATTCTTTGACCGATATGAACAATATTTTGCATATTTATTTTCTAAGAATCTACAAATATAATTACGTATAGAAATGTCTAGGATTTCGTGGGAATAAACAAGAAACTCTAAATACTTTTATATGCTTTGACCGATATGAACAATATTTTGCAGATTTATTCTTTAAGAAACTGCGGATAAAATAACATATAGAAATGTCTAGGGTTTCGTAGGCATAAACAAGAAACTTTAGACACTTCTATATAGTTAGACCGATATGAACAATATTTGGCAGATTTATTCCCTAAAAAACTGCGTATACAACAACATATAGAAATGTCTAGGGTTTCATTGGCATAAACAAGAAACTCTAGATACTCCTATATGCTTTGACCGATATGAACAATATTTTGCATATTTATTTTCTAAAAATCTACAAATATAATTACGTATAGAAATATCTAGGGTTTCGTAGGCATAAACAAGAAACTCTAAATACTTTTATATGCTTTGACTGATATGACCAATATTTTGCAGATTTATTCTTTAAGAAACTGCGGATAAAATAACATATAGAAATGTCTAGGATTTCGTAGGCATAAACAAGAAACTTTAGACACTTCTATATAGTTAGACCGATATGAACAATATTTGGCAGATTTATTCTCTAAAAAACTGCGTATACAACAACATATAGAAATGTCTAGGGTTTCATTGGCATAAACAAGAAACTCTAGATACTCCTATATGCTTTGACCGATATGAACAATATTTTGCATATTTATTTTCTAAAAATCTACAAATATAATTACGTATAGAAATATCTAGGGTTTCGTAGGCATAAACAAGAAACTCTAAATACTTTTATATGATTTGACCGATATGACCAATATTTTGCAGATTTATTCTTTAAGAAACTGCGGATAAAATAACATATAGAAATGTCTAGGATTTCGTAGGCATAAACAAGAAACTTTAGACACTTCTATATAGTTAGACCGATATGAACAATATTTGGCAGATTTATTCTCTAAAAAACTGCGTATACAACAACATATAGAAATGTCTAGGGTTTCATTGGCATAAACAAGAAACTCTAGATACTCCTATATGCTTTGACCGATATGAACAATATTTTGCATATTTATTTTCTAAAAATCTACAAATATAATTACGTATAGAAATGTCTAGGATTTCGTGGGAATAAACAAGAAACTCTAAATACTTTTATATGCTTTGACCGATATGAACAATATTTTGCAGATTTATTCTTTAAGAAACTGCGGATAAAATAACATATAGAAATGTCTAGGGTTTCGTAGGCATAAACCAGAAACTTTAGACACTTCTATATAGTTAGACCGATATGAACAATATTTGGCAGATTTATTCTCTAAAAAACTGCGTATACAACAACATATAGAAATGTCTAGGGTTTCATTGGCATAAACAAGAAACTCTAGATACTCCTATATGCTTTGACCGATATGAACAATATTTTGCATATTTATTTTCTAAAAATCTACAAATATAATTACGTATAGAAATATCTAGGGTTTCGTAGGCATAAACAAGAAACTCTAAATACTTTTATATGCTTTGACTGATATGACCAATATTTTGCAGATTTATTCTTTAAGAAACTGCGGATAAAATAACATATAGAAATGTCTAGGATTTCGTAGGCATAAACAAGAAACTTTAGACACTTCTATATAGTTAGACCGATATGAACAATATTTGGCAGATTTATTCTCTAAAAAACTGCGTATACAACAACATATAGAAATGTCTAGGGTTTCATTGGCATAAACAAGAAACTCTAGATACTCCTATATGCTTTGACCGATATGAACAATATTTTGCATATTTATTTTCTAAAAATCTACAAATATAATTACGTATAGAAATATCTAGGGTTTCGTAGGCATAAACAAGAAACTCTAAATACTTTTATATGATTTGACCGATATGACCAATATTTTGCAGATTTATTCTTTAAGAAACTGCGGATAAAATAACATATAGAAATGTCTAGGATTTCGTAGGCATAAACAAGAAACTTTAGACACTTCTATATAGTTAGACCGATATGAACAATATTTGGCAGATTTATTCTCTAAAAAACTGCGGATAAACAACATATAGAAATGTCTAGGGTTTCGTAGGCATAAACAAGAAACTCTTGACATTCCTATATCCTATGATCGATATGAAAAATATTTTACAGATTTATTTTCCAAGAATCTATGAATATATTTAAATATAGAATAGTCTAAGGTTTCGTAGCCATAAACAAGAAACTCTAGATACTCCTATACCTTTTGACTGATATGAACAATATTTTGCAGATTAATTCTCTAAGAATTTGGGGATAAAATAACATAAAGAAATGTCTAGGGTTTCATAGGCATAAATGAGAAACTCTGGACACTGCTATATCCTTTGACTGGTATGAACAATATTTTGCAGATTTATTCTCTAGGAATTTGGAGATAAAATAACATAAAGAAATGCCTAGGGTTTCATAGGTATAAACGAGAAACTCTTGACGTTCTTATATCCTTTAACCGATGTGAATAATATTTTGCAGGTTTATCCCTATATTATACTGGCCTTATTTATTATTTACACGATTATTTAAACTGATTTGAGATTTATTTATTTGTTTTATTTATTTTAAAGGTAACAATGTGTTTGCCAACACAATTGGCAACGGGAGCACTAGTGATAAGATGATAAGCGAAATCTTTGTAGTGTACATACAGTAGGTGGCCAAACTATTAGGGACAGTACACTTTTTTTTATAATTTTCAAGTTTAAATGATTTTGTGAGCAAATACATAAATTGTTTTTAAATAATTTTTCTTCTATATTTTTGTTGCTGGCACCATTATTGTTTTAAAAAAGTTGCAACACTGTCAGTCTGCCTTATCCGTCCAAACAGGTCGACTTCTCGGACAAGTCAACATTCCAAATATTGGTGGACAAAAGCTCCTTCGTCCCACGACGCCCAGGAGGGAAGTTCCACCAGGACTGTCTTGTGGAAAGGGTTAAACTCCCCGTTAGCTTAATGGTGTGGTCTGTGATCTCAGCAAGTGTATGGGACGGCTGTAAAGCCGGCTCCTGGTGATGAAGAGTATGGTTTCATGCACGACTCGGCACCGTGCCACAAAACCATAAGTGTTACTGTATTCCTGGCTGATAAAAACGTCCGCGTTTTGCCTTGGCCGGGGAATTCGCCTATGAACCCCATAGAAAATCTATGGGAGTTCACGAAACGGGAGATCGCCAAAAAATCATCACCACCAAGCAGCAATTGATAGAAACCCTTATCAGAGAGTGGCATCACAACCCCAATCTCCGGCACAACGCAAAAGTCTACATTGAAAGCATGTCCCGACGCACAGTGGGGCAGGAGAACTTCAAAACTGGCATCAATTCAGGTATTATAAGACTGGATTTCTAAGTTAGATATTTGTTTTAAGGGCACTTGGTAGACTTAAGAAAAATGCATTGACAGATTTTTAAATGTATATTTACTAATATAATTATTATATAATGTCTTACAAATTAATATAAAAATTAAAATAAATAAAATAACTGCTTCAAAATTCATATTCATCTTCGGAATTTGAAAATATATCATCATTTTCATCGGCATTGTCACTGGTATCATCATCATCATCACTGTTATCCCGATGACTAATGACATGTACGTCTGGAGGTTTTAATAAATCTAGTGCTTCTTTTGGAAGGTGTTGCAGATTTTTTTTACGTAATGTTCTTTTACTAGAGATAACGGGGTCAGAACTCAATAAAAAGAAGTTAAAAATATCAGCATTTGTTTTCCCTCGGCTACATTTTCTACCGTAATTCTCTCTATACTTCTTGAAGTCTTTATTGCGAGCTTCCTGTGCTTCCTCTGTCAATTGCCCTATTGGTAACAATGCAGATGATATAATTTCAGGCCCGTGTATAAAGTATTTATGCAATGTAGGGAGCATAGTGTACCATGGATACTTTTCAACGAAGTATCTTGCCGTGTTATGAGCGAATATTCTAAATTTTGTAACATCAATTTCATGTCCACATGCCACTGCTATCATAATTATATGCATTTTTTTTATCAAAACTATATCTATTTTTGTTATATCAGCCGAAATTTCTGCGCTCGCAAAGAAGCATCTTGCTGTGTTGCCATCATTCGTATTATCGAATCCTGGTTTCGGTTTATCAACAATCAAACCACACCGTTCTCTAAATTCTTTTTGAATTCGAGCTTTATTGTTTGCAACAATTTCTTTGTCACTTCCTCGAGCTTGCCACTTCTTGATTGGTAATTTATAAGCCAAGTGCAAAAGGCATTCAAACATGCGAATCCACCCATGTAACACAGATAAGCCGAATCCCAAGTTTTCAGTTTTGATTTTCCTCTTAATCATTTCCTTAATATTATTAAACTGCTTTGATGTTGCACCACATACAAAGCATTTCTGCGTCGAAGTTGTGTCAGTCAGAGCATTACATACTTTGCCGTCGACCATGGAAAAAATTAAATTATGATATACTTCCACTTGTCTTTCTTGGATTATGCACTTAGTTTTTACAATACTTTTTATTTGCTCGTCTACCCTATTTTTCTCTGCAATGGATTCTACCTTACACTCTTTTATAAATTCAATTTTTAGAGGCCTACAATATCTTGTGGATGCAGGTCGTGGATTCACCCACATGATCTTTTCACCGCAAACGAGACGAAGAGGAACGATGCATGTTAAAAAAACAGCCGAATCACTGGCTTCAGAATCATAAACTGCCTGTTTATATGAACTATGGCCTGATGAGCCATCAAATCCCCACTTTGATATGAGGTGCAGCTGATCTAATTCTTCATTCTGAAGGCTCTCAATAACAGGTTCTACTGTTAGAAAGAAGCGCTCCACGGTGCGATTCAGCAAAGCTTGCAAAGAAACGAGAGCAAACGTTTCTGTTACTTGAATATCTGTGGGATAGCAGAGCTTCTTAGCTGCTTGAACCATTTTGTACGAGAAGTGAGTCAGCCATCACTTCTCGTCATCGCTGAAGACGGAAACAGATTGTTGAGCAGTTTCCGAAACGTCCGAATTTTTTATATTACTCTTGAAGTATTATATCTTTTTGATACTAATACACATTATATTGTACTATTCTAGCCTAGTACTATCAGCAATGGCAAACGTCCAAAATAAAGGTGTCTGCATCATATTGATATCTAGATAGTTTTGCTTCCACCAAAATAGTTAAAGCATCTTCACCTGACATCTGCTGTTGCGGTTCAAATATTCTCCTGTATGCCTTCCTATATTAGTTCGCACGTTTCGGACTTACTGTCGCTTCTTTCAGGAGTTTTGATGCCTGTGACTGTCCTTCAGCTCTTAAGCTCATTTGAGTGGCATAAGTTAAAACAGATACAGGAGTGGATTCTCTTAAATCTTTTGCTTTCTGTTGCTTTGTTCGCTCAGCACTAGATACAAACTTCTTTTCCGGGCGACCACTTTTCCTCTCTGTAAATCGATTGAACAAAATAGAAGTATGTAACCAATCCTTATTGCGTTTTTGAAAGTTTTCATTCGTTCTATTTGCATTACTCCAACGAGATTTATATTGTGACTTAAAATAGGATAATTTTTTATTTAATTCACTTAAATGTTCTACGCCACATTTTGTTTGTTTCATGATTTCTTCCGTCAAAAAATCAAATTGTTCTTCCATTTTATCACTCCCAGAACCTCTCATGATATCGACAAGACCACTTTTCTTAATAAACACATAATATTCGTACCTGAAATAAATCAGAAAAAATCAGCTATGGCCACCATATTTCTTAAACAAAATATTGTTAAATAAAAGATTAAATAAAAGGTAAATAAAAGCTTATACTTTGTCCAACGGCATAGTATAATGACTTCTAACGGGCCTCCCAATAGACTTACATGAAGATTAAAGGGGTAGAAAAAGAGAGTAGTACGTAGATAAGTAATACCTACAGATATAAATCCTCCGTATTGCGGTTGCTGCGCGCATTAAGAAAGTAAGTCAAAATATTATACCTGGTTTATAACACTTTTAACGTTTATGGTTTAGCATTTAACGTTTAATGATAAGTGGCTTAAACATAAGCTCATAGAAAATTTTAAGAATAAACAAAATTAACGAATTAAAAACCTATATTTCTATTATCATGCGCATTTTTAATTGTATTTGTTATGTTTTTGTGTGCATTGTAACAAAATATATGATTAGGAGATACTAATGTGAATGTCATAAATGAATTAAATAGCGAAGAATGCCGTACCGTTAATTGAAATATTTGACGTTAGTCTGTCATGTGCAAAATGATAAAATTAAAGAAGTTGAGTTTGTTAAACGCTAAACCATAATTCTACTTCTAATAAATACTTTAAACATAAACCATAAACAATAACTATTAAGCGTTACAAGTCTTATAAGCCCGGCATAACAATTATAATTTATTATATTAAATAATAAAAGAAATTATTATTGATAAAATGATAATAAAACATAAAACACAGAAAAGGTCATAACACCTATTTAAAACTTATCGCAACTATGAAAACGTATATTTCAATGTACATGCTTTCAGGAAATATTGCAAAAATATAAAAACCATAATAATGTATTGTCCTATAAAAAATATCTCAAATAAAAGTTGTCAGCTTTAACTTGTTTAACAATTTATGTTGAACACATTTTTGCGAAATATTACTTTTTTTAAGAAATATTCGACAAATACTAATACGGCTAAAGATTTGTTCGCGTTGGATCCCATATAATATGACAATCGCATGTTTTGGAGGTACCTCAATCGGAGTGGAAAAAGTGCTTCTAAAATTGGTTCAAACGCATGCAAAAATGTATTTATCTTCACGAAGGATATTTTGAAAAACAATAAAGCCACTTTCGTTGATAAATAATTGTTTTTGATCTCCAATCCCGAAATATAAAAGGCAAACTTCGTATAATCATCTAAAACGAGTAGAAACCAATGTGAGGCCAAAAAAATAAATACAATACAAAAAAACAAAGGGATATAGCCTCCGATTTTATTAATATAAATACTTTCTACGTGTTCGTACCCTTATATAACAAGCAATAAATGAAAATTATCATCTACCAAATGCAATTTTTCACAGCAATTTTTTATTTCAAATACTATATAATTCCTATATTTGAGTTTACAGCAATTTTCGCAATTTATTATTATTATTTTTTTTTTTTTAAGAGGGGCCCACAACAATTTTAGCTTCAGGTCCCGAAAAAGCTAAATCCGCCAGTGTCCGTAGGTAATATAATTGATGAATTAATAGGATTTGCACAAATGAAAAATAAAACAAGTTTATTTAACTATGATCACGTTTAGCTTTTATGCAAATCTTCATCAGAGCTAAAAAATTTAAGATATAAAATAGTAACATAGTATCGTACATATATAATTAGCTACCGTGTGTTAGTGATCTTCGTAACACTGTGACGTCATTTTTCCTAAGGTTCTCGTGATTGGCGTACTGTGAAACAGGGTGTTCCCAGTTTGACTTGATTGACAGGTATTTTGCAGATTTATTCTCTAAGAATCTAGGAATATAATTACATATAGAAATTTGCAGGATTTCGTAGGCATATACAAGAATCTATAGATACTCCTATATCCTTTGATTGATATCAACAATATTTTACAGATTTATTCTCTAAGAAACTGCAAATAAAATAACATAAAGAAATGTTTAGGGTTTCGTAGGCATAAACAAGAAACTCTAGACACTGATATATACTTCGACCGATAAGAGCAATATTTTGCAGTTATATTCTCTAAGAATCTACAAATATAATTACATACATAAATGTCTAGGGTTTCGTAGGCATAAACAAGAGACTCCTATATCCTTTGACCGATATAAACAATATTTTGCAGATTTATTTTCTAAGAATCTGCGGATAAAATAACATACAGAAATATCTAGGGTTTCATAAATATAAATAAGAAACTCTAGACACTCCTATATTCTTTGATCGATACGAAAAACATTTTGTAAATTTATTCTCTAAAAATCTGCGGATAAAACATCGTATAGCAATGTCTAGAGTTCGTAGGCATAAATAAGAAACTGTAGACGCTTCTAAATTCTTTGATCGATATGAAAACTATTTTGCAGATTTATTATTTAAAAATCTGCGGATAAAATAACCTATAGAAATGTGTAGGGTTTCGTGGGCATAAACAAGAAACCCTAGGATTTATATCCTTTGACCGATATGAACAGTATTTTGCAGATTTATTTTCTAAGAATCTACGAATATAATTATACACATAAATATCTAGGGTTTCGTAGGCATAAACAAGAGACTCCTATATCCTTTGACCGATATGAACAATATTTTGCACATTTATTCTCTAAGAATCTACGAAAATAATGACATACATAAATGTCTAGGGTTTCGTAGGCACAAACAAGAGACTCTAGATATTCCTGTTTCCTTTGACGGATATGGACAATATTTTGCACATTTATTCTCTAAGAAACTGCGGATTAAATTTTATATATAAATGTTTTGGGTTTCGTAGGCAGAAACTCTAGACAAGCCTATATCCTTTAATCGATATGAACAATATTTTGCAGATTTATTCTCTACGAACGTATCGTAAGTATCGAATATAATTACATATAGTACTGTCTAGGGTTTCGTAGGCATAAATTAACGTCTCACATTTTTTTTTTAGTTTTAACAATATAAATGTAAAGTAAAAATGAATCGTTTTATCATCTTAAAAAGTTAATGAATAAATAATCTAACTATATAATTAGCAAGTGTCTGTATGTAGTGTTGGTAACAATAACGTCAATTTTTCTAAAGTTCTCGTGATTGGCTAACTGGGGACACCCTGTTTCTTGATTGCCTGACAGGTGACGCCCTCTTCCGTGATTGGCTAACTGGTGATATCCTGTCCCGTTATTCGCAGACTGGCGACGAAATTAGGATAAGTTAAAAATAAAACCAAATACACATACAAACAATTGAAATTTTTGTATTATAAATCCGTCATTGTTGACGGGTAATAACCTAGTTTTACATATTTGATTACTTCATATAGAATACATTTTGAAAGAACAGAGGATTACAGATTTGCACTAAGTATACATAATAATTAATTTCTACGGACACCTTTATTTTGGACGTTTGCCATTGCTAAGAGTACTAGGTTGGAATAGTACAATATAATGAGTATTAGTATCAAAAAGATATAATACTTCATAGTGTATAAAATTGTTTTAGACGTTTAGGAAACTGCTCAACGATCTGTTTCCCTCCTCAGTGATCATGAGAGTGATCACTCTCGTGATCCCTCTGATCACTTTCGTGATTGCGCCCATTTTTAAATGCAGCAATATGATGTCCGCACCGGGCGGCGCAACTGCCTATGTGCCTCAGACTATTGTATACGTAGCAGTATGCATTTGCAATTTATCCAAATTTCGTTAAGCTCGATTTCCAGGAACGACCTCCCATACCAACTGCTGACAAAGACGTATAATACGTCAAAATCTAATCCAAATACAATATTATACGTCAAAAGTAATCCGAATACAATAGCCTTGCAGCTGCACGTACATACATATATCAGATTTAATTTAACTTGTTAAATAATTATTTTTAGTTGCTGAGTGTTATGTTTGTTGAGTTTATCAATAGATAATCTAATTCTAAATACTTGAGAAAGCACTTAAATCATAGTAAATATCTGTTTTTCAGTTTTTTTCATCAAATATAATTATACTTTGTACAATTTTATCTAGTTTTTTATGAAATGCATTTATCTGTAACATTTATTTTGGATATGATCAAAACGTGATTATATAGAGATTTCTAGAAGGGAATTCTCTAGATCAGTGATCTCCAAACTTTTTTAATCACGTTACCCTAAACCAGAAAATAAATAGTACGTACCCCAATTTATGGATATAACCCTTCTATTTGGATGCATTTATTCATTTAGGAAGCTCAACGGTAAATACAGTGGTGGCCATAAAAATAGAGACACATAGAAAATTTGTAAAAAATTCGTAACAATAAAGGAACTGAGGGATAAAAATAATTTCAAACCATATGATACATTTTATACTCATTACGGTTCTTCAACAATATTGTCACATAGGTAATCCTAGGTCAGGATTACGACATCTATACATTGTGACGGTCAGCTGTCTATTCATCTAAACTATTCGTCAGCGTCTGACGTAAGTATGTGGCCTGATTACGAAATACATACACTGCATTTTCGTAATGAGGAAATATTTGTCATGACGAATGAATATTGGAACTGGGTTAAACTTTCGTTACAAAAAGGCTGGATGAAACAGAATATGGAAGCAGTGGAACATAGCCAACTCCGCTGCACGTATTAGTCCACAAGGTGACGACCAAGACATTGACGCCAGATTCTTGAAACGAGGGTGAAGCCAAGCAAGCAGTCACCATGTGAGTGGAAGAAGACTTCTCCAGGCTCCTCGACTCCCGGATGGGTAGCCTCCGCCTCGGAGATAGGTCCAAGCCGATCCTGGCCAACACGGGGTGGACCGAAGACTTCCCCAACTCCATGGACCAATTCAAACATTATATTGTAAATTTGATAAATGTTTAATAAATTTGTTATGTTGAAACCAGGAGTTGTGTCTCAATCAAACCACCCACGTGAAAATATTTTAGAAATATTTAATTTAGGTTTCAACAAATATGTAAAAAAATATAAAATTACATAAAATATCGTGGTCAGAAAAATAGAGCCAAAGTGCTTATAAATTACTGTAAACAAAAAATTAATTTTAAGTTAAAATGTTATTTTATCAATATTTAGTTACAGGACCTTTATTGTTTATTAATTGAGTACATCGTCTTGGCATGGAGTTGATCAATTGCTAACAACGTGACACAGGATTTGCCCACTTTTTTTGGATTATTTCCCGCAGTTGATGCTAGTTGATTATTTTATGCTTAGCCACAGCAATTTTTAAATCAACCCACAAATTTTCTATGGGGTTAAGATCAGGGATTGAGCCGGCCAATCCATGATGGTCAAGTAATTATTGGCAAAGAACTGTTTTGCTTTCATTGACGTATGTTTAGGATCATTATCCTACTGAAATGTGCACCGTAACGGCATGTTTTCCTCTGCATAGGGCAGCATTACATTCTGCAGTATATTAACATATTTGTGATCCATATTTTCTTTAATCCAATAAATTAGACCAACTCCATAACAAGAAAAATAACTCCACAATTTGATATTGCCGCCACCATGTTTAACAGTTTTATTTGTATACTTGGGACGATATTCGGTGTTAAGCGGCCTTCTAACGTACTGTTTACCATCAGACCCTATTAAATTTATCTTAGTTTCGTCGGAGCACAAGATATTCTTCCATTTTTGGACTCCATCATCGCTGTAAGTGATCTTGTGCGAATTGTAACCTCCGTTTAATGTTCTTCTTTGATAACAAAGGAAACTTTCTTGGTACCCGTCCATTCAAATTTTTACCTTATAGTTTTCTGCGAATTGTACAGACACTTACATCATACTTTAATTCGGTTTCTATGCTTTTTGATGACTTAAAAGGGTCTGCTTTAGATACACGGGCAATTAGTCTATTAAGTTGTCGTAGTTATTTTGCGTTTCCTACTTCTAGTTTATCTTAATATTTCAAATCATTTTCTATCACCTTCCTGGACCGTCCAATGATTTTTGCATTTTCTAGCAAAGATTTTCCTTCTTTCCTCAGTACATCAATACAGTTCCTTTCACTTGATGTACAACGTTTACCACGGCCCATTTTATACAAAATTCTATATTGCGTAAAAAATATTTGTTTGTTTATAATTTATGATAAACATACCTGATAAAACTATGTAAACCTTTTGACACGTACACCAACAAATGACTCATTTTTTCAACTTGGCTCTATTAATCTCACCAAGCCAAACAAAATATGACAAAAGAAATTCAATTCTAAAAATAGAAAAACACTCTTTCACGACATTGTTATGTATAACAGCGATTCATATAACAGTAAAAGAATTTACTTATTGAAGAACATGTAATTATATTCCCTAACAATAGAATATTGTAAAATCAAATTTACAGGTAAGGAAATTCTTGGCTCTATTTTCATGTCCACCACTGTATATATCCAAAAGTAACTAGATATTACATTTTTTGCGCGTATCCCTCAAATATTGACACACGTATCCCCTAAGGTATGAGTACTTTAATTTTAGAGACCACTGTTTTAGATTACACAGATGTTTTAAACTGAATTTGATAAAAATCTTCCATTGGCGTAGACAAAAGCAATTTTATCTAATTTAGGCAGGTGTAATATTGTATAATCTAAATTCAAGTGCCTTTTATGTGTCACGCTGATAAGCATCGCGTTTTCATTAATATATTATTTTATTATTATAAGATTCAGAAAAAAATTAATAGAATAACAATGTACCGTATTTTTCGAACCATAAGACTTAAAATTGGGGTGCGTCTTATGGTCCCAAGGTATAATAATAATAATAATTTATTTTGCTAATATGTACGTACATTATATATAATACCAATAAATAAAAATACAATGTTATACATGTAGAGCAAGGCAAAAGTAAGAATTTGATACAAAGTCTTACTTTTGCCTTGCATTAAGGGTATTAAGGGCCGAGAGTTCCAGTTCCTAATAAACTCCCTAATAGTTATTAGACCCATAATATATTTATGAAGCTAATAAATTTATTGGTGATTTCCAAGTTACAAAATCCTACTAATAGTTTATTAGCAACATAATATTTTGTTTTATAGTGGTATTTCTTATGAATATAGTAACACGGTGCAAGAGGGATAGAGCTATACTTAAATTTGTATTTATAAATATTTTGACATTAAATAGTTTGACTTTACATTCAATGACGTTTCGTATATTTTTTATGTCACTGTTAAAATGACAATTAAACGGCGTTCAACAAATTTTACCACAGAAAAAGAGGATAATATAGATAGAAGAGGAGTTAATAAAAATAACATTTTATAATACAAAAGGGATTGAAAATAAGAAGACAGCCATATTTTGCTATATTTTACATTCCTTAAACAATATGAATTAAACTTATCAGAAATTTTCAGCCACACATCTTTATTATTCTGCCAATAATTGCGTCTGTCTTCTTATTTTCTATCATTTTTATATAAATAGTAATGCTTAAAGTATTGTTTGTAATGTGTTGTAATCGTAATGGAAATAAATACATATGTAAAAATAAAAGACAATGTTTATTCAAAAATATATATTTATATATTGTTCTTTATATATCACATTTACAATAAATGCCCAAAATATTCTAAATACGGTTGTCTATAATTTATAAATTCATCCAAACAGATCGTCGATTTCGTTAAAATACAACTAAAATGTACCTATATAAAGCACTAAAATCACCATTATAGAAAAAATATGGATGTAACAAACACTGGTACACATTTGTATATTATTTTAAAATTATACTGTATTTCAATTAAAATTGAAATATTAACACATTTTGCGAACTTGTTTTTGGTTATATGTCACTTTAAGTACTTTATGTTGCTTATATGTTATTAGACAAATAAGCTTATTTATTAGCAACCTAATAACTATTTCGAGGTGGAACTGTCGAAAAAAAAAATTATGTTGCTAATAAATTTATAGGACAGTTTATTAGCAACTGGAACTCTCGGCCCAAAGATATAATAAAAATGTTTGTACATAAGTAGTTTAAATATACAGTATTCATCTAAATCATACACACACTTATCAATTAGGAGACGTTTAACATCGTATTTGAATTTGCTGATAGATTTAATGTTTTTTAATTTTTCAGGCAATAAATTAAAGTAATTGCAGCAATTAAACTATGCTCCTTTTTGGTAACGAGACGAATTGTGAGACTTAGGAACAAGTAGATTTTTTTTTCTTGTTGAGTATACCTGATAGTTTGTGGAGAAAAGATTCTTATTTTTGTAACAAAACATACACAGGAATAAAATGTATTCGGGCGGGAGCGTCAATATCTCAAATTTTTTAAAAGACACTACAAGAAACTCTATATTTGATAGAAGCTAGTATTCGTATTGCTGATTTTTGTAGTCGAAAAATGCGTTTCCATTCAGTTGATTGACCCCAGAGTATTATATTAAATTTTATAAGTGAATGGAAACAAGAAAAATATAATGTTCTCATCGTGTTCTCATTACCATGATTTCTTAGTAATCTTAACGCATAGAGAAACGAGCTTAATCTTTGATCAAGATAGTTAATATGAGCGGTCCAATTTATTTGAGAGTCTACTGACTAAAAACCCTGTTTGGCTCCTACAACGTTACCACGGTACTGTCCATAGGACTTTCTTCGTGGTAACGGGCCTACGAACACCCGCTGTTCAGCTTTAGCCTATCAGGCCCTCGCTGCCGCAGTTCCCTGTAGCTGCTCACTTGCGCTCTTCTGTCGCGAGCGCTCCTCCCCCTCTTTGCATGCGCCGATCTTTTTGATGTTTCCGGACAGCAGGCTCCACAGTTCCCTGCTTCAGATAATCCGGCCGATGATGTCATCCGGACCCAAAACCCCTCCGGCGTCCAGGTACATTTCGCACCTCTGTTCGACCCATCGAGGGCATTCGAAAACTGTGTGCTCCGGAGTGTCTGTTTCGCCGCAGTACACACATCTATCGTTAACGTCCTTCCCGATACGATGTGTATACGCCTTATATGACCCGTGCCCCGTGAGGAATTGGGTAAGGACGTAGTCCAGAGAACGTACTTTTGACTTCAGCCACGGCTCTAGGCGTGGTATTAGCCTTTTGGTCCACCTGGCCTTCCCAGTGTCCAGCTCCCACTCGCTTTGCCACGCAGCGATAGTCGCGGTCCTGGCTTCCGCTTTTGTCTCTGAGGTGGACCCATTTTCATACACCACTCTGCGCTCGGCTATACGTAGGTGTATAGGGACTACACCGTGATTACCTGTAACGCAGCAGTGGAGGCCGTCCTGTACGCTGACGAGATCCTAAGCAGGATTTTCTCTGGCTGCTCTCCAAGACCTCATTGTACTTTCTGTACTTAAGCATCCGTTCGCCCGCCTTTCTGCAGGCCTGCATAACGTGGTCCGTAAATAGACCTTTGGCGGAATGCAGCACTCCCAAGTACCGGATCGCTTTCTTCGGTGCCACCGTGATGTTCCCGATTCTGAGGCTGAGGTTCTTCAAGTTTCTCTTCCCCTTGAGGACTACTGCCTCTGTCTTATCAGGGGCCATTCTGAGATGACGTGCCGATGTCCACGCTATTATCCTACGTAGGTTTGCGTTTACATGGCCGACTAGATCGTCCTCTTTGTCGACCGAGACAATCAGGGCCAGATCATCGGCAAACCCGATCATCGGTGATCTCCCTGAGACTTCGAGTCTCAGGACTCCGTCGTAGAAGACGTTCCACAGGGTAAGCCCAAGGACCAACCCCTGTGGGATCCCCGCGCTGAGTTTACGACGTTTTTTCTTCTTCTTGATCTGTCTGTCCCGAAAGAAGTCCTCAATTAGGTTTATGATGTACCTAGAAATCCTCAGCTCCACAAGACATCCTAGGATGTTTTCCCACCTGACCGTGTTGAAATCGTTTTGGACATCCAAAGTTGCCAACACTGCCCACTTCGTGCCTGAGTTTGTCGCCTCATTTCCGACTGCCTGCATCTCGTCCACAGTGGACCAGCCTGCACGAAAACCGTACTGGTGTTCTGCCAATCCTTTCTCCTCTAATTCCTGGTTCAGACGTAGTCTAATCAGACCTTCGAAAGCCTTGCCCATAGAGTTGAGCAAGCTTATGGGTCTGTATGTGGTGTTTCCTGGAGTACCTCCTTTCTTGGGAATTACTACCACCCTGGCCGTCTTCCATTTGTTGGAAAAGGTCTGAGTCACAAGGAGTTTGTTGAAAATCCCCTTGAGATATTCCTCATCGACCCCCTGTACGACGCTCAAGGCTTCAGAGGGGATTTTGTCCGGACCTGTAGCCTTGCCCTTCTTCATTTTGGCCAGCACTGAGCTTATCTCCGGTGCTGTGAAAGGCTCGTATTTGGAGGTGCATTGACTCTGTGGTTTGTTGGGGTTGACCGTACTCTGGGGAAAAGGGCAGCGAGAATATGCCTTTCTCTGTCCGCCTCAATGTGCGAGGGTGTGGTGTGTCTGAACTGACACACCGCGATCTTATACCCCTGTCCCCAGGTATCTTCATCCAAGTTGAGGAGTAGCTGCTTCCACGCTTCCTTTTTTGCAATCTTGATGCGGCATAGCTCCCTCCTCAACTGCTTGTACGTTTTATTGGCAGCGACGGTGTCCTCGGCGTGCGGAGATGTTCTTCTCGACCTCTGAAGCCTTCTCCTAGCCAGTGTGGTCGTGGCCCTAAGCCGCGAGATCTCCTCGTTCCACCAGTACGGCATACGATTTCCTTCCAAGAAGGAATTCGTGGAAGACCGCAGTTCGTCGGCAAGCATCCTAGTTGCCTGTCTATAGTCGGGCCCGTCTTCACTTGGTAATAGAGGGAGGCGAAGGGCGATACCCTCCCTAAAAGCCTCCTAATTCACCACGTATTTTGTGAAGCCATGTTTCCTTTTAATCTGTGTCCTTCCAAGCGGAAAGCCGATGTACGCATGCAAGGAGAGGGACTCAGTGCTGAGTACCGCCCATCTGGTGATGTGTGCCGCGATGTGCGCCGTCGCGGGTGTGATATCGATGTAAGAGGAGGAGGCACCTCTGCGAAAGGTAGGCGAGTCTCCCGTGTTGCACACTGCTAGGCCCTTGGACGCAATCCACTCCCCCATGATATCACCCCTCTTATCCGAGATGGGTGATCCCCAAAGAGCAGACTTGGCGTTGAAATCCCCCGTGATGATGGCAGGCATCCCCCTTCTGGAGACTTGGTCCATTATTTCTTGGACCTGCCGCTCTTGGTTTACTACTGGTATGTTTGGGGAAACGTAGCTCAGGTAAAAATCCACCCTGTCAAAACCGGCAACGATGAACCCATCGAAACTACTGACGGTTTTGGTAAGCTATAGTGAGACCTAGCAGTCTTACATTCTCTGAAGTTTCAATTTCTTGACCATTGTAAGTTAAGAGGTTGTCAAAATTTATTTTCTGAACTGACTTAAATAAAACACAATTTGTTTTATTTGTATTTAAAGTTAATTTGTTTTTTTCGGTCCAACTGTGTAAGTTACTTAATATTGATTGAAACTGTGAAGCTAATTCGTTATCGGTTTCGCACTTTATAAGGAAGCTATAGTCATCTGCGAAAGAGGTTATTGTTAAATTTTTTATTTTGTTGAAATAATTGGGAAGATCGTTGGAGTAGAGTATGAATAAAGTCGGACCAATTACACTGCCTTGTGGCCCCCCTATTTCTAAGGGTTGATTTTTAAATATAGGTATAGGTACGTTGCTTAAAAAGTGTGCGATGTTAGTGTGGAATCAAGTCAGAGCGCATAAATCAGAATCAACCAAGAAAGTACCATGAGTCCAAAAAGATATTACATAAGGGTTGGCTACGGAAAATAAAAGTAATGTCAACAGCAAGCTTTAGAATTAATTAACTGTCACCACCGTTGTTGTTGTCATAAGTTATAAGTTATAAGTATATAAAAGTTCAATTAAGCTCCAATTATAATGGTTATACATTAATAATGGTTTTTACAATAGAACTAATTTCCAGATATTGCTTTCCTTGAAGGAGATTTTTACAGCGCACCGAGAATATGTGTTGTTTTATTCCGAGATACAGGGAGCATTACTCATAGATAGAACTAGAAGGCCAAGAGTTTGTACTCAAAATACAGTTGATGATGTTCGTTAACGTATGAACGAGCAACTCACTACATCAGTATTTCTCAAACTTTCGACAGTTGCGGACCACCAACATCAAGAAAAAATGTTTTTTTGCGAAAAGGCCCATTATTAATACTAATGAAATTTTGTGTTTGCGGACCACCAAGAACTGACTCGCGGACCACAGTTTGAGAAACCCTGCACTACATCACTACGTACATTTTCGCAAGACACTGGTTTATCATTAGGAACTTGCCATACTATTGTCAAAAAAGATTTTCCCATACAAAATTCTTGCTTTACATGAGTTGCTGCCAGCAGATCACAATAGTCGAATTGTGTATTGCCACTGGTGGGGTGGTAGTAGGGAAGATGAAATTGTGGACATTGGGGTACGCGGACGATATTGTATTGATGGCAGAGGAGGAACAGGAGCTTAAGAGAATGATTGAAAGGGCGGATAAATATTTCAAAAGGAAAAAATTAGAAGCAAACAGGGATAAGACGAAGGTAATGGTATTCGGTAAAGGTGGAGGAAGAAGAAAGAAGATAAAATGGGAATGGGGTGGCAGAGAAATAGAAGAGGTGAAGAGTATAAAATACCTAGGTTATATACTAACGAGGAACAATGGGGCTGAACTACACATAAGGGAAAGAGTAAAGAAGGCAAGGATAGTCGTGGGGAAGCTGTGGAGTATAGGAGAGAGGAAGTTTAGCGACGATATTAGATGGAGATTGATGTTGTTTGACGCCGTGGTGAAAAACATCCTGCTATATGGGGTGGAAATTTGGGGAAGGAAGGAATGGGAGAAGGTAGAACGAGTACAGGAGAGGTATTTAAGATGGATCTTAGGGGTAGATAGAACGACACCAGGGTACATTGTACGAGAGGAACTGAAAAGGGATAAGATGAAAGTGGGTACAGGAAGGAGGACGGTTAAGTACGAAGAGAAAGTTAGAATAGAAATAGACAAAAAAAAATAATGAGAGAATGCTGGGAAGAAAGAGCCAGAGAGTAAACAGAAAGGAAGATGGTACGCATGGGGGGAGATGAGAAAAGAGTATTACTGGAGATGCGGAGTGGATGCGACAGAGGTGGAAAGGAGAAGAAAAGATGGGATAAGCGTGATTGAGGAGTTGTAGGGGAGCAAGAAAGGACAGTCAGAATAGACAATTCAAGGAGCGCAGGGAGATATAAGGAGGTCAGAGCTATAGGGGTACCAAGCTACTTGAGGGGCGAAAGAGGAAGGTCAGGAGGGAGAGTTAGGAGGATTGCGAGACTAAGGTGTAGGAATGAAGGGAGAGGAAATAGATATTGGAGGAGACAGGAGGATAAGATGTGCAGGATGTGCGGGGAGGAGGAGGAGGAAGATATAGAGCACCTCGCGAAGAGGTGTAGAGAGATGGCAGTATGGTCGGGGAGCACAATAGACCTGTTGCACGAAGATGGAAGGGGGGAGAGAATTAGAGGCAAGAAGGATGGAGATTGGCGAAGGATAACAGGAAGGGGAAACGAAAAGAAGAAATAAAAGAGACAAAAAAAGATTGTAAAATGTAAATTGTATTGGATGTTATTGTTATGTATTTTTGGATTGATTGTTTTATATTTTATTTTTTTGTTTGTTTTTTTTTTTTGTAAATGTTAGCACCCTGAACGCCGCAAGGTTTAGGGGAATAAAGAAAGAATAAGAATGTATTGCCACTGGTTCCAACAAAATTTAATTAATTGTTATTATGATTTGTTAAATTAAACGTTTTTTTCTGACGGAGCCTGGTTCACCCTTTGGGGGTATATAAATTCACAAAATATGCGGTTATGGAGGGCTCGAAATCCTCATACTTTTCGTGAAACTCCCCTTCACCCGTTAAAAGTTGGTGTTTGGATTGCTGTGTTCCGAAGACGTATTATCGGATCCACATTTTTCCACGAAACTGTTACTGCTCAGAGATACAGGAATTTTGTATGTGAATTTATTAATCAGCTTCATGAAGATGAGCTCCAGCAAGATTACTTTCAACAAGATGGCGCGACTGTCCACACCCCTCAAGAGACCATTATTACCTTCGTGAATTTTTTGACAATCGAATAATTAGTTTACGTTCAAATACAAAAATTCCATCAAGATCACCAGACTTGACTATTTTAGATTACTTTATAGATTACCTTATCTGAAAAATAATGTATACAATACTCCTATAACAATATCGAGGAACTGCAAAACAGAATTACCGAACAGTGTGCTAGTATAACTTCTCAAATTCTTATAAATGCTTTTAATAGTATGAAAAGACGAGTAGACTTGTGTCCTCAGGACAACGGTGGTCACTTTGTACAGCTTCTTTAGTTTTTTATGTTTATTTTTCTGTACCTGTGAAATCAAAAAATTATAATTTCCAATTTTAATGATTACAAAGGCTGTGCTTAAACGTTAGTCAATTGTTATACAAAGCTTGCAAAGATGCGGAAATGAAGAACGGTGTAGTAGGTATTGGGCAAAACCAGAGGATAGGGTATGCAGAATGTGTAGAGGAGGAAGAATCCTTGGAACATCTTACAAAAAGATGTGGAAAGATGACAAAATGGGAGGGAGAGATAAAGGAGTTACAGTCACAGAAAGCTTTAAAATAAAAGACAATTATCAAGTCTTTTAAGAAATGCGGTGTAAGCAACGCATTGGATAGTATCGAAGATGACTTGGATTTTGAAGAGATTGACAACAATAATTAAGACGAAAATAATACGAACAGTGACATTAACGAGACGAGTGATAGTACAGAGAGTGAAAATGAACAGAATGTTGCAGGTACAAGTTAAGGTAATAATAGATATAAGCTGTTCACTTTTGTAAGAACACACTAGATTTGGTTATTTTGGTTACTTTTATGGTGTGTTACTGACTTTAAATGTCAATTAAAAATATTCCTTACGCTGTAAAACCGACTTTAGGTTGATAAGGTTATGATCATTATAATTAAGATATCATTTTTCATTATGACATATGTCAAATGCATCGACATTTTAAAAAAGTGACATTTTTTAATACCAACATGACATACAGCTTCAAAGGTGCAAACTATTGAAAACAAAATTCCCTCTTAGTTTGTTCTTACAAAAGTGAACTGCTTATATTTTTTCTAAAAATTGTCTCATAAATTTGGGATGCGTATTATTATCCGATGCATTATCGTCCGGTGCGTTTTATGATCCGAAACATGCGGTAATTAACAAAAATGTTAATAAATATCTTCAGAAAGTTTGTATGGAAATTACTAACATGTTCAATAGGATCAACAAGTAAATAGCTGAACTAATTTTGTTATTATAGTCGGATTGCTGATAGGTGACTGTTTTATGTATGTATCAAGAAGTGCATTCATATAATAATCTAGTTACCATTTTTCAGCGATTTTAAAAATGTTTTTTGTTATTTGTGTTAACTGTCAGTGTCTGGTAATAAATATTAATTAAAATACGGCTTGCGGCCAATTATTAAATCCACAAACTTTAATTAAAAATCTGCAGGAATAAACAACAAATTATAATCCAAAATTTACGTATGAGTATAATATAAATTTTTCCTTATTTATAATTATAACCTTAAAATTAATAATTTTGTTTCTTTGATTACTGCTGTAAATTTATTTTCGCGCTCTAATTAGTAAAGATATCTACGAATCTTGCCATTTATTTCTAATGTTTTGTTTTTTATTCAAATAATTTGGAAGGTTAGTTGTCAACTTGCGTCACTATACGTTACTATGGGTATGCAAATAATTATAATGATATAGACAGAGAAAGCATATAGTATTGAATATCGATACTTGTAGCAACGAACACTTATCAGCAATCCGACTATAAAAATGTTTTGGGAATCTTCTTCAGTCCGAGATCATTATGTGTTCACAGGAGGAGGTAGGTATTTCTGCAGCTTGTGTGGTGGTCATTGGTACATCAAGGCAGAAAAAGAAAAGAATGTGGGTTCGTCTATACCAGTGATGTCATATAAACAGGATAAATTAATCACACTACTGCAGTTTATATACTTTAATAATTATATTTGAGAAACTTGTTTTTTATATTATTTGCTAATTTTTTATTATTACCGATATGAACAATATTTTGCAGATATATTCTCTAAAGCGGCGTCCACACTATGCCGCAGTTTGCCAGTTGGCAAGGCCAGTTGGCAAACTGCGGCATAGTGTGGACGTGACCGTTGGCACATGCCATCGTGCCAGTGGCATGCCAACGAGAATCGCTCGAGTGTCGGTCTCCTTCAAAGAAAGCCGATAAGAACGGTGAGTGGAGACGTGCCAACTGGCATCACGCGGCTTTAGGCTTAAATTCTGGTTGTGATTCAGACGCATATGAGCAACGTTGTTTATAGATGGAGTGGACAAACGAAATGTGTTTAATTTGATCGATTTGAACCGGGATCGTCCTGTTTTGTGGGACTGTCGTTTAAAGAACTATAAAGACAGGAATAAGAGATCTGACGCTCTATTGGAAATTGCGGTTAGTTTTGGAGTACAAAAAGAAGAAATTGATAGAAAAATCAAAAACTTGGTGTGTCATTTTTCGCGCGAAATAAAAAAAGAGAGGGAAAAGAAGGAATAGGTCCGGTGCGTGATCTACTTTGAAGACTTGGACGTACCCAAAACAGTCGTTTGCGCCGTTTGCGTATTTTTTCTTCACTGTCAAATATGATAACAGCAGCTGAAGCATTAGTAAATCTTCCTCGGTGAACATTGTGCGACTAAACTAAATGCCAACACAGATGTGGACGTGTATACAGCCACTGGCTTTGCCAGTTGGCATTGCCAGCTGGCCTTGCCAACTGGCAAACTGCGGCATAGTGGGGATGCGCCTTAAGAATCTACAAATATAATTACATACATAAATGTCTAGGGTTTCGTAGGCATAAGCAAGAGACTCCTATATCCTTTGACCGATATGAACAATATTTTGCAGATTTATTCTCTAAGAATCCGCGGATAAAATAACATACAGAAATATCTAGGGTTTCGTAGATATAAATAAGAAACTCTAGACACTCCTATATTCTTTGATCGATATGAAATACATTTTGATCGGCGATTAGCCTCGTTGCAGAAATAGGCCGATGTAAAATAAATAAATAAATACATTTTGCAAAATATTCTCTAAAAATCTGCAGATAAAACAACGTATAGAAATATCTAGAGTTTCGTAGGCTTAAATAAGAAACTGTAGACACTTCTATATTCTTTGATCGATATGAAAAATATTTTGCAGATTTATTATTTAAAAATCTGCGGATAAAATAACCTATAGAAATGTGTAGGGTTTCGTAGGCATAAACAAGAAACCCTAGGATACTCCTATATCCTTTGACCGATATGAACAGTATTTTGCAGATTTATTTTCTAAGAATCTACGAATATAATTATATACATAAATGTCTAAGGTTTCGTAGGCATAAACAAGTAACTAGTGACGAAATTAGGATACGTTAAAAAATAAAACCAAATACACATACAAACAAGGACTTACTATAAGGGGGAAAGAGAAAGGAGTATTACTGGAGATGCGGAGTGGATGCGACAGGGGTGTAAATGAGAAGAAAAGACGGGATAAGCGTGATTGAGGAGGTGTGGACGAGGGATAAGGAAGTGGGGGAGCAAGAAAGGATAGTCAGAATAGACAAATCAAGGAGCGCAGGGAGATATAAGGAGGTCAGAACTATAGGGGTACCAAGCTACTTGAAGGGAGAAAGAGGAAAGTCAGGAGGGTGGGTTAGGAGGATTTCGAGGCTAAGGTGCGGGAATGAATAGAGAGGAAATAGATATTGGAGGAAACAGGAGGATAAGATGTGCAGGATGTGCGGGGAGGAGGAAGAAGATATAGAGCATCTCGCGAAGAGGTGTAGAGAGATGACAGTGTGGTCGGGGAGCACATTAGACCTGTTGCACGAAAATGGAAGGGGGGAGAGGTGGGCGAGGGAATTAGAGGCAAGAAGTATTGAGATTGGGGAAGGATAACAGGAAGGGGTAAAGGAAGGAAGGAAGAGACCCGGTGGGAAGCAGAAGGGGAGAAAAGGAAGTAAGGGGGTTGAGGTTACCGGGAAATGGGGAGGAAGGAAGGGCTATAGGAGAAGGGGTGAAGAAATAGTTGGAAGGGAAGAGAATGGAATAAAATAAATAGTAATGTAAATTAATGTAATGTGATGTATGTTTAATAGAACGTTGGGATGTTGATAGGAGATATATGTTTTGTAATTGTTGTAAATACCCTAAACACCGAAAGGTCGAGGGGAAATAAAAGGATTATATATACACATACAAACAATTGAAGTTTTTATATTATAAATCCGTCATTATTGACGGGTAATAACCTAGTATAATAATAAGCGTACATTGTAAAAAGACGAGAGAAAATTTGAAATTAGTGATTTGACAAGAATTGACAGTTTCGAAGGTTTTGTGCGAATGTCGAGTAGTGATTTTGAGTACTCTGTGAAACTTGTAGATCCAAAATTGGGTGGCAAGATACTAACTACAGAAAAGCCATTTCAGTTCGTGAAAGGCTTGGTCTTACCCTTCGATTTTTAGCTACTAGCAATAGCTTTGACAGTTTAATGTTATGGTTTCAGATAAATCCATATGTAGAATGTTATTAACACTGTTGGTCACCACAAATAACTTAAGGTTAGGTTGTAAAATAATGTAATTTTCATAATATTGCTAATGGACCCAAATTTTTAGTACGAGGTCTACCTTTAAAGATTTTACAAAAACTAAGAAAGAAATTGTTTTATTTCTTTTCAAAATATTTGCCTTTAAGATTTATACACTTTTGCATGCGTTCAACCAATTTTCGAAATATTTTTTCCACTCTGAAGTTGGTATCTTAAAAGCATGGTTTTCGAAGGCTTCAACAGCTTCTTGAGGTGATGAAAATTGCTGTCCACGCATTTTTTGTTTGACATTGGAGA
Source organism: Liopterus haemorrhoidalis (assembly GCA_963971575.1). NCBI lineage: Eukaryota > Metazoa > Arthropoda > Insecta > Coleoptera > Dytiscidae > Liopterus > Liopterus haemorrhoidalis. Next base: position 17,802,891 of record OZ020621.1, read on the forward strand.
ACAAAAAAAAGTCGTTAGGGGATAAATAAGGTGAATACGGGCAATGAAACATTAATTCTATGTTTTTCTCCTTCAAATAATCAATTATTTGACGTGCTGTGTGGGAGCTTGCATTGATATGATGAAGAATGATGCGAAGTTTTTGGTTGTTTATTCTGATTATCTCGATGACTGGCAAACAAACTGTTGCATACCATTCAGCATTAACTGTTTTCCGAATCGAAGAAACAAGCGATCATTTTCTTGGAAGTGCTTCGTGAACAAACAACTTTTGTGGGTTTCGGTTCATCTTGGAAGACCCAAACAGTGGATTGTTGCTTAGTATCCCGTTCATATGAATAAATCCAAGTTTCGTCACCTGTAACGATGTTGTGTACAGATTTTGAAGTGCCTAGGTTATTATTATTTTTTTTTTTGTAGCACTCCCTTTTTATTTATTTAGCGCTACGCTAAATACGCTAAATAAAATTTACCAATTACCCTTACACCAATTAACACGAGCCTCTTTTTGAGCTTCGGTCAAATTATGCTGAATCCATCGGGAACAGATCTTTTTCACAGCTAAATGTACATGCAAAATCGAATGTATTGCACTCTGCGATATGCCAAGGTCGACCAAAATACATCTATCTTACGGTAGTCACATGCCGATGTTCTTCAATCATTTTGCGCACAGCATCGATGTTTTTTAAATCACAACCGATTTTGGTCGACCTTCACGAGATTCATCACTGACGGACGCATGACCACGACGAAATTCTGCAAATCAATTGTAAACAGTCTTTTCTGATGGTGCTTCATTACCAAAAGTTGATCGAAGCGAATCTATGCATTGTTGTTGAGTTAGGCCTTTACTAAAATCGTAAAAAATCATCCAATGAAACCTTTACGAGTAATATCCATTTTTTCACAAATTTCTTTTTTTAAACGCTCACTGTCATCAAACCACTCGGACAATTTATAAGCTGCTACTGATTTCACAATAACAAATGTCGAATTTTATGAATATTGTAATGACACATTTCAATATTGCCATCTAATGGTCGTTTGCAAAAACATAACAGGTAACTATCGTATTGTAATATAAAAACAAAAATCTGAAATCAGCAATTTATGATAATAAAATGAATATATTTACAAAGGGTAATGCAACTTACCAAAACAAAATCATTAAAAATAACGTAAACTAAATAACACGGTTATATTTGTAAAAATACTCAAAAAACTTAAAAATAAAACAACCTCAACACAAAAACGCTTGTAAACAATGCAATATAAAAATATGGCTTTTAAAAGTAAAGTAGTTCAACTTTCATCAACAGACTGCACAAGTAAATTTTTGCATTAATAAGTTTTTATAATATGATGTTTGCAAGGCGACACAGCGAAAACGCTAAAGTCAAGGCACCTTTTTATAATAATCCTGTATGTAAGTCCTACTACATGTATTTCATTTGAAATTTTTTTTTATTGTACCATCTTGTACACGTTTCCTATTTTCCTATGTGCCTATAAAAAAACCTGTTTTCGAGTCTACTAAGGACCTTTTTTTTAAATATAATAGGTATTATGGTATTATGCCCATAATCATATACTTCATTGCTGTTTAACGCTTATTTATATCAAAACGGACCGTTAGAATCAATCCCTCTAGAAAATTTAATACAACGAAAAATTTTGCTTGTTATTTAAAGTAAATACGACAAAAAATAAAAAAATAAAAAAAATAAGATGAGTAATAAAGTTGATTGAACCAGTTATTTTTATCTTAAAAATCTGTATTAATAAAATAATCAGAAAGATTATAAAGAAAATAGGGCTACGTTCAAGAACTTAGAAATATAGTGAATATGTATCACACACACACATACATCATGTACACACATTTCAATCCAGAAATTATTCATATATGTGTGTTAATAATAATAATAATAATTATTATTATTATTATGGGGCTTATCAGGTCTTGACAAGCGTTCACTAATCTCAAACTTCAGCAACCTTTCGAGCCGCGTCATACTAGTGACTAGTGGAGCTAAATACACACGACTGCATCCCAAACCCTGGCGGAAATTAAGCCAGATCCAGTGCCTGCACAATGCGGAGTGACCACGAGCAGCACTGCTTTCTGCATCCTGCAGATCAAAGAGGTGGCAGAAGATCTGCTGGCGGGAATGGACTCGATTTCCGTTCGATAGGAGGCTTTCATACCACCCAAAACACCAACTATCAGGACTACAAGTTTAACTTTCTACACTGGATACAGCTTTCTAAGCTCGGACAAGAGATCCATATTTAGTATTTAGTATTTATTTAGCAGCTGGATTACAGATTTGGATACAAATTTAGTACATATCTACGTCAGAAAGAGAACAATAATAATACAATGATTTACATAAATTTACATAGAATCACATAAAATTCATAAATTCATTCTTATTACAATGGATAAATTCCTCAACACTGTAAAAAGCTTTGTGTACCAGAAAAGTTTTCAGAGTTTTAACTTTACATCCCCCAACTTTTAGCTTTTATTCAAATAACTCATTTAATAAAAATCCTACATGGTCAAGACTTTTTGTATTTGTTGTTACCTAACTAGTTATTGACATAACTAAACAATAATTATTATTCAACTGCAAATTATTTACAGAAAACATATTATAATAAGTTCTATTTTGACCAATATTTGAACAAGAAATGTTTGTATGAGTTTAACGTATTATAATTTGTAACTTTTTTAATTCTTTTTACTACTATTTTTATTCATTTTATGTTTTTTATTCTATATAGGTACTGATAATAATGTTCATATCTGTAAATGCCCAAGACCATTTATTAAAATAACCAGCGATACATTTTTACCAATATTTACTATAACGTAGTGCCTATGAGATTATTGAGCCAGAAATTAAGCTTAAGAACGACGTAAAATGCCTAGGGTTGGGATGGGGTCCGCAAAAACAAAATGTTGTTCAAAAGGGGGTTCTCGGACTACATAAGTTTAAGAACCTCTGCTCTATATGCAATCGGTAACATATTAAACATTTTTGGGCCTATATAGCTAGGTGTATTGCTGGTAACATATTTAATTTTAGGTAATCTAATATTTGCATGACCTCTGGTATTATAGCTATGAACCATATTACGTGTGGTAAATGCATATACTTGGACCTCTTTCCTCCTCCTTGAGAGAGATATTCTTCTCAGTTGGACTTGAGAATTCAATCATAAACATCTGTTTGGTCTCGATATCCAGGAGAGTTATGTCCGACTTAGTGGCTGTCAGTAACCTCGAGGTAGGAAAGGAATAATTCCAATAAATTCGGCACTTGGAATTTTCCACCACAGAATGTCAGAAGGGACGTACGGTATAACCGGTATTTGGTCAATACCATAGGCATGTCTAATATGGTAGTATAACACGCGGAGAGCAGCATTATGTCGAGGCACGTAGCTCGACGCTGCAAGAGATGGGCAAGCAGACAGAATGTGCATAATAGTTCCAGGATGGTGGTGGCACAACCTACAGAGTGTGAAGTCCGCCATTTGGAATATGCGGGCCCTGTACGCCAAAGTATTTATAACACCATCCTGACAAGCAAACACAAAACCTTCTGTTTCCGATCTTAAACCCGCAAAATTAAGAAACGAGAACGTGAGTTCGGTGGGCAACTCTAGACTTTTAATATGTTTGAAGAACACAGATTGCATACTTTTACTCATGTGTTCTTTTGTCAACATGTCTATTTCCCCTCGTTTCACCGACCCTGGTAAATGGTAACTGTTGTATTCCTCCGAGAGAGTTTGTAAAGAGAGAGCTGGTAAAGAAACGCCCCTTTGCCACTAAATTCATGGTCACTACCATGTTATAGTGGGTCCTGACTTCTGAGGATACTGTTACCTGTAACCAAGACGAGTCGATCGTCCAAACACTCCAGGTTAAGTAATCCCCGACCCCCGTTTTGACAAGGGAGGTAAATGCGCTGCACAGAAGATGTCGGGTGAAGACTATGGTTGATGTTCATGGTCTTTCTGGTTCTTCTGTCGAGATCCCCAGGCCGGCTCAGAGGTCGGGACTTCGAGGATTTTTCCCGAAGCCCCGCGCTTAAAGGGGGATATTTCTAACAATTATTAGTAGCTAGGGCAAGTTTTTGACACCAAATGCATTATTTTCCCGAGGCCCCGCAAAACCTACAGCCGGCACTGCGAGATCCTTAAGATTATTATTAATCATCAACATTCCATTTCATTACACTAAAAGTGTATGAAATTAATGGGACAGCAAGCATGTTTGTGGCAGCGATCTTGTTCTTGCCAGACAGACAAGATCTCCATATCTGCCGTGTCATACACTTGCTGAGAAGGGCCTGCTTAATGAAGGCACTGATGCCTAAAAATGTGTAAGACCCTTCGGCATTAAGATGTTTTATAATGCTCCCATCAACCAATTGAACGTCTTCACCGGTGTCTAAACCTTTTCCTCTGTAGATATGAAAAACAGTGCATTTTTCCAACCCGAATTGCATACCTATCGCGGCATTGTACTCAGCAACAGCAGCTAAGGCGGCCTAAAGATTCCTCTCTTTTGAAGCGTAGAGCTTTAAATCATCCATGTAAAAAAGATGTGTAATTTTGTGCTTACGCCTCGACGGAGGACCCGTCATGTAGCCACTGCCGCGCCTGAGCTCGATCGATAGAGGAAGAAGTGAGATGCAAAATAGTAGCGGGCTTAGGGATCTTCCTGGAAAACACGTTTGAAATATATCCACTATGTCGACACTGAGGTTAATCCATTTGGAATAAGTAGTGTCATATGCTTTTACTTAGTCCACCCAAGCCATTGACAGGTTGCGTTTGAAATAAGCAGCGTCATGACAGACTGACCGGTCGATAATGAGGTTTTCTTTGCAACCTGCTTGGTCCCTCTTCGATCCCCTCTGTTCGTAGATGTCTGACCAAACAGAGGCTATGGAACGCAGTACCCGCTCGTTTAATACGCTGGTGAAGATCATGTACAGCGTATTAAGGCAAGTAATAGGTCTATAGTTCTTCAGGTTAGTTAAATCACCTTTTTGGGGATTAATACTGTACGCCCCTCTGATAATCAAGATGGCATTGGTATTTACTCACGGATAGAAGAAGTAAATTTTCATGCAAGATGGCCGTGCATACTGGTAAAGGACTTCCACCAGAAAGCAACGATACCATCAACTCCTTGTGTAGCGAGATTGCGTGCTTTTGAAATAGCACGTGTTACTTCTTCCGGGTTAACAGGGGGCATGCCTGCGAATCTGTAAGTTGTTGTGAACAGAATTCCTCAAATCTCTCCAAAACTGGAGTGTTTTACACGATCGTCTCGCATTCATAAATCTCCCTCCAGAAATTCTCTGTTCTGTCGACTGATAATGACGGTTCAGAAACCTCAAGTTAAGCCAGGAAAAGGCGTGACGGGCTAGTGAGGAACGTTGTATTTTTCTCCATGGTTCTAACCCGGTTGACCAGTTTCTTTCTAGCCAGGGCTGGTGCTCTCAATTTGTCTACCGCTTCCTGCTTTAGCAGAATGAGAGTGGACAAATTCAGTGTGTGATGCTTTATGCGTAGTTGGTTTAATATGCGCTTAGTATTCGCACCTAGCGGCTTAATACTTCGTAAAGCATCAATAGCATTCTGAATATGAGAAGCTTCCTGGGGTGAACGCGGCATTTTCTTCTCTAATTGCTGTATACGCAGTTTTCCATTCAATACTTTACAGGCTAAAGCCCGCTTTGGCGTCAGCAAAGCTGCTGCAGCGTATACAGGTGTCGATTTCCCAGAGACTACTCTGAGGGGAAATTTGCTCGTCAATAAATTCATTTAGCCGTGTGAGGTCAGCACGAACTTTGAACTTATTGTGTCCTAACATGGTATGTTCAGAATGGGGCGCGAGAAAGGCCAAAAAATCATCTCGAAGATTTTTTTCGGAGAAGAGGGTACGAATCCTGCCTTTACTGGTGAAGAACCAGTGGTTGTTTGTCCACCAGGCGTTGGTGGGCTTGCAGGTGTCGATGGCTGTTCAGGTATTTCACACCATTGTGAGTGGACTCTGACCATATAGCCTCTGCAATTGGGTGACGCTGCCTCGTAAATCTGAAGTAAGTTTTCTTGCTCCTCGGGTGTCCACCTGTGGCGGGCCCGGCTAGCGGGATTGTAGCTTCGCCCAACTGTTTGTGGGTCCCCATCCGAGAAGGACCTGTTGTGGGAAGCTCTATAGTTTCCTGCGTTTTTTTGGAACCATTTAATACGTTTCATGGGATGGTTGGTCCCATGAAACGGTGGCAGGAGTCATCGATCAGCTGGTAGGGTCGACGTTACCCCCGATTGGTTCCTGCAATGGTAACTTTGTGGTAGCGATCCAGAGGGAAAGGGCGCTAAACTTTTTCGGTCAAAATACCGCTGTACCCTTATTATCATTGTTATTATTATTATTATTTTTATATGTAAACCTGTCTTGCTTTATTTTATTATCTTTATAGTAAATAAGTGTATATTGTAATGACGTAGTGAAACCTTTGATATACTAAATAAAGTATTATTATTATTAATACCGCTACATTCACATACTAAATTCCTTAAATAAGGTTGAAAATTTATTGTTTTAAAAGATAAACGCAAATAAATATCTATTTCACATTTCGGCAGAAAAAAAGATTAACAAAACAATTGTATATGCCCGCAATTTTTGATAAAGAATTTATTATCGGCATCCAATCTTAACATGAAGCATCATTTTATCAACCAGCTGTATTTTTTCAAATAAATGATGTCACCGTAAATTTTATAACATATTTTATCCGACACCAAATTATAAATTATTCCGTTTGAAATGACAGAAATGGTCGAGATTCTAAGCATTAAATATTAATAACTTGTAACTTAGAATTATTGTCAATTATTCTTTATTATTTATTTACACAATCGTGAAAACGTTTTGATTGAGGCGTTTTGCTGTTTGTGCATATTTTATTACAAAATATGTTTACAATATTTCTATTAATAATGAAACAATATTTTTTGACGTACTACAACTAAAATTAAACATAAATATTATTACATTTATACCCAGTTGCATAAACTTAAAACTATAAGCGCGTCCTTTGGATGCGTTTTCATCCGATCCGATCCGCACAGAATAGATTTCGGACGAAAAACTGCGACCGATCCCATCACAGCAAAATAAATTGAAGGTCGTCCAGTGGATGCGAAGTTATCGGTCCGATTTCGTACGAACAAAGTCGACGTGCCAACGATCCCATTCTGATGGGATTTTATTTACCTACAATGGACGTCGAAAAGTTAATTAGTTTAATAAGTGAAAGAAAGGTTTAATGGGACATGAGAGATAAAAAATATTATATGAGGGATGTCCAAAGAAGAGAATGGAAATAAATTGGGGTAAGAATGGTAAGTAATAAACTTCAAGTTAAAAATTATTTATTTAAGTAACATTCTGTTCATAAAAATTATGTTTTTCTAATTATACAATTATTGAGAACAAAAATAGATTTTAAATTTATGTCTGATAACATATGCGGAACTAGTGCCTATATTTTCACCTAGCGTCGCAAATCTGTTTTCTGCATGTTTTTGGTGTGATGTAAATGAAGTTGCTTGATCACTACCTTCTTTATCAATGTTAATATGTTATGCAGTAAGCATATACATTTAACAATTCATCGGCAGAATCAGGTTTAACTTCAATTGATTTTTGCAATAATCTCCATTTGCTGTTAATAATACCAAATGGACATTGAACAACTCGTCGTGCTCGAGATAGGCGTTCATTAAAAATTGTTTCTGCTGGTTCAAGTTTTGATACTGGAAAAGGTCTCATTATATAATTTTTTAGTGGATACGCTTCATCTGCCAAAAGAACATGAGGCGTTGTAATATTTGTCCCTGGTAGTGGCATTTGTCTCCTAGCACACAGTGCTCCATTTTTAAGTTTTTTGGAAAGATTGGAATGTGAAAAAATACCACTATATCGTTCTAAATCGTTCGGATCGGATCGGATCGGATTAGCACGATAGAAAATGACATAACATACTCATTATCATAGAGCTCAATATGTCGTATGTAGATAGACTGAACCAGTCAACATTTATTGGGTTCACGGTATAGAAATAAGGGAAATAAATAATTACCATGGTTAGTTTGTTGTTTAATAATGAATATATATTGTTTAATATATAATAGATAAACTAATTGTGGAAACTTTTCGGCCTACAGGGCCGTAGCGTGTGCTCTGCACACGGGCGCCACAACAAATGGGCGGAATTTGGGGTCGATTCTATAAAACCCTACTAGTAGAGGGCGTTATTATGAAAGCTTGCGCCCGGGCGGCTTTCTGTTCGATTCTAGAAAAGCCGGTCTTATGTATGTTTGCACACGGGCGGCTGACAGCAATGTGGCGGCCCTGGTTGCAAAATTGGTCTTAACTACCATCATACTTTAGATATTTTGTGTTTACGACGTTGTTTGCGACTAATTAGCATAACAGTAACAATAAAAATTGCTAAATAGTTGTCCATATTATTTGACGAATACATGTTATTCGATATTTTTTAAGAAACTTCTTTTACAAAGAGGTTTACTTAAAGAGTTTTGACACGATATTCAAAGTTTATTGGAAACCAAAGCAACAAAATCTACGTATATATATTACATTTTCTCATTTCTTTCTTCTTGCTCCAGTGTCCCTCTCTTTCTTCCTATTCTCATTCTGGTTTCCCTCTCCGATCTCCTTCCTTCTTGCTTCCAGTTCTCTCGCCCATCTTTAATTTATTATATTCCATTCTCTTCCCTTCCAACCGTTTCTTCGCCCCTCCTCCTATCTCCCTTCCTTCCTCCCCACTTCCAGGTGACCTCAGCCCCCTTCCTTCCTTCCACGTCTCGCCTTCTGCCTCCCACCGGGCCTCTTCCTTCCTTCCTTTACCCCTTCCTGTTATCCTTCCCCGATCTCAATCCTTCTTGCCTCTAATTCCTTCGCCCCCCTTCCATTTTCGTGCAACAGGTCTAATGTGTTTCCCTACCATACTGTCATCTCTCTACACCTCTTCGCGAGGTGCTCTATATCTTCTTCCTCCTCCCCGCACATCCTGCACATCTTACCCTCCTGTTTCCTCCAGTATCTATCGCCTCTCTCTTCATTCCCGCACCTTAGCCTCGCAATCCTCCTAACTCTCCCTCCTGACCTTCCTCTTTCTCTCTTCAAGTAGCTCGGTACCCTTATAGTTCTAACCTCCTTATATCTCCCTGCACTTCTTGATTTGTCTATTCTGACTGTCCTTTCTTGCTCCCCCACTTCCTTATCCCTCCTCCACAACTCATCAATCACGCTTATCCCGTTTTTTCTTCTCCTTTCCACCTCTGCCGCATCTCCAGTAATACTCCTTTCTCATCTCCCCCCATGCGTACCCTCTTCCTTTCTGTTCCTCTCTGGCTCTTTCCTCCCAGCATTCCCTCATTATTCTTTTGTCTGTTTCTATTCTTGCTTTCTCCTCGTACTTAACAGCCCTCCTTCCTGTACCCACTTTCATCTTATCCTTTTTCAGTTCCTCTCTTACATTATACCCTGGTGTTGTTCTGTCTACCCCTAAGACCCATCTCAAATACCTCTCCTGTACTCGTTCTACCTTCTCCCATTCCTTCCATCCTCAAATTTCCACCCCATATAGTAGGATGTTCTTCACCACGGCGTCAAACAACCTCAATCTCCACCTAATATCGTCATTAAACTTCCTCTCTCCTATACTCCACAGCTTCCCCATGACTATTCTTGCATTCTTTATTCTTTCTCTTATGTGTAGTTCAGCCCCATTGTTCCTCGCTAGTACATATCCCAGGTATTTTAAAGTCTTCACTTCTTCTATTTCTCTGCCTCCCCATTCCCATTTTATCTTCTTTCTCTACGAAACCTACGTTCTATGTTTTATTTCTACGTTCTACATCTACATCAATTGGAAACTCCTTTACTCGTACATTGCCTCCAAGCTCCACCAGTCAGTCATTCGTATTTTTAATCTTATTTTTATTATTACCATTGCAATCAGTGTCACAATCCATGTCACAAGTGTAAACAACATAAAATAATACATTTTAATTCCATAATTCTTTTACAACATATTAATTATGACCTATCCTATTTTCTTTTTTATTGAAAATATAAAATAACAAAAGATTATATTATTTCATAAACATGAAAATACCATAAACTACAAAGATCCGATATTAATCTGAGACATTTTTCAATATTACCATCTTTCAAAACTGCCAGATAAGAATTTTAATCTTAACAATCTTGAGTTTTAAAAACATATAGTACTTAAAACCAGACTTTTATATTTCACAGCTTTTTAAGTTACAGCATTATCTATTTTTTTTGGTCAAACTTCAAAAAGTATATCTTCACTTTGAACAATTAAATAAATAAATAATAGTTTGTAGATATAATTTCAACCGATAAGTATTGCGTAGTTAGATAATAACAATTAATTTTTAATATTGTTTAGATTATCTATAGGTATATAAGGTTTGGTTCTTCTCAAGAATTTCAGTCTTGACGGGGGTTCAACGGTGAGCAGGCCTAATTGAAATATAGTGAGACATTTATTAATTTGTTCATTTCGTTTTAGATCCTTCAAAATGAAGACATTTTTAGGAGTAGCTTTGTTAGTTTGCTTGGCATGCATTTTGCCAAAGGCTGAGGCCAGCTGTAAGTGTTTTTTATTTTTATTTTTACTTTTACTCTTATTACAAATTTCAATTATATATTTATTATTATTTTTATACAATTGAATTAATTTTTCAACGTTTAACATTGAGAACATTGCCCGTATATTTGTACGAGTCTACCCTGTTTTAGGCGCATCGCAAATATTGCGTTTTTTTTTTTCCTGCAAATTGAAGTTTTGTGCCAATCTTGCTTTGAACAAGTCTATCGGTAGAGTACTGCAAATCCAAATATTAACGAATACAGATTATTTATTATTTATCTGTGTAGATACTGAGCAGATGCTGATTTTGGATGAGCGGTTGCGGATCGGATACGGATGCGGATAACACTTATCCTCTTATCCACACATTACTCTTTATATAATGTAAATCGCGGTAGATATAATGAAATATAGGGTATTCCAAACCTTAAGGCGGAACTAGATTTTGAAATCTATTAAATCGGACTTTTGGTCATTTTGTTTAAGCATTGTAAATCATACTCACTTTGCAAATTCGAGATTAAATTTACTGTCATTCTTAATAAAAAAAAATCGTTTCTTTTAACACCATTTCAGTTAAATATATGCCAAAAATGTTTTTATCCCGCCCCTTTTTATCCAAGGGGTTAAACTAAAACTTTTAAATTTGTAAATAATGTACATTGATCTGAGCCGAAAACGTACGAGAGGAATTTTTTATCAGATTTCTGTTTAGGAAAATATTGCAGTTTTTGACTAAATTTATTATTTTTTTAACTCATGGCAAAATTATGGCTTATAATGTTATGGATATTTTGTATTTATGATTAAGGCAGTGTGCGTCTTTTTTTGATATTAAAAATATAATATTTTTTTTTTTAACAGATGAGAACGAATCTCCTTATTAAGGGGCTTGCACTCATAAACTCGATCATTACGTGTGCAGAAAAAAATCTCTAGGATTTTTTAATTTATATTTTCTATTGACATAATATTCGTAAATTATTTAAATTAATTTTAAACAAATTAAATGAAAGCTCTTAGTTAGTACTCAAATATCGATAAAAATGATTATCAAAAATCTGTTGATTTTGATGTGATTTTAGAAAAAAATTGTCTTAGACATCCAGCATTCTTTTGACTTTTTACACTTATTAAATACCTACAAAACCCTGAAATGTGTGAAACTTTACACTTCACATCCTTTTTTTTACTGTATTCGCGCCTTTATTTATTTTAATCAGTACATTCACTTGATAGTATTTCGCAAAAGCGGTAATCTGAACAAACATAACTGACTCATTTGGATTAACTAGAAATTGATATATATATTTGATTATTTATTTATAAGTCAAGGTTGATTAATTCTTGTATTAGGTTAGTTACATTTCCTTACTTTTTAAACTTACTTATAATCAGAACTGATATTAAAATATTTAACTGCCGGTAAGCTAAAAAAATTAAAACGCTGGAATATTTGGTATGTAGCAGTAATTTAGGACAACATCAAAATCGACTGTGTTTATTAACGTCCTCCTAAACAATGATAATGATAATAATGAGTCCCTAGCAATATGTACATACTATGTACATATTGTAAACATATGTAAAATACATTGGTATCTATGTACTACATAGATACCTAACTCTGAAAATATATTTCATAGGTAACTATGTAACAAACGCCAAATAATCTTATGAGCAAAATAAAACTTACCAAATGGTAGTTGTGGCGCAATAATTTATTTTTTTTAAATTTATTTATTTATTTATTTATTTATTTTTCTCCTACTATTATGTTACTACAGTTTATGCAGTTATTGAATAGTAATTCAATTTAGCAACCGGTTCGGAAGTATTTCAGTATTTTAACAACCGCGTACTGGTTGAACACCAGTCCTGCTTATAATTTAAGTTGACGCACGATTGTAAGTAAATATATTTTTCTTTTTGCGTGGGGTTTTAAATTTTGAGTGGGGTTTCAAATGAAAACTCTTTAAACTACACACAGTTAATATTTAATAATAAATAATAATAAATAAATGAATCTCGTAAAAATATTTAATGCGATTATCGCAAAAATTGATTTGAACCAGAAAACTTTGCTCTAAATATTTTATCAAATTGTTTATTTGATAGTTACCGATCAGTATCAAGGGGATGTATCAAATAAAAGCCCTTGAAAAATTAATCCGATTAATTTTACCGATCAAAAATTAATTTTTATTTCCAAAACTTGTTGCCCCCATATTATTTCCATAAAATGAATGACTAAAAATCTAAAAAAAACAGATAAAGTAAAGCACATTGATGTGAAACAGAATAGAGCGCTCGGAATTTTCGTTGCGATAATGTTTTTGAAAGATACCGAATATTTTGTATTTTTAAAATAATACTAATTTAATATATGTAATGTAATGTATTAAAGCAGGGGTCAGCAACCTTTTTTAACTCGCGGGCCCTACTCAGTAACAATGATTTCTTATTTTAACATCGTGGACCGCACACAGCAACATTTTTTTTTTTTTTTGGCGGGCCATACTTCCTTTTGTTATTTCAATTTTTTACGATCTTAGGTTTTTGTTTTCGACGGTTTACATGTATGTAGGTCGGTATAAATACGCCTAGTGTGTAAAAAACCTAAAGCAACGCGGCAGTTTATATTAAAACAATGTTGGCTAGGTTGGATAAGAAAAGTAAACATTATATTTTCTTACTGGTAGGCCGCATAAAATGGTTCGGTGGGCCGCAGTCGTTCCACGGACCACCGATTACCGTCTCCTGTATTACTGTATTAAATAAAGCTTTTAATACGTAGGTTAACGGACCAAGAATGAATTTCAAAAGTTTGTTGATATCGATGCTCTTATAATTAGGGCCGATAGGCAAGACACAAAAATATATTGAAATAGGCACAAAAATTACACTAATAACTTTTTTGTTGTCACTTGGTCTCTTGGAATGCCTATTTTTGGTCGTTTGGACCAGTGGTGGGATTCAAATAATTTTACCACCAGTTCGCTATGGAAGCATGATCGGGGGAGGGGGTTGTTTAATTTTTTTTTTCTGTTATAATCTATGATACATGGAAATATATAACAATAATTACAGGTTAAACCTAACATAAATGGTAACAAAAATAATATAAATGATTTTATGTATCTAAATAAATTATACAGCGTCATCCAACATTGGTACCAAACGGGGAACTTTTTTATTATCAAGTTTTCAAGAAAAGTTCATTATAATTTAGTATAGAAGTAAAATATGTACAGTTACTCCTGGTATTCATCCACTTACCCATCGTTTTTTATTTAGGAAAATTTGATGACCATTGATACAAAATATGCTATATTATTTTTTTACTTATTTGTTCATCCCTTTATACGATGCGAAATATAAAATAAAATAATTCTTAGTAATTTTCATTTTTTACTACCGGTACGCAGAACTAATGAAAATTTTCGCTACTGGTTCGCGCGAACCGGCTGAATCCCACCACTGGTTTGGACTCTCGGAATAACCTGCCTAATGCAAACCTTCATTTCGGTTTGCATTAGGCGCTTGTATTTGCCCATAATAAATCCTAGATTTTTTTGTTAGGGGGGTTCAGAATCAAATTTTTAATTTTTTTATTAGGTTTTTTGTTAGAAGCCTAATGTTTTTTGTCTTTAGGCGCGTCACGTTCTTTTACAAGACAAATCTTTTCCTTAAAAACATTTGTTTGAGTGCTTTGGGGGGGGGGCTCAAGCCCATAAGCCTTCCGCTCTTCGGTGCGCACCTGCTTCATACATATTTTTTGTAACTACGCTTTTTAATTAGTGTTAATTACTGAATAAAAAGTTTATCAATAAAAAAATCCTTAAATTTTATTTTATTTTATTTTTTTCTTCAAAATTCATATATTGGCAAAAGGGTCGTTGGAAAAACATCCGCCCTGGGGCGCTGAAATATCTCAACTTGGCCCTGAACATACTGACTCATTCAGATTAACAGGAATAAATTTGTTTATAAACATAGTCAAGATTAAATCTTGTGTTAGTTTTAGTTTTACTTTCCTCTTTGTTAAACGTACTTATATTTCAAGTTTCCAAGTATGACTTCGCACGATTGTGAGTATTCTATTTATTGTAATTTTGCAAATAATGTTTTAAAAATTAACGAATCCTACATTATGGTTATGACAACCAACTGTTTCACTTGCAGTAGGTAACAGACAAGAAGGTCGTTGCCAAGGCTATGAGGTTGGTATAGTAAAGGTCGCTACACACGTACAGGTATAGCTACATCAACGACCTGTCCAATAGATCTTAACTCGCAGGAGCGCTGAGAGCAGGTCCGGGCCCCCGTAAAATAATTCTTAATTGCGGGTCTCGGAAATTCAATCATTTCGCCCCACATCCTAGAAAACGATAATTATACGGGCCGATGAGAAATATAAAAATGCACGTCGATAGAAATTGTTTTTTATTTTTCTCTAATTTAATATGTCTGTGGTGACAATGTGTTTTGGAAGCATCATGTTAGTGGGCTACATTAACGGGTCCGGTGAGCCACAAGTTTTTCTCCGAATACGGGTTTATCAACTTTGTTTTAAAAGAAGTAAGCTAAAATGTAGTTCATGTGCTTTCTACAATTCTGCATTATTTTCAATAAACGGAAGAAATTGGTTTCCGGGAAACAAATTGTATAGTATTTCCAAAATTAAATGGTCACTCTCCCTTTCTGATTCCAATAATGACTGATAGTATAACCATTATACCTGCTGAGTTTATGGTTCTGATAAAAATAGTTGCCAGGACCGTAATAATTATTTAAAATAAACGTGTTTTCTTATATGCTATTTAGAATAAACTGTATATACTCACATGACATTCCTTCACATTTTTATCAGGTTTAGGCTGGCTATATTTGAATTATAAATAAATGCATGTTTAAAAATCGATTTGTTTTAAAGTCTTTATAGTCCATATTAAATGCTTCAAATTTGTACAAACAAAAATCATTATTTTTTTGCAACAAAAATAAATCCCAGCAACTGCAAATAATTATACGTATGGCTAACTTTGTATGGAAATTCTATTCCGTTTTCTTCCAACTTTTTTATTAAAAGATGAACAATCAGCACTATTTTTTTCGAATAAAAGTCGTATATTTTATTTATTATTGTTTTAGACATATAATAAAACTATCTGTTTTCTTGAAAACTTGTAAATTGGGTCGTTTTCGCTGCTGACTTTTGCCACGAACATTGATACGTTGAATTCTTCTGTACGGAACACTAGTTAATTCCGCAGTTCTAACCCACTCATGCGCAACTTTTTAAAATTTAGTTTTATCGTATGAAAAAAATATATTATAATAAATTTGGTATAAATTAGGCAAAATAACATAAATTTTGAAAAAAGTACATTGAAATATTTTTTTTTTAATAAAAAAAGAACGGTGCACATATGTGGACAAAGTGCATAAGGTTTAAAAAAATCAATCAATTACAAACTAATTACTGAAATATAACACGTTTTACTTATTTTAGGTGTGATATGACTCAAAACATTCAGGGCACAGATATATTTCGCATCTTTTGCAAATATATCTCGTTCGCTTCGTACAACTCAAACTTTTATCGTGCCGCATTTTTCAAATATATATATTTTTTTTGGGAAATACGATATAGCTATTGCCATCTATGATCATTTATGGTAAACTTAAGTACACAAACGTGGACTGTGTTCACTTAGATACTCATATCAAGTATAGATATTAGAATAATACTGAAAATTATAAGTGTCCACGTACGTGTACGTGGCGCATGAGAGGGCTAAGTATAGGTTTTTAATAACCTTCTGAAACTAACTTTTTATAAACGTTCAGTGTCAGAACTTTGCAATCTTCTGACAAATGACATTTTTTTAGTAGCCTTGTCCACATTTTCGCACTCCAAATCATCTTGCACAGATTCACTTTTTTCATTACAGAAATTAGGATTTTCTTCAAAATCAAATGGTTGCCAAAGAGCCATGTTGTTAATATATGCACGCTATGAACGTAGAATATTATCTAACAAACAAATATAACAACCCCTAAAATTTAGAAACAATAGGATTATAAATTGGAAAATATCCTTAATGGTTTTTAAGAAACTTTAATTGAACTAGTGTTGCATCTATTCGATTTAAATTTAAAATTCCCTTAATACCCGTCATATTCTTTTTACAGCTATGAGTCTTGGGATTACTGCCATAAACCCATTACGGCATTGTTAAGCTTCTTAACAAGAGTGGTCATTTTGGAAATACTATACCTACTTGAGAAATTAATCTACTCTACAGCGTTTGTCTAAATAAACAGCGGTAGTACCACTGTCAATAGTGGTAATATCATATTTCAGAAATCAAAACAGTTGTGGATTTATAATATAAACTTTTTGAAGAATGCGTTATTTCTGCTTGTACTTAATTTTAATTTAATAAATTTCTTTTTAGACAAAGTAGTTTGCTACTATGGAAGCTGGGCCGTCTATCGTCCAGGACCAGGCAAATTCGATGTAGAACAAATCGATCCAACTCTTTGCACTCATCTTATCTACACATTCGTTGGTCTAGGAGCAGGTGGTAAAGTCAATGTTCTGGACTCTTGGAACGATTTAGAAGAAAATTACGGCAAAGGTGCCTTCAAACGTTTCGTTAAGCTAAAGCAGCGTAACCCAGCCGCCAAGACCTTGGTAGCTATTGGAGGATGGAACGAGGGATCAACCAAATACAGTGACATGGTTCAAAATGATCAAGAAAGAGCTACATTCGTTAAAAACGTTGTTGCCTTTGTTAAGAAGTACGGTTTTGATGGTTTCGATTTGGATTGGGAATACCCTAACCAAAGAGGAGGCAAACCCGCTGATGTTGTAAGTAAAATATATATTTTCTTTTAAACCGACGTGGAATCATTAAATCACCAACACTATATTTAAAAACAAAAGATTTGCAGTAAACAAGTCAATAACTGATTGATATTTTACGAATTTGGGCATAGATCTTGTTTCTTTCATGTTCATTCCTCTTGTTGTTACAGCTCTTCGAATTTCATCCCTCCCTGTTTTTCTTGGTCTTTCTCTGATCATTCCTTTTGGAGTCCTTGCTCTTTTTGTCTCTCTTTTATTGACCATTCTTTAAACATGTCCATACCATAAAATATTCCCAAAATGAACCAGGAATTTAGTTTTATCTAAAATTTTTAATTTTCTTCAAGCATATCTTGGGAGGCTAGCTGGAGGCCAGAATAATATTTAGGGGGACCCCCCCCCGTACTTCCCACTGGCACCGCCACTGTGTAGATGTGTGAAATCGTAGACTACAGTAGCATGCACGTGTCATAAAATATTTCCTGCTACTGTATTCCTAATAAGTAATATTTAGCATGCTATATACAAGGTGTCTCAAAAGAAATTTTATATTTAGTGGATCGATTAAAAAAAAAGTAAGCCGTATATAGAAAAAATGTTTATTAATTATTAAAATACACTTTTTGGAGATTTATTTCTTAAAAATAATATCGTCTAAATGTAGACCCTCGCGTTCTCGGCACTCATTTAATCGAATAGTAAAATTACTTATGACGTCTCGGCAGGTGGACTCAGGGATGGCTGCCATTTCGTGACGGATATTTTCTTTCAAATGCGCCAGTGAAGTCGGTTTATTGGCGTAAACTTTAGATTTAAGATAACCCCATAGGAAAAAGTCCATAGGGGTTAAATCTGGATTGCGTGGAGGCCAATTTATGTCACCTCTCCGGGAGATCAATTTGCCTGAGAAAATTTACGAAATTAAGCCTCTGACTGGCATCTTGGGGCTTTAATTCTTGCACCAATTGAATTTTGTAGGGGTGCAGCTTTAGGTCTTTGTGCATAATGCGATGTAATGATGATCTATGCACATTTAAAGCACTTGCGCGCTTCCGAATTGAAAGGTTCGGGTCGTCACGAACAGACTGATTAACATTCTGCACGTTTTCTACCGTTCTTGATGACCTAGGTCGCCCGGATTTTGATTTATCCAGCGTTGTACCAGTCTATTCAAACCCAATGTCGAATGAGAGGAATGCTTGGCGCATCATTTAAGTGGCGAAAACCTCGAATACTGCAGAATTTTATACGCGCTACAGTCGCCGAATCACCGTTTTTGTAAAACTCTCGCACGCATAACGCGCGGTCTGCTCCCGAGAAACGCTCCATAGCGACTGAATTCCCAAGAGCCAGGCTACCGATTGACATAACCCCCGCGCCCCTCGGATACGTTGCGTTCACGCAGTAAGCTAAATAAATATAAAATTTCTTTTGAGACACCTTGTATTACAAACAATAGTATCGCACCTAATTCTGTAGTGTGCGTTATTTACAAACAAGGGATATTCGAGCGTTTTTATCAGTTGAATAAATAATTTAATTTATTATTACCTTGTCATGTTATCATTTGTAAAAAATAAAAACAATGTTAAATATTTGTTTATTATCAACAACAATTTTTACACAAGAGAAAGTAGTTGAATATGTAGATTTATGTATTTACAGTAGTCATTTGAAGGTTAGGATTTACGAAAAACAACATTATTTGACACTGGTGGTGCCATCTCTTGCCTAGGCCGATTACTTTTCAACCGCCCCTCGTATATGTTATGATGAATCCGCTAAAACACCGCGGCGGCCACCGCCGTATTGGCGACCTAGATACGGCGTTCTAGTATCCTCGGAAAGGGTTGTCTGTATTATTGCAGCTGGGGAGGGTGGATGGATGTTGTATTCCTCTTCTCCCATAGGTTGTTGGAATTGATACGCGTGTTGATTGTTTAAAAATATTATTTACTATCACTCACCACCATACAGTTCATATTTTTGGAAAATTACACTCACTCAGAACTCTCATTAAAAATATATTTCAATCAAACTCTAACACTTCACAGTCTCATCTTTCGCTCTTCATCGTATGACCCCATGGTCCGACCCCGACTCCATGAAATCTCGCGTTCCCGCGTCTCCCGATGTTAATATCTCTAGTTGACTCGCTGTCAACTAGAGCGCGTTACTCATACTCTTTACAATATTATCGTTGTCTACATCCCAAATATTTGCTAGTTTGAACTTGTACAATTTGTCTTCTTTCTTGTTTTGTTTTGTGTTTTTCTCTATTTCTGCTGACAACCAAAACCATGGTTGTCAATCAAAACTATGAAGAATGTATATAAAATAGTACCAAATGATAGCCAACTATTAAAATTTTATATTTTATAATCCATGTATATAAACAAAATGTCTTTCTTTGTAGGAGAACTACGTAAAATTGCTCATGGAACTCCGACCTGCTTTCGACAAGGAAGGTCTACTTTTGACCGCTGCTGTAGCTGCCGCTGAGTTCTCCATGTCTCAATCATATGATGTACCCCGAGTATCCAAATATTTGGACCATATCCACGTTATGGCTTACGATTTGCACGGTATCTGGGACGGTATGACTGGACAAAATGCTCCACTCTATCCATCCAAGGCCCACGATATCACTGATCTTCAGAAACAACTCAACGTGGTAAGTAAAATTTTAAATTTGTAAAATCTACGAATACCTATAAACAGAGACGTAACGAATACTTTTAGCGGTCATAGCGAATAATTGCGCCGTAATTAAAGTAGAAGTAATCACTTTTAACATGTACTAGCTGGAGTACTCGTACTTCGTACGGTTTCTGTAATGGTATTTTTGCTCTACCTAACGTAAATAATAAGTGAGATATTTCAGTTTCAAGTAGAATGCAAAATAATCGTTTCTTCATTCTAAACCACTCTTTTGTATATATTTTTGATGTTAAGTAAATAATAAATAAGATACTTCGTTTATAGGTTGCTCTCCCTATAGCTCCCTAAATATATATCTTATAAAAATCCGTATTAAACAGAGTTTCATTTCTCATATTCATTTTTGTTGTAAATTAAATGATAGATGAGATATTTTATCCTTATAAGTAACACTCCTCTTGCCCTCTGAATAATCTTCTTTAATAATTTTCTTATTTCCCTTAATTTATCTTCATTTTAATAATTCCTCTTGTATATATTTTATGTAAAGTAAATAATAGTGAGATATTTCAAGATTTTAACGTATACTCCCGTAACTCCCCAAATATTTATTAAATCAAAAAGTATATACAACAATAAAGATTTGATTTTTTATTATACATTTTTTTTAGAATATACCTTTTTGTTGTTAAGTCAATAATAAAGGAGATATTTGAAAAGTTTAGCTTTAGGATGTCCTCCCCGTAATTCCCCAAATATTCATCTAAATGAAAAAATGGATAGAAATAAAGTATTTATTTTCTTATTATAAACTATTTTGGTTATATATGATTTTGCTGTTAAGTCAATAATAAGGGAGATATATGTTGATTTTAGTTTTAGGGTGTCCCCCTATAACTCCCCAAATATTCATCTTATTGAAAAAATGCATTGAACAACATTAGTACTATAAAGTCAATAATACGGGAGATATTTTAAATTTTTTAATAAACTGTTTTAACCCCGAAATAACCCAGAATAAAACAACTGAAATGCCTTATAGCCTATGTTCGAATCCTGGTTTTACTCTGGTCTCATCGTACCAAATTTCGTAAAAATATGTCCAGCCATTTTTGCGTGAATCTCGAACAAACAGACATACACAATTGTTTTTTTTTGCGGATATTGTCTTATAATCATCTGTAACGTGTAGCAGGATCTAATTATTTCTAATATAAGGGAAAGAGGAGGTTATTTCGTATTTAACTTAATAAAATGACAATGATATAAAATGATAGTCCCTTGTTGCATACCTGTACAAAAATTACTTTTACTTTTCCAAACTGAAACTAAACTTAGTATGTCAACATATTTGAATCCATTTCTTATGGATATTATTCCATCGACTTCCTTTCCATTATAACCTATAATTTATATTTAAATTTGATGTTAACAGCAAGCCTGCGTTGATATCTGGATCAAGAAGGGAGCTGATCCAAAGAAGATCATCCTTGGAATGGGTACCTATGGACACAGTTTCACCCTCCAGAACCCAAGCAACACTGGCTTGAGCTCTCCAGCCACCACCCCCGGTGCAGCTGGACCTTACACCAGACAATCTGGCATGTTAGGATTCAATGAGGTAACATTTTTATACTTTTTACATTGTTTAATTAAATTTATAGGGCCATGTTCATAATGTTTTACTAAATATTGCAATTAAGCGTTACTTATTAAAATAAGAAAGTGCGACGCTAACGTTAGTAGTGTTCATAATCTCTATACTATGATCTTTTAACTAATAGTAAGTTTAGTACCGTTGTCTGTTGTCGATAGAAAAAGGTGGACATATGCACTGTACAACATGTTAAAGGAAATGGAAGATGTGCTACTAGCTTGTACTATTCTCGCAATAAAAACACAATTTTAACCTTGTTTCTTTGATAGCGTTGGGTGACGATTTTACTATCGTTTTTTTTTTAACAATCAATATGAATATTTAAAAAGAATTATACGTAAAAATGTAATGGATTTAACAACCGGTTTTCGCTATCCGACTCCAACACACCACTGTCTATACGATTTCACACTAGATGCCAGACTGCTAATAGTACAGTCGTAATCGCAAAAGCAATAAATGAAATAAAGGCTGTATTCTATTTAAATATAGCAATGGTTCAAAGTAAAATATTGCGTAATATATTTTTTAAAGTAATTAATATATTTGATTCAAATAATTAATTGTAATTGTATGGAATTTAATTTTTAATAATTAACCCGCTCTCAAAATTCATAAAAATTGAACAACCGGTAGCGCGAGCCGTTGCGCTCCTGCTCCAACAGACCACTGATTATAGTATGAGCAACTTTCTTGTGATATTACTTTGACTTGTTAAGCGTTTGCGGTCAGGTAGTATCCCTACTTATCGTACAGAGCCGCATTAACCGTAACTACTTTCTCACAAATTTGGAAAAACGTAGGAGCATTTATTGTAAATGTTTAAATGCGACCCTGATATTTCTACTCCCATAAATTATTCTTAATATTTTTAACGAGTACCTGCTGTGAAGTCAATGTTACTACAAAGTAGCTCATTCTATACCTATCTTTAAAAATACGAATCTCTCAGGCCCAGTTGTATAAAGGGTTATTAACTATATCGTTAGGTAATCACGTCGTCAGTTGACGACGTTGTCAAATATTTAACTATGTTATGATGAAAAATAATTGATTGTGTACTCAGTAAAATTGAATTAATAACGCTTTACGCAACTAAGCCTCAGTGAATCGTCTATGTTTCAATTCAAGTTATATAACATTTTACGACTTCAAGATTCTTGTACATCATAACCATCTAATTAAATTGTTTTCTTACAGATTGTAGAGTACCAGAAACAAGGTGGATGGACTGTAGTTTGGGATGATGAACAGAAAGTACCCTACATGTACAAAGGAAACCAATGGGTTGGTTATGATGATGTTAAGTCCATTACTCTTAAGGTAAGCAATCTTATAAATTTACGAGTCATACGGTAGAAATTGACTAAACGGTTGGACTTAGTGAATTAATATTTGGTATATTATTAGTGATGTGCCGGATCCACGAATACGGATACGGACACGGATATTGCATTCAAGTAGAAAAACAAATGATATTGAAGCGATGTGTCGCGCTTCTCCTACAAGCAAAAACATGCCAGCTGACACACTCTTTTGAAGTTTAAAATCATTCACTCTAATGCTGCGTTCAGAATCTCGAAATTAGGAATTGGAATTAGAACTTAGAATTAACGTAAATGTTTGTTATACGTAACTGTACGTTATCGTTCACAACCTTCAAAATTAATACGTGTGTTAAAATTACCGTGCCTAATGCTGCGTTCAGAACCTCTCAATTAGGAATTAGAATTAGTACTTAGAATTAACGTAAATGTTTGTTATACGTAACTGTACGTTATCGTTCACAACCTTCAAAATTATACTTATTTATTAAAATTAGAAGTTAGCGGACGCCAAACTCTTCGTTAATTTCTAATTGACGCGTGCGCAGTAAGCAGCTGTCAATCTGTCTAACCAAAAATTTTATTATTAAAGTAAACGTCTAAATTGTATTAGAATTGAATTGGAAATAACACAATAATGACGCAGACCTATCACACAGACTTCTAAAATGCTTCTAAACACACAAAACCTTATTACAAATATTAACAGATCGATCGGTAAAGTAGAAATCGATAGAAGTTTGTCGCTAAAATACTAGATGTCAGTGTCTTAATCTTAATTTCTTATACAATGTTCCGTAACTGCACACCTATCTACCGCGGTCGCGGTTACGGTAAAGTCGTGGTAAGTTGTGGTTACCCAGTGGTTACCTGAAAACGAGTTTTAGTTATGGAACGGTAGTCACACTTCACAGTTGATAAAACAGACAACTGAACTGTCATTTTATGGACGTTATAGGTTATAGATATTCTCTTACAAACTTATTAATAAAAATATTTGTTTTATTAGTACTTGTTTACAATGGCACATTATATAAGAACATGTATGATTTTTCCCGATATTATTTTTCACGACATCGATCAATATTACTAAAAATCAGTTACTTACACTCATTCTTACTGTTTTAATTATAGACTATAGTAAAATAATATTATAATTTACTACTTGCACTACAAAGAAACGATTATTTCCCTCCACTTAACTCTCGCCTTAAGCTAGGTTCACAGAACAAAAACCAGCGACAGCGACACGCTTTCCGTGCGACGTGAGTTTTGTGCGCGTTCACAGAATAAGCAATGTTGACATAAGCCCGCTCAGTTCAAAACTCTGTCAAAACAGTAAACACAGTATCCTGTGACAATAAATAAATAATTATGGACAGGCGAATGTTACAGCTTATTATTTATTCTTGGGTGTGGAGAAGAAGGAAATGTATAAACGAAGGCCAAGAAGGTAAGATACATATATGACATGTTTTTTTAATATTAATGAATTTTCCATTTTTATTTATTCGATTTACGATATATACATGTATAATCTGTCTCAATTTGTAATACGAAACTAAATCTGGTTACTTTAGTAACTGTTGTGGTGTAAATAGACTTTTTTGAAACCATGTAAACTTGTAAATCTGGCTTTCACATTTTTGGTGAAGTTTCATTATACTGAGGTTATATTCATTCAAAAACTACCTGTCAGATACCAAATTGACATGTCACATTTGTGATTGACATATCTAATATTTTGAATTATATACAAATATTTATTTCATCTTATTTCGCTTATTCATAATTTCTGTTCTGGTTGTATAAAATATATTTCAAATACTTGTCAATTTGTGTTTTATACAATTTGTGTTAGTAAGTTGACATATAATTTAATGTCATAATTGACATTGTCAAATATTTTGAAAGGTGTAAGTTCAGACCACAGAACACATTAACAGAAGTGCCATCTCTGTGTCAAAATTTTGTTCAGCGTAACTAACGCTAACTAGAGATACACCACGTACTAAATTGAATGACACCGCGAAATTTGAATGTACTCATATTTATTATTCCAAAAAAATTACAATTGATAAAACATGAATACATTTTCGTTTTACATAAAATTTTAATACAATTCGAAATTGTAATAAAATTTTATATAAAACGAAAATGTATCCATGTTTAATATTAAAAAGGGGTTATAGAGTAACACATAATATAAAATTGAGCTTTTTATTGTCACTCGTACATATATAATAATAATAATAATCTAACATACATAATCATATAATAGGTACATAAATAGCATAGTTTAGATGTCGGCAACCTTTATAAAGAAAAAAGTATTTGCCAATATTTGCAATAAATCGAACATTTCAAATATCAAACATCACCAACAAAAGTTAAATATACTATACATATAAGTCTGATTTCAGCTGATGGGCCAATATTTGCAACAAATATAATAAATATATTATTGATATCGAACATTTCAAATATTGAATATCAAATATCGAACATAACAAAAAAAAATATTAAAATATACGATACATATAAGTCTGATTTCAGCTGATGAGCCAATTTTTCCTAGTTAATATGTTATTGATATCAAATATTTCAAATATCGAACACATCAAAAAAAAGTAAAATATACAATACATATAAGTTTGATTTCAGCTGATGGGCCAATATTTCCTAATTAATATATTATTGATCACTTAAAATTCTTTGCACCACAGAACATTAAACACACCACGTGCAAGTCACATTCACAATAACTGCCATATTTAAATAGATAAGATTTAAAATTCCAGTTTGTGGAGTATTCAGTGGTGGTGGGTTGCGAGGGGGTGTCCAACACAACTGCCTCCTGGTGGAAATTGTGTGCTACACTCATCAGATAACCGTCACATGGTTTTGGCGGGGTTCGAAATTTTTGTATACCGATGACACAGGCGTGGTTCAGACTTACCACCCTAAGATGATATTTTAAATATACAACATAAAAAATGAAGTTTTCCTGTTAGTTTCGTATTACAAAATGAGACAGATAATACATATAAAATTTAACGCGGTAAAAAAAACTAACATAAACAATAACAGCTGATCGACAGATTCAAAACTTTAGGCGGTTGAGTGAGAAAAGAACTGTTTTAGAAAAAGACAGAGCATACTGTCGCTGAAAGTTAAACAAATTTTAACTTCTTGCGACTCGTATCTCAATTTCTGCGACAGCAAGGTCAAACGTTCTGATTGGTTCAATTCATATTTAGCGCGTGTCGCAGCCACCGATAATTGTTCTGTGAAGCCGGCTTTATTGTAATTGTTTTGAAATTCCCGCCTTTTGTAGTTTACATTAGATCTGAAGTTTGTAGTGGGAGGAAATAACCACACTAACCGCGATATTTCTACGGTTAGTTTGGTTACAAAAAAGTAACCAAAATTTTCAGTAACCGCGTTCCGAAACCTAACAATTTTCCTGAAAAGGTTAATATCGTACACTTTCGGAACGGGAAACTTCAACCGCGGTTACTTTCGTCGAGTAATGGAACATTGTACTAATTTATATTGTGAATGCAACTTAATTTCTAATTCTTAATTTTATGTTAAGTACTAATTTTACGTTAATTCTAATTTATAATTGAGAGGTTCTGAACGCAGCATTATACTTACAAATTAAAATTAGATGTTTGTAGACTGCAAACCCTTACGTTAACTTATAATTGACGCATGCGCAGTAAGCACTTGTCAACCTAAAAATTTCTATGACCATATTTTTTTGCTTCTATCCACATCTTTATGTTTTCTATGAGTATAAATATAAATTTTTACTCTATTTTAATTCTTTTCAGAACTATGAAACACTCAAAACTCGTTCGCAAATGTAAACAGCTAATATCTATAAGCTGTTCACTTTTGTAAGAACACACTAGATCTGGTTATTTTGGTTACTTTTATGGTGTGTTACTTACTTTAAATGTCAATTAAAAATATTCCTTACGCTGTAAAACCGACTTTAGGTTGATAAGGTTATGATCATTATAATTAAGATATCATTTTTCAATATGACTATGTCAAATGGATCAACATTTTAAAAAAGTGACATTTTTTAATACCAACATGACATACAGCTTCAAAGGTGCAAACTATTGAAAACAAAATTCCCTCTTAGTTTGTTCTTACAAAAGTGAACCGGCTATATCGATAATAGAGAAATCGATAAAAATATCTGTCAGTGGCTAATTTCTTAATTTACTTATATTGTGAATCTTAATTTCTACGAACTAATTTTATGTTAAGTACTAATTTTACGTTAATTCTAATTTATAATTTGGAGGTTCTGAACGAAGCATATGTCTTTGATTAAATTAACTTTCCTCTAATATTTAATGTAGGTACACTAGACTAATGGTATCCAACGTTTTCCGATTGTGGAGCCATATTTAATTCTAGATATGTTTCCCGGGCCAGATTGAGTTAGGCCGGTGAGGTGGGAGAGATATTTAAAAATCGGTTGAGGACAGGAGGTAGAAATTCCGAAAATCACTTAAGAACGGTGAGAAGAAATCCTGAAAATCAGGTTAAGGCGGGGTAATGAGAGAAATTCTGAAAATCACTTGAAGACGAAGGGGCAGAAATTTCGTGCGGACCGTTTGTAATTGACGGGCCGGATCTGGTCTGCGGCCGGATTCGTGCGGGCCGGGTCGGTCCAACCGTTTGTTGAATCACTGTACTACATTCGAAAACCGGCAAGTAATATGTTGCTCGACTAATTGTCAATTTAAACGTCAGAGTAAAATTTACTAGCATTTACTTAACATTTTTAAACGCAAGCTTATATGAAAACTAATTCGTATTTATCTATTTTACATCTGTTTAAGTTCCGCCTTTGAAAAACGGATACGGATTTTAATTTTTTGCGGTTCATCCGTGGGTACCGAACAGATATCAGGGCACATCACTAATACATTAATACTTTTCTCCACGACCACTATATAATTTACCAATTCTAAAACCAATTTTGACTACAGAAAGTTAATATTCTAACACAAGAGTTGGAATGTTATTCTAAAGCGGGGCTTCATAAAATGGTGGGCCGCGGCCTGGGCCGTGAAGAGCCGCGAATATAACACTTGTTAATTGTTTTATTATTTGAAAAGGATAAGTAGCTTTAACTTTAATGCAACATAAATTATTCTTCATTGTACATAGATTTTTTAATGATCTGAGCGTAAAAAAATAATGTACTCGTATACATGAAACACAAATTTTTTAACATACCTGGGTTCCAAAAAAAAAAAATAAGGGAGCCGTGGATTATCGATTTGATTTGCAGGGGAGCCGCGACATCAAAAAGTTTAAGAAGCCCTGTTCTAAAGCACTTCGTCTTATGCATTTTGCGTGTATTTCGTTCCATCACTAGGGATGGAATATCTATTCCATGATTGTTGTCATTTTTTATAGTTCCACTATAAGGGATGCATTCTTCCGCGCTGAAAAGTAGTGCAAACGGTATCTATACGTGTAGGGATATGGTAAAATAAATTCAATGTTTACATTAAACAAATGCAACATAACTTCCTAAAGTACTAAAAAAGTGGCCGATGTGCGGCAAATTAAACTAAAATTAAACAAATAATAAATAAAAAGATGTTATGTTATGTAATATAAATTATTTGTTAAAATAAAATGTTTGTTAAAATAATTTTACGCCGACCGGCGTAGCGTAGTGGTAACACATCTTCTCTGCGTTGCGAAGGTCTCGGGTTCGAATCCCGTTCACGCATGGAAATTTTCTCAAATAAAAAATTGTCCTGGCTAATTGCCAAAGCAGCAAATACCAAAAATAATTTAAAAAAAAAATAATAATAATTATTTGTTAAATTTCTTTTTTTTCTGGTGGTCGTGGAGAAAGTAGGGTCTGCGACTCGGTTGGAAGAGAAAATTCGATGCTTGTGATTCCTCACGCTCGACTGCGGCTCGCGCTCGGATTTTTTCACTCGCATCGAATTTTCTCATTCCAATCTTGTTGCAGAATATACTATTTTAACACTTATGTTTTGGCAACGGAGTGGCCAAGTCGCAGTTTTGACTTGTAACAACAGTGTGAATTGTGAGGTTGCTAGTTCGAGTCTCCGTTGGTGATATTATTCGGGCGAGAATAATATGTTAATATTACTCCCATTTTCACAATCATTTACCCCTCATCCAGTTGTAAGAGCTCACCCCCTCGCATCGGCGATTAGCCTCGTCGCAGAAATAGATGTAAAATAAATTTTAAAAAAACTTATATTTACTGTAATTTTTATAGATTGAGTACGCCAAGAAGATGGGATTAGGAGGTGGTATGATCTGGAGTATTGAAACTGACGACTTTAACGGTGTCTCTGGAAGCAAATTCCCACTTTTGAGGGCCATCAACAACGCCTTCGGCAACGTAAGTTGATCTATTTTAAATATTTAACTACACATACATATATTAAACACATTTTATTCTCCAGAAAATTTGAAAAGAGTCTTGTTCAGCATGAGTATAAACAGGTTTATAAATTTATATACAAACATTCTGCTTTAAAAAATTTAATACATGGGCCTTGGGATCTATGCAATCTTTCAACATTTTTATCACGATTAAACAATTTGAAGAAAGGACAATGAATAAAATTAGTTTGATATGCAATATTTATTTAATTTTAAATAAATATTCCGAAGCATTTTCAAGTTAATGCCTTATGCTAAAATGTCATAGCGAATAATTTTCGCAATAGCGAGCTACATACGTCATATCAGGCGGTTCCGAAAATTATATCAGTAGATATACCATTATATATATAAAAGCACAAGTGTCTATCTGTCTATCTGTCATACTGTAACGCTAATTTCCTGGGTGCTAATGGGTCTTGCGGCATGCGGTCGGTCACGAACTGAGAGACTACATACAGTGGCTTGACTCAAGAACGTTGTGTCAAGGGCATGTTTTGTATGTTGAATTGATGTTACGCAACATATAACGGCCCACAGACCGTGTCCGGCCCGATACTAATTTTTAAACTTTAAACGACGCGCATTGAGCGACTTTTTACGATTTCCTAGGTATAATCAGAAACAGCTATAACATTGATGACCTGAATATGGCCGGCGGGCCGTATCCGGCCCAGTACTAATTTTTAAATGGCACGCATTAAACGGCTTTTTAGGATTTCTTAGGTATAATCAAGAAACGTTTTTGTTTTGTTAATATACGCAGAATCATGCAAATTTTAATAAGTGATTCCTGCTTATATTGATTTTTATTCGATATCAGTTTCCCAACATCGTTGGCAAGGGGTCTGCTATGATTGTCTCCAGGTTTGTTTTGGTCGCCCGCGCTTTCTCTTACCCTGAGGATTCCATTCAAGCGCTTTCCTTGCTATATCGGTAGAATCTTTTCTAAGCACATGCCCGATTCAGCCCCATTTACGCGCCTTTATTTGCAGTTCAATGGGTTGTTAGGTGATTATCTCCAACAGCCTTGTATTATTTATGGTGTTTAGCCAAAATATCCTGCAAATATATATTTAAAAAATTTTCTTCTTTAATCGTCAGTTATGTTGACAAGAAATTAATACAATAGGCGAAACGTTCCAGAAATACCACATTTTTGGAACGTTTCGCCTATTTTTATTCAGTATACGCATCATCAGCCTACAAAGACATGTTTGAAATATCCAAAATTTGTAAAAAAATACATGTGTAAAAATCAAATGAGGTCAATACATGTATACTGCAAGTCTTAACACTAGAGTTTACTTAATAAACTCCCTACGTATTATATCACATTAGTTCATTGTTTCTGTTGTGCTCAGGTGATGTGGTCACAGAGTTAATTTTTATTCAATTTGTATTTATTTTTAAGACCTGACTGTCTTTTCGACTACGATTTTTTTATATTTTAACCATATTTTGACTACTATCTACGCTGGTGAGTTTATTTCTATTTTCAATATATTTTCATCAAAAAAAAAATATTTTTTTTTTACATGTTCACTTATATTTTTTTACAAATTTTGGATATTTCAAACATGTCTTTGTAACCTGATGATGCGTATACTGAATATAAATACGCGAAACGTTCCAGAAATACCACATTGCATTAATTTCCTGTCTCCATAACACCTTTTACCAATTGGTAATTAAATAGTTTATAGGTACACAAATCTAGTTAAATAATTTTCAAGATAAAAACGAGAGTGGTACATTCAAGCGATCAACAACCCTTTAAAAAGTTGCAGATACTTGATTTTTTATATCAGAAGACTTAAAATGGACAAAGAAAACAGCTTTTATAATTATTTTTTTATTCTATTTATTTTGTTTAAATCTTAATTGTTATTCTAATTTATTATTATTATTTAGATAAGCATTTAGCTCTATTTTATTTTATTTTATTCTATTTTAATCTCATTATTCAGATAAACATTTACCATAAAAAATGGCTATTATTATTAAATTTATTGTAACAAACTTTTGAATTTCATTCCAGGATCGAATTGGCTTAAAATTTTTTGTTTTGATTCAATTACGGCAAAAATATTGTCCAAAATAATTAATATTTGGGGCTTCAATTGTCCGTTTTCATTTCCTGAATACCCACTAAATGATAAATTTGTGAAAATTCACACTTCACTTCGATTGTTTGCTCAATTTCAATTTAAATAAAAAAGATTGCATTCCTCAAGGGGTCAATTAACTCCAGTCTTAAGCATGGCACTTACTAACACTTATTTTAATTGCATATTAACATTTTTAATTTTTTTATGCTTAAATTGTAACTGTAACATACTACTGGATGCAACCAGGTCCAACGAAAGGGAGTAGAATTCCCCAGGGTCTGTGGAGGTACAAATCCCCAATATATTGTTCGTTTATTTATTTTTGGGGTCCTGGTAAGAATCTTTTTTCCGGACTCGGCGTTTGCTCTCAACAGGGGCGTTTATTTAAATGGATGCATTCTATTTAAAACTAATACTCAACTCTAATACTAAACATAATTCTGTAGTAACAAAATTATAAAAATGTGTCTTATTCTCGCTATATATCCTTCAAATAGGGAGATCTAGGCTAATTTCGTGATAAGGGTAATACCATGGTAATATGAAAAAAATAGTCTTACGAGTCTATACATAACAGTTTTTGAGACTTTTGTGTACTAACATGCCATCCAAGGTTACACTCGTCTAATTTCATTATAACTTAACTTGGTTTAGAATTTTTATTTTTCATACTGCTATTGTTTTCTTGGAGCACTAAGAACGTTCCTGGCACTTTTACATTTTTAGCACGCACACACACAGCGAATTTTAATTTATTTGCTTTATTTAATGTTTTGCATGTGAAAACTAATTCTTTGCTATTTCCTAACAGATTAATTTAAATAGTTGATTCCGCAAATCAGACAAAATATGTCATCCTATTGTCAGAACTAATCCTATGTTTATTACAAACATAGACGTGTTTCATATCGGTTTTACCACGGACCCTAAAGTCTATTCCAAATGTTTAAGCGGAACTAAATGTAATTTTTATTTTATTAAGTTGGCATAAGCTCACTTTAAACGATTAAAGGGGGCTTTTGCTAAACAAAATGATCAAAAGTCTCATGCAATGGTTAAATGTTACTAGATTTCACAATCTAGTACCGCTTAAACCACAGAAAGAGACTGTGCGTAATTTACATCTACCGATATAGTGAAAAAAAAAATTTTTTTTTTTTCGTATTAAAAGAATTAGATGTTAAATAAAGTAAAAAAAAATATTCATATATGTTTTTAATATAATTATTAAAAGAGTTAACGATACGTATAACCCCCACAGATTATAAATTTATTATGCAAAACTAACAATCTGAAATAATATTTGTAACAATTTATACATAAAAATTTGCAGCGAATTTTTATCCATCGATAGGATATTTTATAATTGTAGAAAAAATTGATGTAAAAATGTTATTGCTTAATGATTTAATAATAGATATCACCAATTTTCTGTTTTTTTTTTTTTTTTCGACACGATTGTTTATAATTCGTTATCTTAATTATCGTATTCGTTATCGTAAAAAATACTATACTTGATGATAATGGAATGTCACTTGGTACACGTGATCTTTACAAAAATTAAATCGTTTTGACCTCGAAAACATATACTGAGAACTGCGGTAAATTCAAGATGGAGCCAAAAAATAGAACACCAAGTACATTAACTGTAAGTAATTTTCACTAAATAGCTAGTAACATATTTGTAGAATAAAGTTTTAGCTACAATATGCCGCGTCGTACAGAAATATGCGTCAATTGGTTTACAAGATGGCCTCTGTAATGCAATTTGTTTATCCACAATTACATAACAAATTTTATTACAATTAATAATATCCTACTACGTCAAACACGACCGTGTGTAAGATTATACTAAAGAATGATATAGGGAAATAAATTTAAAATCCCAGCGCCACGGTTTTAACTTCAATTTTTAACTTCAACAGAGGATATTTTTTTGTTATATTATATACATAGACCCATCCTACGTAGATCGTCGTAACTCAATATTTAAATTTTTTGACTTATGTAACTTAAATATTAGAATACATGATATTCTTTATGTGAAAAAATATATTTTTCCACACCTGTTTAATTATATTGCAATATTTAGCACGTTTTTCGTAAAAAATAGTACTCATAAACAACTACAGTGAATTATAGTTTCATAATTCACTGTTTACGGCCAATCACAAACCTACATTTCCATAATTCACTCTCGCTGATCCAATCATATTTGACAATGGCAATGGGAGGGGCCAAAACTGCAGTGGTAGCAGTCAACATGTATGACGCTATCACTTCCATTAAAATTATCAATTTTGAGTCTAATTTATTTGTTTAACACGTTGACTGCCAATTACGAGTTTTCTCGTAGTTAGCGTTCTTGCTCAGGACGCCGACTACAAGATTACTTGTAGTACATTGACTTAATAATATAATATGGCTATATCAAATTGACTTCTGGGACAAGAATCCTGAATCTTGACTTGGCAATCAACGTGTTAATAGGTGTGGAAAAAGTATAGTATTACACTCGTGATTATGGCCATTATTCTGTATAATGGCTGTATAATGGCTCATAAAATAATATACTAATTTCTCACAAAACTGTACATTATGCTACCAAAATTATAGTTTTGTGAGATACAAATTTTTTCATGGAAGGATTACACGATATTCTAATATTTAACATACATAATTTAAAAAATGAAAATATTGAGTTACGAAGATCTTGGTAGGACGGGTCGATATCTCATTTAAACATTTGTGTACACTTGTTTGTCGATAAAACGGTAAAACAGGTTCACAAAATATTTTAAAATAAATTTATTCCTATAACAATAACTTTGAATACCCTCTATCGATGTTAATTTACCGCCGTGGCGTTGAGATCTTAAATTTATTTCCGTATTACCAACCTAACTTAAAAACAAATAATTTCCCAGGCTATCTAGACGACTTTTTTTCTCGATCATATTGTATTTTTCGACGAAAGTTTTGAACTATAAACAATTATATCCATAAAAATGTTGACGTATTATTTGAATATTTCTACAGAAAACTGTCTATATGAACTTTGTTCGAAATCAAGAGGTAGTAAGTAGGTTCACGCGATAATTTTGTCGAACTCTCGTCGTTCATTGACAGCTAATAGAGTAACGACTTCAATCTTGCACGTGTTTTTATTACTATTTCTGCATTTCGAACAGGGTATAAACATTAAAGTTATTTGGAACCAACAATATATTTTAAAATATACAGAAAATCGTTGTCTGATACCTGACCGATAACATTTTTACAACATGTTTTCTTTACAATTAAAAATATCCTGTTAGATTTATAACTAACTGGAATTTTCATATATATAAGTTGTCCTGAGCTCTCTTATTAAGGTTTGAAGAGGACTTTTGCCAAACAGAATGATCAAAAGCCTCACTTAAACGGTAAAAGTTACTAGAATTCAAAATCTAGTTCCGGTTAAATCAAAGAAACAGGCTATAGTCGATTTCTTTGGGTTAAGCGGAACTAGATTTTAAAATCTAGTAACTTTTAACGACTGAATGAAGCTTTTTATAATTTTGTTTAGTAAAAGCCCCCCTTCCAAATATTTAAGCGGAACTACATGGAATTTTTATTTTATTAAGTTGTCACGAACTCACTTTTTAAAGATTAAAGGGGGCTTTTACTAAAAACAATGATCAAACGACTCATTCAATCGTTAAATTTAGTTTCCATCGTTAAAAAGTGAGCTAGTGACAACTTAAGAAAATTAAAATTTCATTTAGAACCAAACGTTTGGAATATACTACTTAAAAATTCACTGCAAATATTGTTGTACACATTGTTACTAATTATATTTTAGAATTTTAGTTTTGTATGAGAAACTGTAATCTGTTGTGTTAAACCTACCGTTAAACATTACCGTTAAAAGTTAGTAAATATCATGTTAGTAAGTATCATAGTTTCCATTATATATTAGTAATGACATATTTCGATTTAGATGGATCAACTATAATAATTTAAATATATATTCTAATGAATTTTTTGTTTTATAGCAAATCCCAACTGAAGCACCAACAACACCAGCTCCCCCTACAACCCCTACACATTCTACACCAACTACCCCCACTACAACACGGGATCCAAATGCACCAACCACCACACTTAGTCCAAATGATCCAGCACGCTTATGCAAAGAAAATGCCAGTTATGTAAGGGATCCTGATAACTGCTCCAGATTTTACTACTGTATGAAGACTCCATCTGGTTGGAGTGTATTCACATTCAACTGCTCTAATGGATTAGTATTCAATCCAGTAATCAATGGTTGTGATTATGCAGCAAATGTTCCAGGCTGTTAAATAATATGTCAGTTTCTTTGTATATATTTTTAATTATATTCTTTTAAAATGACTTGTGAAAAATAAATAATATTTATCAAATTATAGTTTATTTTCCTTTCTTATCATAATTTAATTTTTATTTATGTATTTCAGAATTAATAAATAAATAAAACACTTGGTTAGTTTCACAGATATAAGTTTAATATTACTCTATACGCATTGCGGTAGTGATGCCATCGACATGAGTTGAAATTACAAACTAAACTTATTTTTAACAAATATATTCTGTAAAAACAAATATCAATGGTAGGCAATACAGGTATGAACATAATTAACAGATAAGGGAAAAAATTTACCGATTTATTAAGGGTGAGTTGTAAACATCCATCTGGTCATTCATTAAGGAAATTCTAGAGTTATTATTTTTGTAAATTTCCCGGTAGTCTAAAGGCCGGTTTCTGAAAGCTTAGCTGAGTTTAATCTTTTGGTTAGACTGGGTTACAATATACCAATCCCATAAGTAACCATAGCAACCATTTTCTAACTATTTGGTTATAGTTAACTAGGCTTTCAGAAACCGGTCCTGATAGGTTCAGTTTAAAACTTTTATTATGTATGTGTATTTTTTTAAAAATCATTTATAGAAAGGTTATGATTATTAGTGATCATATGTTCTTTGACATCCTGCACCTTTGAAAATTTTAAATGACTCAGACTTATTGGACAGGGCTGTAGAGTTTGACGATTTGTATAAAAAAATATATCTGTTATCTACATTTGCAATGGAAATTCTCAGCTTTCGGACAACTTTCAGACACGGTATCGAAAAATTTACCTCTATAAGGGAACTTGCAGATTTATTAATTATAAAGAATTATTTTGTGTCGTCAAGCTTCTTTGAAGTATTTACTGCTTTAACGTTATTTTTGACAATCCCCGTCACTGGCGCTAGTGCCAAATGATCGTTCCCAAAATTAAAATTAATAAAAACCAGTGGCGCAGCCAGGATTTTGTCTTGGGGAGGGCCGAATCAAATTTTGAGGGCACGCGGGTCGCATACGGCCCTCAACCTCATTTTTTGTGGCCCCTGAAGCGGTAATCAAAATCACTTGAGCTTATTTAGGGGGAAAATATATTTAAAAATGTAAAATACACTCTCTTCCCCTCTTCTGTTTATAAAAAAATGTCAAGAAACCCTTCGGGATATTTAAAGTCCGTCACTGCTTATAATTTTGTATGTAAAATAGACTGCGACCCAAATCAGTTCGACACCCCTGCTGTTGGATATTGATGTTTATATCAAATAATAATTCCATTATTTGTTGATAAAAAAATTTAATTGTTAATCCATGTATCAAAAACTTTCACTTGATTTTTTCTTCGATAAATACATATTTATTTATATTTTTCGCGGGATATATTTTTGAAGTCTGAATATTTCTCTTACTTATGTTCAGTTCTCTAATGGTGGGTTGCTAACGTAGGAGTTTTCTCTAACTCAAGTTAAAATCATTTGTTTTGATATCTTACAACATACAAAAACAAATGATTTTAACTCGAGTTAGGGATAATTCTTACATTAGCAACCGGCCATAAATCGGCCGCTTGGCCACAATTTGTACCGAACGAACGACTCATGTGACGGAATAAGGATTTCTTGATATCCTAAACTAAATTTCTTGATGTAATTTAGTTTCTTGAACCTAAATATAACATGTAAATATGCATTTTCTGTTAATTTCAACACTTATCATAATAAAATATAACTTAGTATTATTGTAAAATACATAAGTTATTTTGCTGTACGATTATAATAAATTTGTTAAATTTTCATTTCATTGGACCTTCAGAGAGGGTTTGTGCCCCCCCTCCATCTGAATACGCCACTGTTGTTCAGTACAACTTATATCAGTCCTTTTTGTGTGTAAAACATTATAATTTCAAAAATACCTAAGAAGATATAGATATTCACATTTATCTACAAAATAAAACCAAATACCGATTTAAAGAGCGCGATTGTCTCCAAAACTACTCTCTTTATTATATTTCTACTATTTTTACTCTATTTCACGTTTGAGGTGTCAGTTTAAAATTACATTCTGAAGGTTATACCGATGTCAGATTTCGACTTTATCTTATCTGAATCGAATAATTAGTTGTTTAAAACATTTTTATCATTTGACTGGGCAAATATTTTAGTCGATGTGTCAGGGGGGAAAAGGATCAACGCTCCCCTTCATATAATTCGTTGGAGCATATTTGGAAAGTGATATATTTTCACTTGAACAATAATTATGTCACTTAATCAAGAGTAGGCAATCTTAAAAAAATTTTCATTTATACGAAAAAGAAAAAAGAAAATGCCAATATTGTTTACAATGAAGTGATTGAAAAATTAACTACTGTTGTGGTTAAATTTTTTCTTCAACTCCCCGGGCAGCGCCGTGTAATCTGTTGGTCCTGGGAGGGGCCAGGTCCGTTGCCCCCCCCTTGGCTGCGCCACTGATTAAAACAATACTGTCAGTCAGTAAGTAATTGTCAATTTTACCGAAATGAAAGCCCGAAAAAAAAAATGTTAATATTTGTTAAGCATTTTCTTTCATGTATAACTAACAATAAAAAGTGAATAAAATTATAAAATCAACTAGTAATATTCATTTCTTATGTTATAATTCTGTTATTTAAAAAAATAGACTTGACTGCACCAACGGTGATTAAGCTAACTCAAGTTCTATGAGACACTAAAAGTACCTATAATCAAAACAACGACGAACTTAATTCTTTGAGGGTCCCAGTCTAAAAATTTGCCAATGGCCTCACATTGTGTTGTTACGCCACTGGGAGTTGATCTAAATATTTGAAAAAATAATCTCAATAATGTACATTGATGAAAACAGGAATAGTTCAACGGGAATTTTAACGAAATTAGTTTTTGGAAAATATCAAATTTTTTGTGTCGCTGGAAAAAAATAATCATTATTTAACATTTATTGTGTGGTATCCAAAGAAAGATCTTAAGACGTAGGTTAAGGATCGAAGAGGTAAAGTCGCACAGAAAATCAAAGCCAGGAATAATATCCTGCAAGTGTTTGCTGATACTTCATGGAGAGCAGATGGCGCTCTGGTTTGGAGTTATAGTGCTCACATCTTGAAAATAGACACTTAACTACACGATACCATGAGGATAGTTTCGGCAACTATTAAATCAACAGCCAATGGTTGGCTGCTGGGGTTATCTAAAATAGCACCCCAGCAAACATTTGCAAATAAACGTGAATGGAATAAAGCAGCCAACTTTGATTATATGCAGATTAAAGTGGACTTAGACTCTCTTCCTGCCTTACGCCTGAAAGCAAGAGCCCCTATTTGGATTGACTATAAACCAAAAGCACCTTTGGATACCAAAGCAGTTTGGAATGATTAATGGAACGAGGCAAGAGTGAAGAATGGTGCTGCAAAGTCTGCGTGACAGAAGAACTATCCATGATCTAGCTTTTTTATATAGAATATTAAATAATGAACTAAATTCTATCAATTTAATTCCCTACTTTGAATTTAATTGTTATCCCTATGTTTTAAGAAACCGTATGCTGTGCACAACCATCGTTACAACAGTAATCTGGGCATAAATTCTCCAATCGCTAGAATATCAACTTCTTTTAATAGAGTCAACCCAGATCTGGACATTTTTTCCTGTTCGCTACATTATTTTAAAAAACATTGCCTAGATAATTGATTCAATTTATTTGTACACACTTGTTTTGTTTTTTTTTTTGAGGTAATTATTGTATATTTGTATATGTACCTATATTTTTGTACTGTTTATTTTCTGTATTATTTGTGTTAACCTGTAATTGGAACCATCTACTAAGATGGTTCTGTTGGTTAACCTACTTTAATAAGTAAATAAATAAATAAATAAACATAACCTTAACGGCGGTCGCGTAGAAGCAGAACTCTACAAAAATTATCACGGTACAGATGGCTCGAATATTATTCGGTAACTAAACTAAAAATAATGTTGGACTGAAAACCCCCCACTTAAATATTAATAATTCGCACGACTGGCGCAAACAACTAGGAAATATTTGAAATACTTCTAAAGTATTCCAGGTAACAAATATCAAACACAAATACCATGGAGAAATTATTTACAAATCCAAATACCAAAATCGTTTTTTGTAGTATTTGAAATACAATATTTCAAATACCAGAAAGTAATTGAAATACTTTTTCAAATTCTTTATTTCAAATAATCCCAAATCTGCTCTTTATAATGCTTAATTATATTCTGTGTTTTGTTTTATGCTTCTCATACGAAATATGCATATACTTTATTTTGAATATCCGAGTCGCCATTGCTTTTGATTAAATAAAATTTCTTTTTAATATTTCTGGAGACTCATACAATACTTCATGTACGTACTTCAACATTCTAACACTAAAAGAAATTTATCCGATTCATTGTATCTAAATAAATGAATAACTGGTCAAATAGATTGTATACCACTACTAAATAAAATAAATTTTAATGTTAAAACTAAAAGTCTAAAAAACCAAAATTCTTTTTCATCAGCCATTTGCCAGCACAAATTCAATGCAGAACTGGTATGGTTGGTATCAACATTCAATAATTTTTGTATTGATTTGGATTTAGGTATATTTCACGAATCTCTCAAAACATTCAAGATCACAATTACTAACTACTATTTAAATGCCATTACACCTCATTAACCTTACACATAAAATAATTAATAAATTTGTAAAATTGTCTAAAAATTTTGTAAAATTTTAACTTGTCTAGCAATGTAAGCCACTACAGTGTACTTGAATAAGTTTAATCTATTTTTGTCACTATTGCTATATATACCATAATTTTGATGTATAAATTATATACAGTGGTGGCCATGAAAATAGAGTCAAGAATTTCCTTACCTGTAAATTTGATTTTATTTTATTGTTAGGGAATACAATTGCATGTTCTTCAATAAGTAAACTCTTTTACTATTATGTGAATCGATATTACACATAAAATTGTCTTGAAAGAGTGGTTTTCTGTTTTTAGAATTGAATTTATTTTGTCCTTTATCTTGTTTTGATTGGTCAGATTAATAGATCCAAGTTGAAAAAAACAAATCATCTGTTGGTGTACGTTTCAAAATGTTTACATATTTAAGTTTTTTCTATCAGGTATGTTTAACATAAATTATAAATATAAATGCCAAACACCGAATATCGTCCCCAGTATATAAATACAACTGTTAAACACGGTGTTGGCAATATCCAGTTGTTTTTCTTGGTATGTAGTTTGTCCAATTTATTGGATTAAAGAAAATATGGCTCCTGCAGAATGTAATGCTGCCATATGCAGAGGAAAACATGCCGTTACGGAGGGCATTTCAGAAAGATTGTGGGTTGATTTAAAACATGCTGTGGCTAAGCATAAAATTAGCAACAAGCATCAACTGTGGGAAGTAATCCAAAAAAAGTGGGCAAATACATATTCCTATGTCACGTTGTCAGCAATTTATCAACTCTATACCAAGACGATGTGCTCAATTAATAAACAATAAAGGTGATGCAACTAAATACTGATAAAATATAATGTACCAGCAAAATAATTATTAATTTTTTTATTACAGTAATGTATAAGCACATTGGTTCTATTTCTTTTGACCACGATATTGTATGTAATTTTATATTTTTGAACATATTTGTTGAAAACTAAATTAAATATTTCTAAAATATTGTTGAAAATATATATACCAGAATGCATATAAAATGTATCATATGGTTTGAAATTATTTTTATCCCTCAGTTCCTTCATTATTACGAATTTATTATTAATTTTCTATGTGGCTCTATTTTTATGTCCACCACTGTATGTATATGTTGTGTATTCGTTTAAAATGTTTCTAGTCGTAGTTTATGGGCTCGTCCTGTTTATGACTCAAATCTAATAAATAAATAATTAAATAAATAAAATAAATTAATACTTAATAATTTTATTTTTCTGATTTATATTACAAACATTTCATTTATTTAATAATATTATAACATATATCAAAATCAGTGCATTTTTTATTATTAATAATACTATCAAAATCTGGCATTTGCGCCAAATATCTATACTTCTTTTTGGTTTCAATTACTACAGATTCACTACTAATATTCGGCGTAAGCGTCGATACTAGTATATTGTGTGTGACTTGTACAGGTCTCACAGACCCGAAGAAATCAGTTAATGGCACCTTGAATGGATCCTTTGGATACAAATCTCTTCGTACACCCACTGAAGAAATACACAATCGTTTAGGACAGACACCCAAAAATTCACCAATTGTTCTTGAACTGCCCATGTCAACTTTTTCTAAAAATTCTAGTGCGTAGTAAGTATATCTGTCAATGATGTAGACGCCGATAGTAGAATCAACATGATGTGACAGAGAGTCTTCGCCAACTAAACTACTGGCTACTGCTAAGATGTTTGGTGAGTAAAATTTTTCATACATTGATGAAGCCTGGCAAGTATCTATCATCACGAACATTTCATGGTACCTGAAAAAGATTATTTGTTACCAAGGGTGAATGTAAGAAAAATCTTGCTGGAAAGCTGACAGTAAAGAACTTGTTCTAAAAAAGAACAGAATGAATAAAATAAGGGACATGCAAAACGACACTAAAATTAAATTCTTGGACTTAAAAACTAAAAAAGGGATTCACAGATTTCAAAAAATATACATCAGCGTTTTCATAGCATCATTAATCCATGGTAAACATGGACCCTGATTTTTTTAAATAATTAAAATCAAGCAAAATGTTTCAAATCATATAGTAATAATGTCCTAAAAACATAAATGCTTAAAACTCTATAACTATTGACCCTACAAAAATGTGGTTAAACTAAAAAGCATTCAGGTGCTTTGCCTGAGATTCACATGTTTAGTGCATAACTCATGGAGCATAGGATGAGACAACGGGCATTACAGTTAGTGTTAGATAACATACCTCTTTTTCTGCCACATTTGTTCAATGGCATCCGCTAATTCTTGACTAGTAACTTCCTCAGAATCTTGAAATTTAAGAAAACCATCTCCACCATGCCCCGTCAAATAAATTAATATATTACTCCCTTCATCTGTCAATAACTGTTTCGATCTAGCCGTACTAGACGGTAAACGCCCAGTCATTAATCTTACAAAATTTTCAACCGTTACTTCATAACCTCTATAATCCACTTCAACATCATCACCGTAAACATTTATATTCTTATTCGCATTATTATAAACAGTTGCCGGTCTTGGGTTTCTGGGATTACATGCCATATCATCAGCTATCATTAAAATGATCTGTGAATCTGGAATGCCTAAACGTTTAACACTACGATAGATTGATAATACGTTTGCTACATGGCGATAATTAAACCAAAATCGTGATGTATCTACTAATACTGCCCAATTATTTGTATGACCGGATTTATAAAAACTCTCTGGTATCTAGAAAAGGTT
Source organism: Liopterus haemorrhoidalis (assembly GCA_963971575.1). Lineage (NCBI taxonomy): Eukaryota > Metazoa > Arthropoda > Insecta > Coleoptera > Dytiscidae > Liopterus > Liopterus haemorrhoidalis. Next base: position 17,846,577 of record OZ020621.1, read on the forward strand.
AAATAAATAAATATTTTTTTAAATTATTCATACAATTTTATTTACTTACTTGATTTATTAAAGCATTAACATTATTACAAGCAAAGAAAATAAAAATAAATAATGTTAATTTAGTTTTTAAAGACATTTTTATACAACAATCTTATCTGTCACATTTGTTTATCTCACATTTTCTATACCGGCGTTAAGTTAGTAAACACCATGCTCAGCAAATATTTCACACAAAACCACCTATTACAGCGGACCAAATGAAGTACTGCTGTTAAGTAAATTCCCTCCTCCTTCGGATTTTTATCTTCCGATATTGTGCAGACAACTCTGGGGTCGACTCAGCCTCAAATATTTAATGCTTATAAATGAATACCTGTCCATTCAGGGATACTAGGACCGGTCGAAACGTCACACTGACCACGTGGCTTTCATACTTATGACCGGCGGTCTAGAAACAGAGAACTTACCTTCTCTGCCCCTTATACTATTTAGGCGTTGGGAACCTATTATTTATTTATTATTTCTAATTCAAAGATTTTTCATATGTGTTAGATTTTAAAATTTTAGATCGAGAATACAATGCTCAAGTGGACACTCGGGACACTACCTCGTAGTGTCCTCAGACACAGCGTTGCCACATACGATTTCTAATGTATTTATCTACGCAAGTAATAAAAATATTGAATATTTCACAATCGGAAAAAAATGAAAATAGAACATTAATAGAAATCAAACAGAACAAGAACAAGAATAGAATCAGTAAAAAACAATGGTAATAATTTAGAATGGGGCACCCAAAGCCACCATTTGTTTAAAGGGTGATGATTGATCTATCTGTAGCTCGGAGCTTAATAAAAAAAAATGTATATAATAAAAAATTATTCACTTTCAAGTCGTACTTGGAAGTATAATTTGAAAGCGAAATAGTTTTAATCATTTTTAATATTACTATGGTCAACTTAGGTTATCAAATTTTTTTGCCAACTTATACATCGCGTTTTTGAGACAAATCATATTCCCTCTACCATGATACATTGTGTATATGAATTCTAAATATGTTTCACAGGCCAGATTGAGTTGGATTGGGGACCAGATATTTAAAAATCACGGAGGACGGGTGGGCGAAATTCTGAAAATCATTTGAGAGCTTGGGGAAGAAATTCTGAAAATCAATTAAGGACAGGGGAAGTGGAGAAATTTCGAAAATCTTTTGAGGTAGAGCGGAGGGTGATTCTAAAAAAACAAGGGGCAGAAATTTCATGCGAGCCGTTTGAAACTTAGGGCCGAATTCATAAACGTTCCTAATCCTCACCTCATCCTCACCTCAAACTCAATTGGCAATGAGTCACTCATTTGGAATTCAGAAACAAAAGTTGGATATTAGTAACTCATTGCCCACTCACTTATCTGTCAAATTTGAGTGAATAGTGAGATTGGAGGCCAGTAGCTGGTAACCTTAAATTTTACTCATTTAAGGTTTTGCTTTATATAAATATAGAAATATATTTGTATTAATGTGGATAACAATTTTTTAGAGTATGTAGAAGTTGAAAATGTTTATTTAAATGTGAATTGATACATTTGGAACGTAAAAAAGAAACAGTAACCTATTTTTTAATATAATTATTTTGTATTAAAAAATAGGTTACTGTTTTTATCAGGCGGTATATGCGGGACGCTTAAGGCGGCGCACAACCCTATAGTTCTCAATAGTTTCTTATACAAAACTAATAAACGGAAATAAAATTAATAACAATCTATATATCAAAATTTGCAGCGAATTTTTATCTATCTAATAGGATATTCTAAATTGTAGAAAAAACTGTAATGTAATTATAAATAAGCAAATTGCATTATAGACGCCATCTTGTAAACCAATCGACGCATATTTGCGTACAATGCGGCAAATTGTAGCTAAAACTTCCTTCTACAAAAAGGTTCTTAGGTATTATGTTCTATTGTGAAAATTACTTATAGTTATTTTACTTGGTAGTCTATATTTGCCGCCACCTTGAATCTGCCGCGGTTCTCAAAATAGGTATTACGGCTAAAAATGATTTAATTTTTGTGAAGAATACGTGTACCAAGTGGCATTCCATTATCATCAAGTATAATATTTTTCGACGAGGGTTCTAAACTATAAGTAATCAAGTCGAAAAAAATATTGACGTATTATTTGAACATTTCTACACAAATCTACATAAATATAAAAGTTATTTGAAACCCATAAATAGATTTAAGAAATTACAGAACAATGTTGCTAATGTCAATTATTAAGTTATTGAGCGATAATATTTTTACAATAAATGTTTCTACAATTAAAAATATCCTATTAGATAGATAAAAATTCGGTGCAAAATTTGATGTATAGATTGATACTAATTTTATTTCAGATTATTAGTTTTGTATAAGAAATTGATAATCTCTGGGGGTTATACGCAGCCTTGATCCTCTTCAAAATATCACTGACTATGAACTTATTCTGAGATTTCATTTCTTAAGAAACACTATAACACATAAAATATTTCCTACAGTATATCCAAAAATTGGGATACTACAGAAGCATAGGTTGCCTATTCCTCCAGCTGTGGCAGGCATAATTTTATTAGATATGACAAATTATATTTCTTAATTCATTATAATATATCTTTATTTAAGAGAACACATGACGACTTACATTTACTTAATCAACCTTTGATGTTCAAAATAATATAATAAGTTGCCGAAAATATTGCTGTATACCTGGGTGGATATGTTAGGTTTCCCGGAACTAACGAGAATATCGAAAAAAAAAAAAAATCTTTATGGATTTAATTAATATCGCTGGTTTTCCTGAAGTCACTAGTTGGATTGAAGGTACCCATATCGATAGGAAATCCAGGAGGCAGAAGTGTGGAACTATTTTGAAATAGAAAAGGCTAGATGTGATTAAACGTGCAAGTAGTAGCAGGTGCAAACTGTGAGGTCTTTGACAATGATATTTGCTGGCCAGGATCTGTCCATGGTAGCAGGATATTTAATAGTAGTTCTGTTAAAATGATATTTGAAGAAAATCGATTGTCTGGGCTTATTCTTGGTGGTAATGCTATAAAAGCAGCTTTTATTCTACGCCATTTTTATTGATTGTTTATGAATTGTTTATGAATAACAAAAGTGAGTGAGGGAACGACTCAACCTAAAATGAGTGTGAGATGAGGTGAGGCTGAGGTGAGGATGAGGTGAGGATTAGGAACGTTTATGAATTCGGCCCTTATTGTTGGGCCAGATCAGGCCCGCGGGCCGTAGTCTAGACACCATTGCAATATATGGATCAAAAAGTGTCCCACCAAATATTTTACCCACCAGCCGCTACTGGTTGAACACTTTCTTCTAGATGTGTTGTAGAAGGAGGATAGTTGTTAAACGCCGGTCATGTTATATTATGCGGAATGATGCGGAATTTCGGAGAAAAATGATGAGCATATCGACATATGTGGGTTATGTTTACAAACAAGCAGTCTAACTTCACCACCTCACAAAGTCACAGGAAAATTAAAATTAACTCAAGATAACCTGCATCTGTAAAGCAGGATCATGCAGCTTCATGCATTATTTAATTTGTTCAATAAATACTAGTTTCTTAAATATTAATAAATCAACAATATTCATGTAATCTGTAGCTCTGAAATGATTTGAGCACACCTTCATACTTTTTGTCACTTTTTTCCAGTATTTATAACATTTTTCCATGCTTTTTTCCTATTTATTTCTTCCACGACACCAAATTTATTTACAATTTTCACAAATTGTTTTTCATTTCGAAAATAATGGAAGTGAATGTTTCTATCACTTCCTTTTCTAGACAACTCTATGACAACTCGCTATAACTCAAAGTAATATAAAAAGTAGTAACAATTGCTATAAAAAATTAATACTACAAACAAACTGTAACACTAAAGTTTAAACGTGATACAAACAACACGAGATAGCTACATGTAAACAATAAGCAGTTACTCGTCTCATGAGTTCAGATTTTGTCCGCTTGACGTCACTTCATAGCGCTGTTGAGCCCAGTCCATAACATATCTATTGTATAAATCTGCACGGCCGGCGCGAGGGTCGTTGGCACTCCTAGGCAAGATTAATTCAGCGCCCCTAGCCAGGGCCGTAACTAATTTTTTTCGAGCCCTGGGTAAGATTTTATAACTGGGAAGAATTAAATAAACATATTATATATAAGAATATAAGTGATGATCTAAATTTAAAAAAAGGTGCTCGCTTCTAAAATACAAGTAATGCCCTAAAAAAAAGGTATTCACTATAAAATTACATTACACTAATTATTTTTACATTTGGTGCCCTTTTAAGCCTATCGACGGCGCCTCCCTTGCAGCAGCGCCCGCATGCCCTGAATGCCCGCTTCCGCCGGCCTTGTAAATCTGTATATTGTATAATCTGTCTCAATTTGTAATACGAAACTAGATCTGGTTACTTTAGTGACTGTTGTGGTGTAAATAGACTTTTGTAGAATCATGTGAACTTGTAAATCTGGCTTTTAAAAGTATGGCTAAGTTTCATCATATTGAGGTTATTACTAAATTGACATGTTAAAATTGTGATTGACATGTCAAATATTTTGAATGTATATATTAATATTTATTTCATCAAACTTTCGATTATTACTCGTATAATAGTAAAAAAATATTACGGTTATCAAATGAAATATCGTGATAAAATATAAAAAACAAAAATACATATTATATAATAATAATTTATCATTTTATTGTGCTGCCCTTAAAATCTCATTCTTGTTTTGCAAAATTTAATAACATATTTAAACAAAAATATTCATTTTTTGAATGTAAATTCCAAATATTTCTCTGCAAATCTTTCCGAAACATGTAGTCTGTGGTTCTATCTGTTTTCTTATTATTACCTCTCCCCGTGTTCGTCGGTCTTAAATTTTCTACACCTTCATTTAAAATTTTGTTTACTTCTCCTTCAGAAATCTAAAGAAATTGAAATGGGTAAATTATTTTATATTTCACAACAAAAAGTACACCAAGATTTACTGAAAAAATATCTGCCACAAGGTCTATAATTTCGCTTCTTTTTAATTTTGTTCCATTTTTTTCTAAAAGTTTTCCATAAGCGTTATATATGTGTTTTTTTGTATATTTATCTAATTGTTGTCTCTTATGCATATTTTCTGATGTTATGTTCTTATTTTGAATGTATTTAAAAAAATAAATTGACATATAATTAAATGTCAAATGTTTTGAAAGGTGCCATTTTAGCAGTACCACCCTAAGATGATATTTTAAATAGACAACATAAAAAATTAAATTTTCCTGTTAGTTTCGTATTACAAATTGAGACAGATACAGTCTGTTCCAAACGGTTAAGCGGAACTAGATTTTGCAATCTAGTTACTTTCATCGAGAACTTTTACTTGATTTTTTCTTCGATAAATACATATTTATTTATATTTTTCGCGGGATATATTTTTGAAGTCTCAATATTTCTCTTACTTATGTTCAGTTCTCTAAATCAGCCGCTTGACCACAATTTGTACCGAACGAACAGACATATGTGACGGAATAAGGATTTCTTGATTATACCTACGAAAACCTAAAAATAACATGTAAATGTATTTTCACTGGAACAATAATTATGTCAATTTATTAAGAGTAGGCAATCTTAAAAAAATGTTTACTTATACAAAAAAAAAAAAAAAAAATGCCAATATTGTTGGCTGCGCCACTGGTTGTGGTTAACAAATTTTATCTTCAACTTCCCGAGCAGCACAGTGTAATCTGCTGGTCCTGGGAGGGGCCCAGGCCCGTCGCCCCCCCCCTTGGCTGCGTCACTGTTCCAGATATCTTCAACAGTTTGAGAAGTCGCACCACAATCATATTCTGGGGAAGATGACAAACCCTTTTTATATAAAAAGTCATTGCATCAACCGTAACCAGTTCTTATGCGATTTAGTTGTTTCCATAGTTGTCCAGGGAGATCGAAACAAGAAATTTTTTCAGATGCATCCGAAACTAAAGCACCATTCTTCACTCTTGCCTCGTTCCATTAATCAATCCAAACTGCTTTGGTATCCAAAGGTGCTTTTGGTTTATAGTCAATCCAAATAGGGGCTTTTGCTTTCAGTCGTAAGGCAGGAAGAGAGTGTACAAAAAAAAAGTCTGTTCCAAACGCTTAAGCGGAACTAGATTTTGCAATCTAGTTACTTTCATCGTTTAAATCGTGCCTTTCGGCCGTTTTGTTTAAGCTTTGCAAATCATACTTACAATAAACATTTTTTGGTTAAGGTTAATATCATTTTAAAATGTCATTTTCTTTATATTTTGATTTTTTGTGTCATTCTTAATACAAATTTCCCATTTATTTATTTTTTTGTCATTAAAATATCTAAAAAAAATATTTAATTTTGACATATGTCATTCGTTTCCATGGTTTCATTGTTGAAATTTTAAATTTTGACATCCCAACATGAAAAATGAAATAACCCATGCAAGGTCCCTTCTCGTGACAACCTAAAAGAACTAAATTCCCATTTAGTTCCGCTTAACCGTTTGGAACAGACTGTAATACATATTCTGAATTTGGTACAAAATAATTATAATAGTGGCTCAGTATAATTGTAGGTGGAAAAGAAAATTAATAGCATGCCTCTGATGATAGGATTTTTTTTGCCAGTAACTCTTCCTGGGCCTTTCTTCATTAAAGGTATAAATCTGTAATTCGTCCAATTTATGGTTTACCACCTAGAGTCATTTAACAAATCCGAAGAGTAACTTTAGAATGGATTTTTTTTTGGCGCATCTAATGCAAGTGTGGGGTTGATTTTATATTATTGTATGTCTGTTTGCCTTATTGCACCTTTTTTAATTTGGGTTTAATTTAAAATACATCCCCTGCTATGATCTATTGGCAGTGGCGCCTTAACGAACGGGCCGGCCAGGGCACTGCCCGGGGGCCCTGCACTCAAAGGCGCCCTGGCATCGTTTATATACATTTTTCTCTAGTTCTACATATAGGTGGAATATTCTGTGTTCATCTTTAGGAAAAGACGTTGTGGTTAAGCGTCTGTCTGACACAAGATGGTCATCATATTTTGATGCAGTGCATTCGTTGTATGCAGGGTATGAGAAAATCAATCATGCTCTTAATTCTATATCATCCGACACTGAATAGGATGTGAACACAAGGGTGGAAGCTCAAGGACTAAGCGAGAAAATGGAGCACCTACAGACAATTTTTCTGGCAACTCTTTCGAACGACTTTCTTGAAAGAGTGAATAAAACGAGTAAGGTCCTGCAGTCAGATGATGTTTGTCAGAACACATTTTAGTGAAAGTGAAAAGTTGAAGATAAACACATTCCTTCCTATTGTGGACTCATTATTGTCTGAATTGACAAAACATGCAGAATCTTATACATTTATTGGAAATTTATTTTCCTTCTTTACCGAATTAAAAATTATTGATTCTGATACGCTAAAGAAAAAATATAAAAATCTCGCTAAAATATATGATCAAGTCTCGATTTTGATAATCTTTTAAATGAATGTGTTCCTCTAAAGCATTATTTGATTGCTGATGAAAACTGCGGAACACTTCCAGCACTATACAAAAAAATTATTGGAAACAATTTGAAATCTGTTTTTCCAAATGTTGAAATTGCCCTCAGAATTTTTTTATGTACCAATTGTAGAGGAGAGCGTTCATTTTCCAAACTTATACTAATAAAAATGAGCTTCCTAGCACAATGGGGCAGAAGCGCTTAAATCAACTTTCTCTAATGTGCATGGAAAATGATCTCTTGGAGGGCATTGATGTCGACATTAAAGAATTTGCAGAAAAAAAAAATTGCAAAATGCTTATAAAAGAATAAAACAGTAGCTAAGTTATGTTTCATGTTTAGAAAGCTCTGTTATTAATATTTTTTTTAGTAATCATTATTTTATTCTAAACTCTTACGTCAGGCTCAAAAAATTAAATAAGAAGGACGAAAATTGTATTTGTATTATTTAAAAATATACATTTTTATTTTGCCCCCCAACATGGTGAGGATCCTGTGCATAACTATGCCCGGGGGCCATTGCTAGTGTTAAGACGGCCCTGTCTGTAGGCATTCGTTTTTAAATATATTGTAATTTCAAATGTAAATCTGAATTGTTTGCCTGTACTTGATTTGGTCCGCTGTAATAGGCTGTTCCGTGTGGAATGTTTACTGGCCAAAGTGACTGACTTCGCACGTATATTTTCTACTATACCGACTGAAATGTGCGTGTCATAACCTTAATTTTTGACAGTTAAACTTATTTTTAGTATTTTATTTTGTGCATATTTATTTATTCTGCATTTAGTTATATTTAAGTTACAATTTCATGTATTAATTCAGGTATTAATTTAATTTTTTTATAATATGGCTAACCATGATAATGGAGCAACATATAAATTATTAGATTTATCAGAAAAAAGTGATTCAGAAATAGATTTACCAGATTTTATAAATGTACCTAGAAAGAAAAAAATAAGAAGGTAATAAAAATTTTATTGTCATTTGCAATCATATTAAAGTAACGCTTATATTTTATTTTTTTTTCAGAAAAAAGAGACCTCGAACATCAATAACAAAATCATATTCTTCATCAAACTGTAGTTGCAACATTTGGGTTCTAACTGTTTGGATAACTACTATTTTACTTACTACATGGATCATTTCATTAACTTGGCTAGCAATTATATTTCATGGTGAACTACAAAGATTAGATAATTCTCTAAAACAAGGTTAGTACACAATAAGTTTCATATTTAAAGTTAGTACACAATAAGTAGTAAAACAATAAACAAAATTAAAAATCGGACGAACTTGATAAAAACTGTTAACATATTTGTATGAACTATTTTTAATAACATAAAAATAAGTTTGGTGTATTTTCAAGACTTAGGATGTGTAAAATTGCCTTTGTGTGTCATATATGCGTGATTTTAGTGTATAACAAGCTTTCTGCAGGATGTTTTTACTGTTTGTAGAGATTAAGTAGCAAATGGATATTTTTTCTTTCAAACTCCGTTTGAATTTGTTTGTTTTAAACATTTATATGCAAGGACAGAAAAAAAGGAGTAATTTATTGATTATTTGCGTGAAATACTATACCCTTTAATTATTCTTAATGAGTTTCTGTTGCATTAATGATACCCATACATCAAAGAATCTGTCGCGTAGGTGTAAATTTACTATTTAAAAAAATGCGCTATCGAAATAAATGCGCGATATTGTTCTGCGCATATTTTACGGCAATTGTAGGCGGTGTCACGGTACTCGCGATCAATGGGTCTGCTAGCTTTTCTACAATCCAGCTGGAAGTCAGTATTGTCACAATAACTCCTCAGATATTCCGGGGGCGTTCATTTCAAACCATTGATCAGAATATAATCAATATTTACTTCTAAAAGACATATCTGACATTTTGTATCGGAATAGTAACCCTGTAAAACAACAATGAAGAGTTTTGCAGGAAAAATATTAATATTAAAATGATTTATAATATTTTAGTGATGGAAAAGTGAATAATACTTAAAAGTTTAGTTAAATAAAGTGATATTTTATTAAATGAATGATTGTCAAGTGTTTTTAAACGAATAGCATTATTTTAAAGGCTTCCTACGGTTCGAAACATAAGTGATAATATTCTATGTGTTCGCGATTGATAATATTTAATTCTTGTGTGTGTGCATTGCTATAAATTCAAGGTTATTTACGTTAAGTACTTACGTTTTTAAAGCAAGCACGTTGTGATAATTAATATTAAAATACATGTTTTAACATTGAATCGCGCATTGATTTTTAGTTGTAAATTGTTTTAATTCAAAATATTAGTGTAATTTTTTCTTTATTTTCCCATAAAAAAGTAATAATTTGAGTAAACATTGATAAAGCTATATATAAAAACTTTTGTCACACAAGATAAAATGAAAAAAACATGATTCTAGAGATAAGACTAATTATTTATTTATTTTATAACTACGTCTAAAACTCGTGATTGTTTAATGAATTTTAAATTGTATTTTAAAAGAAAATCATGGAATTTAACTGAATAAATTAAATAATTAAAATGGAATCAAACGGTCATGTAAGTGTTCCTTTACGAACTGGAAAGAAAATGAAAAAACGCAAAGAACTTGACGCTTTGGTTGCGAATTCAGTAACTAAACGATCCTGTGGTCCTAAGAGGGCTCCGGGTGGTGGAATTAGTTCTCAAGATCAGTTGTTATCAGAAAGTACAGATGATCAGGAGTACTGGGTCGCGGGGGCGACGAAAAGACCGCGGGCCAGAATTGCGAGGAGACGGGCCTGTGGAACACTATTTCGCGCCTGCTCAGCTGTTCTCATGTTTGCGTGTGTGGTTGCTACGACAACGGTTTTGTGGTTGTTCATAGACGTTCGTGAACAAATTACGGCGCTCAGGAGCGAGTTGGATCAAGGTATATATTTATTTTTTAAAATAAAATTGCAAATGAAACACTATATACATTTATTCTTGTATCTTATTTTAATTCATGGTTGAAATTATATACGTTATTTGTTTATTTAAAATGTATCGACTTACACCATCATCTGGCACTACCGGCAGGGGCGGTATGCAGGCGATGCGCCGCATCGGGGCGCCACGATCAAGGGGCGCTGGGTCGAAGAAAAAATGTATAGCCTATTACGATATCAAAATAGCTTAAATTAATATAATATTCATTTTTATAATAAGTATTGTGACCTTCAATTAAATCTAGCAAAAACTACTTTTATTTACTAGGCGGCACTTCAGGCTTCTAGTAAAAGGGGGCGTCATGCAAGGAAATTTAGAAAAAACTACCTTTGTTTACTGGGTGGCACTTCAGGCTTCTAGTAAAAGGAGGCGCCCTGCAAGGAAATTTAGAAAAAACTACCTTTTTTACTGGGTGGCACTTCAAGCTTCTAGTATAGGGTGACCATTCGTCCCGCATTTTGACATTTTGTCCCGCATTAAGATGCGCCCCGCAAAAGTCCCGCATTTTAACATTTTGTCCCGCATTTTGGATTTAGGAGGTGAGGACATTTTTTTTTGCTCTTCACTTGGATTTTGGGAGATGAGGACCTTTTTTTTTTTGCTCTTCACTTGGATTTGGGAGGTGAGGACCTTTTTTTTGATCCGTCCCGCATTGTCTTCTTAAGAAAATGGTCACCCTATTCTAAGTAAGGGTGGGGGGGGGGCAAAAAGGAAATCTAGAAAAAAATATTTTTTCACTTTTGCACTTCAGACTTCTAGTAAAGGGGGGCGTCAAAAAAGAAAAATAGAAAAAAAACATTTTTTTACTGCGCGGCACTTCAGGCTTCTAATAAAAAAGTGGTGCCAAAAAGAAATTCAGGCTACTAGTAAAAGGGATGCAAGGAAATATACCGAAAAAATAAAAATCTAAAATGCTTCTAAAATGATATATTAGTAAACCAATGGAAAATTAAACTTACTACGATGTTAGAAATCAAATTAAAGTTGATAATACCTCTTTGTTTAAGCTACAAAAATATAGTAAAAAAAGTTTCATTCTGTCTTCGTAACGCTATGAGATATGCCCGTAATATTTGGGGTTTGCACGTTGCTGGATTAAAAGAGGAGAATTAAAAGATGGTAACAACCTTTTAAGTCATTAAATCGCATTTTGAAAAAAATGCCATTTTTATGTGTTGATCTTTAAGGGTACATTCGATTTGACGCTCCGAGCGTTCCGAGCACGTTCTGTACACTCAAACGTGTTCGATTTGACGCTCGGAGTACACTCAATTGCATTTGTTTTGCGATCGAGCGAGCATTTAGAGTGCGCCTATGTGTTCGGGGTTTTAAGTCCGAGCATATGGAGTATGACGTAAAAAAGTGGGGGAACGGCGGGAAAGAAATAAAAGTTTAAATTTAAATTATAAATAAAATAAAATTAATAGCCTTAGACAAATAACAATAGACAAATAATATTGTTATTTGTCTATGGCTACAGAGTACGGCCATTTTATGTATTTGTGACGTTCTGTAAACAGCAAAAAAATTATTAAAATACACCGTGCATAAAATTAAAATGGAAAAAATTCATTAAATTGATTCATTAATTATTATTTAATTTTTAATTAATTTTATTTCATCATTGAAAAAAAATGAAGGAAAAACCGAGGTACAGTCTGTTTCAAACGCTTAGGCGGAACTAAATGGGAATTTCGTTCTTTTAGGTTGTCACGACAAGGGACCTTTCTTGGGTTATTTCATTTTTCAGGTTGGAATGTAAAAATTTAAAATTACAACAATGAAACCATGGAAACGCACGACCTATGTCAAAATTAAATTATTTTTTATAAAGTTTTTAATGACAAAAAAATAAATAAATGGGAAATTTGTATTAAGAATTACACAAAAAATCAAAATATAAAGAAAATGACATTTTAAAATGATATTAACCTTAACCAAAAAATGTTTATTATAAGTATGATTTACAAAGCTTAAACAAAACGGCCGAAAAGCATGATTTAAGCGATGAAAGTAACTAAATTGCAAAATCTAGTTCCGCCTAAGCGTTTGAAACAGACTGTATATAATTTTGATTCATGACTGACGTGAACTAATCTGACAGTAAAAACGCCGCCTAAAATTGTAGGGTTAGATTTTATAAACATTACGTCACAAGAACGCTCGCTCCGTTAGTGCTCTATTCATGACGTCACCATCAACTGTTCGCTCAGTGCTCGCTCTACTCTGTACAACTCGAATGCACCCTAAATAAAATTCATTTACCTCAAGACTTTTAGTCAATAATTTTCGTAGTACATATCTTATATGAGAAACTCACGAACAAAAAAAATCCAAAATTGGACAAATTATTTAAATTTTATAGCTTACCAATTATGCCAATATCATTGCATTAAAAGTTTTATTACTTTAAAAATTACCACCACACTTTATTTTGAATATCACGCTTATTTACAAAAATTAAATTTTCTCTATAATAGTTATCAAAAAAATTATTTAAAAAAATATATGTGGGGGGGGGGCGCTTAACTAATTTTGCATCGGGGCGCCAAGTACCCTTGACCCTGATTACCGGTGGCGGCGCTGTGATCTAAGGAAATATGACTGGCGACAGTAGTACTTAGCCGTCAATTTGCACATAGTGAACAGGTTAATTGAAGTAGAATTCGTTTTTATTTTATTAAAATGTGACTAAATATATGCGACATTTTTGAATTTTTAAGCGCTACACATATATCGAGGTGTATAACAGATGGTGAACGTCAAATTACAGTATTTAAAGTTTTATTTCAGTAGATTTATTGAAGTGTAATTTGTTGGTGAGCAGATGTTAAATGCCGGGCACGTAATTTTATGTGGTACATCAGAAACTGATTGTCAATTATCTAAATTTACAATATATGCATTCTGCTTGCTAACAAGTGCATTAATTTCTGTGCCTTATGAAATGAAATTAGTTTTAGTTGGACAGGAGCAACTAAAAGTTAAATCTGCAACTTGCACATGTAAATCAGGTGCAAGCAACAAGTGCAAGCTTATTAGTGCAGTTATCTGCTGGAGTAAAGAATAAGTAACTACAAAGTTACAAATTTCTTTACAGAGGGCAGCACATATCAACTTCACTAAATAATTCAAGCATTATTAGTGGCTTTAAAACAATGGTTTCTGGTCTAGAAACGCATGCACAATGATATACATTTTTAATTGGACTAATATGGGGGAAAATCAGTGGCGCAGCCAGAATTTTTTTTTTGGAGAAGACCTGGAAGACAAAATTGTATAAATTATGAATAATGTTCTCACGTTTGATCCTCGCTTCTAAATACAAGTGATGACAAAAAAAAAAAAAATGGTCCTCATCTCCAAAATACAACTAATGACAAGAAAAAGGGTCCAAAAGGTCCTCACTATACAAGTGATGACAAAAAAAAGTCCTCAACTCTATTTTTAAGTATAAAACAAAACAAATAATAAAGATTTTCCTCTTTCTTGGGGGGAGGGCAGGCTCGTCGGCCCCCCTTGGCTGTGCCACTGGGGAAAATAAAGTACTGTGCACCTAAAAACAAGGTAATTAGGTTAGGTTTAGTTAGTAAAAGTCTAGAACCGAGCGAAGAGAGCTAATCTATCTTTTAGTTTGATGACAAAACACTATCTTAGGTTAGTAAGAATTTGGTTAGAAGAAGCCGAGCGAAGCGAGCTACCTATCTTCTAGGTTAATGACAAAACCTAGTTTGATGACACCCGTATAGAATCACTGTACATTGAATAAATCACGTGTGTTTGACGCACGCGCAGTTGTGTAGTCACCTATTCTTTACTCCAGCAGAAAGAGCCCTTTCACATAGTGGGTCCAAGACTTGCGAGCGGAATCAAGTCTGAAACCCTTAATGTCCGCCGGTCGGTTGCTTAGATTCTTTATGACAGGAATAAAAGAAAAATAAAGGTTTGAATTAAAGTCTGCACTTTACTTAATCTACGTTTAATGTTTAGTTAAGATTGAAGTTAATAATTACACTAGATCTAACAATTAAAAGATGGCTACGAAATCCCATGAGAGATACTCCACAAAAACCTCACAATCACCGTACACAGAAGTTTCTTAAACATCTCACAACTTAGTGTTTAACCCGTTATCGAGGTTCGTTTATTCCATTAAAAATAGTGTCCTCAACATTTCCAGACTACTTCTGGTTCACAACACGCTACTGGGTTTCTGAACCAAAAGCTTGGGAGGTTCGTTCGACTTCGGTGACGGTTTACTCACGACTCCCTGTCTCACAAGATTTTCCCAGCGCTTTTCTTAAAACTAATAATTTGATCTCTGAACCTATTTTTTTGTGCTTGTAAAATTAATCAGCTCTCCAATTAACAACAAAAACCTTCTAACTTATCATAATGACTCATATTTCTATTCCCAATACATAAACCTAACTAATTAATTTTGACTCTAATTACCTACGAAGTCCATGTCACTGAAAATATATGGTCGCATATCAGCATCTGTGTAAAAATTCGACCATGTACTTGAGATAATCGGTGACAACATTTCAAACAAATCATATACGACCGTAAATTATACCCTTGTCTTTCAACATTTAACTAAAAAATATATATGATAACTCAACTAGTCCTTGAGGATAATTATCTTAAAATAGATAAGTTTTTATATTTAAATAATTTGAATATTTTTAACTAATTGAATTATATTATTTAAATAATGAAATTTTATTTCTAAAATTACTGCTCCCACAGAGGTGTATAACAGACGGTGGGCATCGAATTACAGTATTTAAAGTTTTATTTCAGTAGATTTATTGAAGTGTAATTTATGACGGTTACGTAATTTTATGTGGTACATTAGAAGCTGATTGTCAATTATCTAAATTTACAATATATACATTCTGTTTGCTAACAAGTGCATTAATTTCTGTGCCTTATGAAATAAAATTAGTATTAGTTGGACAGGAGCAACCAAAAGTTAAATCTGCAACTTGCACCTGTAAAACAAGAGCAAGCTTATTAGTACAGTTTTGTTTTTCTGCATTCATCTCGCGATAAATGCAATGAACAGACTCGCATAGTATCAATTACTTTTTTGCCGTAACTCAAAATATATTCCCTCGCCTACCTCTTGTCCATAACCAAATATTTTTATAATTTGGATTTTAATATTAACCTTCCCTCCATTTTTCTTAAGAAAAGTATTTGTCTTTTCTTAAGAATGACGGCCAAAAACAGTACAATTTGTTCTGCTTTTATAGTTTTCACAACTTCTACCGGCATTGTACCAAAAATTCAACACTAAAATATACGTACACGTGGAAATTGTTCTGCAGAACAATAATTTGGCTACCAGTTAGCTTATTCGTACGTGTTACTTTTCAATAAGTTGTTGATTTTAATTTATCCACGATTGCTACCTCGAAAGTTATAATAGCTACGAGGTTGGTGAAAGTAGACAACAATCACCATTTTATGAGATGATACCAACGAGGGAAGCAATTTTTGTTTCGCCCAGTGGTCCTCAAAATACATGCAATTGATTTTCGTTTATTTAAAAGAATTTAATTTTGAATTCAATGATGTAAACAAGTCCTTACATCTCCAAATAACAGAATAATGTCTTTATTGAAAGAAAATTATGAGATACCAGCATATATTTGAATCCTGGTTCTACTCTATTGTACCAAATTTCGTTAAAATACGTCCAGCCGTTTTTAAAAACAGATATAACCTCTAATTTTATTAATTACTATATTATTATAGCAATTTGTTTTTCTATTTTTATTTAAATATACTTAAAATTATATTTGTATTCGGTTTTATTGTTATTTATTAACTATAATACAAATATCCATCTTAAATTTTATATAAATCAGTGTAAAATTTCCTGAGGTTTTTCTTTATAATTTATTCAATAGAACTAACTGTCTTGAAATAAATATCTATTTTGAAAATAGTCAATAAAAATATTTAAAAATGTGCAACATCTATATAAATTCTGTATGCTAGTTTGGACTACGCATACGTGTGACGTATTCCCTCTCACGCTCTGATTGGTCAGAAGTTACGAGACAACCTTTACTTTAATAATCTTGGGATGAGGTAGCATTTCATAGCACAATTCGACCAATATGGCCGTTGCAATTGTGGACCTGTGATCTCATTTATTATTATGGTGAAAAAGAACTTTTTTCTTTGCCAAATGGGGCCGCTTTTTCACCAATTTAGCGTGTAATCGATTCAATAAAGCGGTATAATATTGTCCTGTGATCTTTTTTCCCTTTTCCATATAGTCAATGAAGAATATGCTTTGCGAATCCTAGAAAATCGTGGACATGAACTTCCCGGTCGAGGAAATTCTTTTTGTCTTCTTCGGAGCACGTTCTCCAGGAGAAAACTTCTATTTTAACTGTTCTTTCATTTTTGGTGTGTAGTTATAGATCCATGTTTCATTAACGGTTATGAAACGCTGCAAAAATTCACTTGCATTGCGCTTGTATATGTCCGAACATTGCTTCAAAATGGTCATGTGATTTCGTTTTTGATCCACTGTGAGCAGACCATCTTGCCGATAGTTTTTTCATGCTCAAATGTTTGTGCAGGATATGAAACAAGTTCGTTTCGCTATCTCGCGTATCTTCACTCGGCGGTCTTCCAACACGATATCATTAATTTTATTGACCATCTCTGCAGCAGTGACCTCGTTCGGATGTCCCGGACGCTTGACCTCATTCTTGCTCGTACGACCAAAACGAAATTCAGTGAGACACTTGTAAACCATTCTATGCTACGGAGCAGAGTTCCCATAATACTTTTTTAGCTTTGCTTCAGTTGCTTCAATGGCTTTTCTACGCAAATAGTAGTGCTTTATCAATACACGACATTCTCTTTTACCATTACAGCAAACAAACGTAAACTTATCCGCTTCCAAACGTTGTTAAAAATGTACTATTTCACAGATCTACTTAAAACTTAGTAACTTAGTAAACTCTACAGCGAATAGCAAATCTTATAATTACCGATCAATTTCTGTTAGTTTGTCTGTTCCTTATACAAAACTAAAAGGATAGACCAATTTTCACCACATTTAGTACAGGGCGGTAAAATACTCCGAGAAAGGTTTTTACGTAGGCTAAACCTTAAGAGATATATTGACATAATGTAGATAAAATAAGTAGAATTTAACTAGACCTAAAAAAAAAAAAACCTCGAGAGCATATACCTAGCATGCACCGATATCGTCTATTGGGCAATTTACTGTTTTTAAACGTAATAGTTTTTGTATTATAAAGTTTGTGGGTGCATAATATCGGAGTTTTATAGTGATGTATTAATTATTTATTTTAGAATAATAGATTGGAGAATTTCACGCCAAATCATAATAGTTATTTGTGTACCATGGTCAAAAATCTTTATGGCCAAGGTGCACATTATATTTTTTAGGCGACCAAAAGAAATTTTTATTAGAAAAGTTATATTTATTTACTTACGTTGGATAATTTATGGTTACTGAACAATTATTGCAATTATAAATGTTCGACTGTCAATTGTTTCAGTATAACCATGGAGATTTTATAACTTGAGAAATGACACATAGATGGTTCTAGCATCCAGCGGCCAAAATAAGTGAAACGGCCTAGGCCGAAAAAGAT
Organism: Liopterus haemorrhoidalis; assembly: GCA_963971575.1. Lineage (NCBI taxonomy): Eukaryota > Metazoa > Arthropoda > Insecta > Coleoptera > Dytiscidae > Liopterus > Liopterus haemorrhoidalis. Next base: position 17,864,765 of record OZ020621.1, read on the forward strand.
TTACTTTATGGCCGGTACTAGATGATTAAAAAGAACTGTTTTTGTTTATATGGTCGCTTAAAAAGTATTTTCTCCACGACCACTATAGAATTTACCAATTCTAAAACCAATTTTGAAAACCAACAGAAAGTTAATATTCTAACACAAGAGTTGGAATGTTATTCTAAAGCACTTATCTTCTTATACATTTCGCGTGTATTTCATTCCATCACTTGTTATGGAATAACTATTTCATACTTGTTGTCTTTTGTTTTTGTAGGGTTACATTAAGATATATGCAACGTTTACATTAAATGCAACATAACTTCCTAACCTAAAATAGTGGCCGATGTGCGGTAAATTAAATTAAAATTAAACAAATAATAAACAAAAAAATAGTTTAACTAATTGATTAATTTGTTATGTAATATAAATTATTTGTTAAGATAAATGTTTGTTAAAATAATTATTTGTTATTTTTTTTTTCTTTCTGGTGGTCGTGGAGAAAGTAGGGTCTGTGACTCGGTTGGAAGAGAAAATTCGAAAGTTCGAAAATTCGTAGTTCCTCACGCTCGCCTGCGGCTCGCCCTCGGAATGTTCCACTCGCATGGAATTTTCTCATTCCAACCTTGTTACAAAATATACTATTACACTATACATCACAGATTGATAATAACGAAGTTATCACAGTGTTAAGTGTACGCATGCACAGAATTGGATGTCGCCATTTGGTGCGAAACTTACCAATAGACAGCAGTGCTGGAGAATTCTTTATTTCCCATCGGCTAATAGTTAATTGCAAATATTATCGTTTTATATATTTAACTTAAACGTTGTGAGCGTTATGTTCTACTTTCTTGGAAGTAGTAAGATTCCGTAGCGAAACACGTGTACACCAACTAGTTTCAGAAATAATACTAAATTTGCGATCAGACCTCTATCTCTTATCAAAGTCACGACTCATAACCTTATTTATGAACTATGTTACAAGCAGAGAGTCGAACCCTCATTTTTTCATTCCGGTTTACGGTTACGTTCCTAGTAAATGTTTTTCGTTCTGGTTTCGGTTCGTCTAAAAATTCCGGTTCATTTCCGGTTTGGTTCCGGTTCGCATAACAAGTTAAAAACGAATCTAATATCAAATGTCTACCGGTATAAATTTGGTTTATTTTATTTACCAAATTCCCTTCTTATTCTTGTTTTTCAATTATAAAATTGAACTTAAAGAAATAGAACTTAATTAAACATTGATTATTTTATTGTCAAGAACGAAAACAAAATACAATTTAGGAACATAAAAATGAAAATACAAAAACATATTGCACGTTAATAAAATAAAATTCTAACATATTAGGAGGAAATTACAAAAATAATTAATAAGACACATGGCCGGATTAAGGGGGTGTCAAGACAGTCAGTTGCCCGGGGCGCCAGATGCAAGGAGTGCTGAAAATATAGGTTGAATACTTATTTTTTGCTCAAGAAATATTTTTGACATCAATGACCAACTTAATTTTCAGCGCCCATAAAAATTGGGGTTCAGCTTGTTAGTACTTCAACTTAATTTTTGCTTAATTATGCACATCTGGGGGCGCCATATAAAGCCCGGGGCGCGGAAATACTTTAGTCCGAACCTAATCACACACAGTTCATAATAATAATAATAAATGGCTAAACACCCCTACGGGGTTACGCCGCCCTTTGGGCTTTCAAAAACCTTTTTCAGGATGGATCAATTCCTATATCTCGCATTAAATCTTCTTTGTGATCTCTCTCCAAAGTTGTCTGTTTCTAACTTTATTTCTCCATCTCGTAATTCCGGCCCTTTTCAGATCTTCTTCTACTTCTTGCATCCATGTTAGCTTAGGTCTTCCCCGTTTTCTTTTCCTCCCTAGTTCCCACTGCAACGTTGAATAAGCTATAGACGTTTCTTCTCCTCGCCATACATGCCCAAGCCATCTTACTCGCTGTTGCTTAATTTTCCTTACAACATCGTTCCCTTCCAGTTCTTCTAATATCTCATGGTTCATTCTCTGCCTATATTCGTTCTCGCCAATTTTTACTGGACCAAGAGCTGCTCTTAATATCTTCCTTTCAACTATTCTGAGTTCTTCTTCCTCTTTCTTTGACAATATGAGTGTCTCACATGCATATAGTAGTATTGGTCTTATTAGTGTTTTGACACAGTTCATATAATCATAAATAATATGAACTTTTCTCTTAACAAAATTAATAAATAACAGTTTGTAGAATCGCAATATTATAAAGAAGAAAACGGAATAACACAAACATGTTACAAAAAAAAAAAAAATAATAATAATAATAATAATAATCATCACAGTTCATTCAGTTGAAAAATTTATATTTTAAATTTGAAATGAAAGTATAATTAAAAATCTATGTTTAATCGACACGTATGTTTTTCAAATTTGTTGCTGATAGATTCATTCTTTTATCACTCAATATAAGTTTTAGTAGTAAGAAAGCGATTTATGAATTGATGTAATGAAAAAACATTTAACATTTTGTTCCGGTTTCGGTTTCGGTTTTTAAATTGTTCAATTTTACGTTCCGGTTACGGTTTCGGTTCTGTTAAAAATTCCCGTTAATTTCGGTTTTCGGTTCCGTTCGGTTCCGGTTCGACTCTCTGGTTACAAGCCATATTTAACGTTCGCGATAATAAATATTTCTGACAGAAATACGCAGTGAAATAGTCTACAAAGTTGTACAGAATCTGTCGAGACCTTGTAAGAAATTGCATCCGCGATCGAAGCTATTCTTAAACAAACTGAATTTGATTACATTTTTCCGAATCTAGCATAATCCGGAATGTAGGCATTTGGGAATAAAATTATAATCAAACATTTTTACTTTCAAGTTATTAATTTTATTTTATTTATTTAAAATTGTTTCATTATACCTACAATTCTCAGAAATTAAAAAAAAAAAAATGCTATTTGTTAAATCAGCAAGTCATGAAATATGTACAAATCGTTAGACTTGCATTTGATAAAAACAAATGTGCATTTTTTTTTTTGTAATTCAGCACTGATAATGCGGAACCACGGGTAAAGAGTTACTGATAACCAATACATTACTGTATAAATTAAAAATTACATTTCTCTATTTCTTTCTCTTTCTTTTCAGCGCTATAGTGTAGCTTAGCTACGTTAGCAAATTTTGAGGCTCAAGTTATAAAAAATTATGTATAATTGTATTGTGGACATGAGCGCCCGCAGATTTTTTTTTTCAAGAGGGCAGAATATGCATATTTTTGAAAATATTTAGTAATTTATAAAATAAACTTTCATAAACACAGAACACTATTTAAATAGATATTGAAAGCATCTGTGATGATTGGCTAATTAACATTAATTAAATTTTGAATAAAAATGATGAAGTGTGAATTGTCACACTTTTCAGGATTTTGTAGGTATTTAATAAGTGTAAGAAGCCAACATAATACTGGATGTCTAAGAATATTGTTCTATAATCACTTCAAAATCAACAGATTTTTGATAGTAATTTTTATTTGTTATTTGAGTACTAAGAGCTTCCATTTAATTTTTTTAAACAGAATTTAAATAATTTGCCAAAGATCCCAGCATTTTATTCAAGTATTCAAGTCTTCATTAGATAATAAGCAATATATTGATAAAAGTTTAGTTTTAGGGAGGTATGACCAAAAACCCTTATACCGTCATTTTGTCGTCTGTCTGTCTGTATTTTCGGTAAAAATTGTAGCCAAACGGCTAAACCTAGAGAATTGAAATTTGTCATGCTTATACAACTCTTTGACCCGCACATAGGAAAAATACTAAAATATCTAAAAAATATATCCCCATAAAAATATAAACAAATATGTACTCATCAATATATATATATATATATATATATATATATATATATCAGCACCTCATAGGTAACTGTATTAAGTCACAAATGATAAACAACAGCTCAGAAAAGACGATTTAAGATTGTTTACTTCATTGCGTTGATCGACGTGATACAATTTTAAAGCAACGTATATTGAAACTGGCTAGAGCTATAGTTCCAAATTATATTGCAATCGACGGACTATAAAGTATTAAGTCATTTGGCACTAAAATGTCATTTTTGATAAAAATGTGACTTGATACAGTTTACCTCTAAGGTGCTGATATATATTTAAAATTCTGGCTAGGGTATCAAATGAAAGCCCTTAGTACGTGAATTAACGATTAAAATTTTATTTTTGCAAAATAAATTATTTTGATGCGATTTTTGCCAAAATTGTGCAAAAAATGTTAAAATTATTTTTTGTCCCACACCCTGTAGTCCGTTTAAACTAAAAATCTGAAAAAATTCTAAGTAATGTACATTGTTGTGAAACGGAATAGTACAACAGGAATTTTTGATCAGAGTATGTTTTCGGAAAATAACGTATTTTTTGTGTTTTTTTGGTTAACGATGTACAAAGTTATGTAATACACTATACTAGAAGGCGTATTCTGGTCTAATGGATTGCTTGCTTGCTACGCAGCAAACTAGGGTTCGCTCCCGGGCAGAGGAGACAATTTTATTTTTTGTTTTTTTTCCATTTTTGTTTTATTTAAGTTATTTTGTCAAAATTCTAGTTATATTTTGGCAAAAGTTGCATTCAATTTATAAGAGCATAAATTTAATAACCAGTTGGAATTGTTGTAATTATATTTTCATTCTATGAGTCATGTATACGAAACCAGAGGGGCGGAGCATATGATTTAAAACAACCAATGGACGCCATAGGCGCAATTTTCAAAATCTTAATGAACCTTGCTATATAAAAAAAATACTGCACATATTTAGAAACCTAAATAATGGTATTAGGTATTCGAATTAATATTAACAAAAAAATATTTTAACATAAAATATGTTTTTAAAGCTCTTAGATTAACAGATAATAAATTATTTTAAAAATATCGTTCATTTTGCCGTGATTACTACAAAGCAAAATGTGTCCTACACACTCAGCATGCCGCCTTCACTTATTATATACCTGGAAACCCCGCAATGTGTGAAAATTCACACTTCACATAATTTTTTTTAAATTTCAGAAACGTATTTCCTCTATCAACAATGTGTAATTTCTTTTATAAGTATTTCATTACTACTGTAGCGTGGTGTTCAAAACTCGGTTCTCAGCTGTTACACAAAAACACAAAAACTACAATATTTTTCAAAAACGCAATCGGATCAAAAATTTCTCTGGTACGTTTCCTGCTCATATCAATATATATTACCTACAATTTTTTCAGATTTTTAGCTTAACCTTTTTGGGTAATAGGTGGCGGGACAAGAACATTTTTGGCTAAAATAGTTAAAAAAAAAACGAATTTTAAAAAACTACTGTTTGTTCCTTAATCAACATCCTAAGAGCTTTGTTTTAATGTCACACAATAATTTTTTTAACATTTTTTTTATCGACCACACAAAAAAAATCGACATTTTTCGAAAAACTTACCTGATAAAAAATTCTTGTTGAACTATTCCGGTTCCCATTGTAACAGCCAGGGGGAGGTCAATTTATCAAAATGTAAAAACAAAAGGGAAGGCTGCCACCATCTAGTTTAGATAAAACTAGGAAAATAATTTGAACTGATTTTACCTGCTTCTCTGTTAATGGGAATTTTAAAGTCAAACAAGTGGAAAAATTTATAATAGTAAATTTATTATGTAAAAAGAAAAAAAATCAATAAATGAAAAACAAAATTTAAAGTTATAAATTAATTGCGTGATTATCAAAAGTCAAAACATTTTAAAACAGAATTAATATGATAAAATAAATTATAAAACTTACATGGTCGACCTTACTCAGCTCTTGACTGGATCTGATGCATTACATATACACCAGACCACAGCCAGGAACCGAGTCACTTACAATAAATTTTGATTGCTATTTATACCACAAATAATTTGCTAATGTTATTATTATATTCTGTCCAACCTTCATGATAAAACTGTTAACATAGCAAAATTATGTATTGCATAAACATTCTACGTATTGTTATGAATAATATCTTTATTATCAAAATAATTCTGGTGGTGCAGCTGTTACACCATTAAGGTTCATTATGGAGATTATTTTCAGATTTTTAGATCAACCCCTCTGAGAGATAGGGTGGCGGACAAAAGTTTTTTGATATATTTTTGGCAAGAATCCAAATCAGTTTCAATAAAAAAAAAAGTTTTAAAAAAATATTTGCTTGTTGCTCCACGCATTAAGAGATTTCATTTGGTATGCCTCTCAAAATTTAAAAAATATATTTATATTTTTTTATTAAATACATAATTGTTTATATTTATCTTGGGAAGTGTTTTTTTTTTGAATTCTCGGTTTTTTTTCCTATATGTGGGTCAAAGTTGGAAAAAAGTTGTATAAGCTTACCAAATTTCAACTTTCTATGTTAAGCCGTGGCTACAATTTCTACCGTACAGACATACAGACAAACAGACAGACAGACACATGAGTGACGTTGTAAGGGTTTTTTGGTGGTCATACCTACAAAACCGTAAAAAATCGGTATTCGATTATTCGGCAAAACCACTCGTCGCAATCATAATAATAATGCATTGTTGAATGGTAAAATGATGACGTCTACCAGTGTAGACGTCATACTGTAGTGTAGACGTGTTACTGCTCGACTATCGAATACGAACTGTTAAATTTAACTAAACCAAAATAGCGGCCGATATACATACACCGGCAAATTTAAAGGAAAATATTGAAAATTATGTTTTTTTTTTTTTTAAATTTTATTATTTTCTAGCCTATATATAGATAGTTTTGAATGCTCTACTAAATAACGAAAATTGTATCGACGTCAAGGAGGACAAAATGCACTAATTAATTTTGCTACTACTGTATCTTTTGGTGGAGATTCCATTATGGTGTGGGGTGGAATATGTTTGGGAGCTCGCACATAATTAGTGATGATTGATGGCGGAGTGTTAACTGCAGATAAGTACATTAGAGATATTCTTCAAGACCATGTTGTACCTTTTGCCCCATATATTGGAGAAAATTTCACCTTAAAGCAGAATAATGTGCGCCCACACGTCGCCCACTGTGTAACAGACTTTTTAAATTAAGTTGGTATAACAACAATAGTTTGGCCAGCGTGCTCCCCTGATCTCAACTCGATTGAACATTATTCCAAAAAACATCGTACTAGAAGATTACCTAAGAGATATCAACAATATGTATACTACAGGGAAAATAATTAGATTTTCTTGTATGTTCCTTTAAATTTGCTGGTGTGTGTACATAAGTTTAAAGTTAATGTTTATGTTTTCAAGCGTAGTATTATCAACATACACGTGTCATTGGTAATTAGAAAATAATATATTCTATTTTACTACGTGATTTGTTTGAAAACTGGCTAATAAAATATTGTAAACACACAGAGCGCATTGCACAAGAATAAACGATCTCAAGGTTCTTCCTTTAAAACGTTTGACACAGAAGGTGTATTGAGTTTTTTCTTCAAACCTTATGGTTATAAAGCATCAAATTGCATTTTGTGAATAACTTTAATTTCTTCTTCCTCTTACGGCGTTGTCGGGTTGACTTTTGGCCCCACTCACATAAGTACCTTCATCTTGATCTGTTAATTGTCAGATCTTTCCAGGTGTCTGTATACTAATACTTGTTAGATCTTCAATTAGCTGATCTCTCCATTTCTAGCGTGGTCTTCCCACTGGTCGTTGGATGTTCAACCTTCTCTCCCATATCCTTCATACCATTCTGTCTTCCCTCATTCTTACCACGTGTTCTATCCACTGTAATATACATGATAAACACTTTCTAGCGTTTGTAATAATATCAATTAAAACACACGGAATCAAGCACAAACGAGCATTTATTACAACGTCTATTTACAATATGTCGCATATACGTCATCATGTTATGGTTGCTAACGTAACGTATTACAAAGGTCGTCCAAAAACTTGTCTTCATCCTAACACGTCCTGATCTTGCCGCGTCCTCGCGATTTCCAGAAATTTTAACTGCAGAATAAAACAACTTGCTATCCTAACACGGCCGTCCTGCTCCTGCCACGTCCTCGCGACATTCTCATATTTTAATAATATCTAGAGTTCCACCAAATTCTCTGACTAAAAAGGGTTCTACCAAGCTCGTTCCACCGAACTCCTTGATGTCTTCACCTAATTCATAATCTGTAAATAAAGCAACTTGAGCGCAAAATTGATCTTTCACAAAATCAACTATGAACCATTAACAATTAGTAAAAATATTTATTTGCTTGAATCAGAATCTTCCAGAAGAAAAGTAAAAATCGTGATCTGAAAGCTTAGAGACTGTTTGTTACTGTGGCGCCCGCTCCCCGCCTAAGTAAGGTAGGGTGGCCAGACAGTCACACAAATGGTCTTCGCGGCGGACACCTCGAAGGACTACCAGCAGAAGGCTGGAATATAGAAAGAAAACGGATGATATGTGACACGAACGCACCGAGTTGAGCCGCTGAGGAAGACACGGACGACCTAGAGGAAAGGAGAGGGGATAAAAACTCTTCTGCTCCTAGGGGCTGCTCTAGGAGACTAACACAAGGGAAATAGTAGCCCTAGCTGGGGTGTAGACGGGTAAAATCCCAGGCCCACAAGGTAATGGCTATGGAGGAACCAAACCTTGAAGTCCCACGACGTCTCTGAAAACCCTAGCCAAGCGACAATCAATTCGGAAAACGTTGCTCAACACGGTGGACGTATCACATAAATAAATACAGTGCCACAAAAATACAATATACAATAATAAACTGATAATATACAAAATTAAAGATGTTAAATTTAAATTAAAAATAAATCAGCACACGTGATCAGGAGATCAGCGTGTGTGAACAAAGAAATACAAAATCGCACAGAGGCGATAACAAAATAGAATTTAAGTTACTAAAAAAAATATATATATATTAATTAAACAATGAATTAAAATGTATGTAAAATTGGAACAGACTTACAGTAGATGTATTCTTAATAAATATGTAGAATATTTATTCCAATTTTACAGATGTGGCACTGGTGTCCCAAAAAGCAGGTTCCTGGGTGCTCGAATTAGATTCCTGGTTGAAGTTAACACACACACAATTATTCAAGTGGTAACACAACAGGTGTAGAATCACTTAACCGCGTTAGAGACGCGAATTTTAAGTTAAGATAACTTGTAAAGATATATATTCCGGCAGGCGAACTATACACACACTCTCTGAACAGGTCAATTAACGAGTGTTAATGAGAGATTAATGTTGGAACTCGCAAGAGCGGATCTCAACATTTTAGAAAAACACCAAAAGTTTTTGATGTTTTACATTAAATTAATAAAAAAATTTAAGTTATCAAATCTCAAATATCAAAACTAAAATTTCATATTTTAGGACTTAAGTTTTAGATTACAAATATTCGATCTCAAATATGAAATAATATCATATCTTAAGTCATAAAACTCAATTATTTGTAGAGCCCTGCGCGGATAAGCTTTTCTGTATCCGCATCCAATCCGCATCCGCACATCCATGATCCGCATCCGATCCGCATCCGCAGCTTTTGTAAATAACAAATTCGCATCCGATCCGCATCCGCAAAAATATCCGCACTACAGGTTTTGCTGTCAGTTTGGAAAGAACTAACATATTTCGCCTGTTTAGGTAATCTCTGCTCTAAAACGCTACTGAAAATTTTTGGATTTACCAGCTTATTTATTACTAACCTAACCTAAGGGACCCCAAAAGTTTTAAGGCCTAGATGCTCCAATAACTTATTTAAATCTAGAGAGAGATAACAATTTTGGGGGGCCTAAGCGTTCTTATTCGTAGGGAGTAAGTGGCGTGCTGCTTTTTTTAATATTGAATTAAAAAAAAAAATCAGAAAAGTTACTTGATAGAAGGTGCTTCATATTTTTAGGTTCAAGTAATTCTCTTACGCCATTTCGCGCATGAGTTAGGCATTGCAACTTTTTCAAATAGCAACATGTGTCATTTTTCAAATTTTTGGGATCTGCAAGACTTTTTACTTCGTGTAGTATAAAAAAATTGGCAGGTTACATAATAAAATTTTCGAGAAAAAATTATGTAGGTAAATTTTGGTATTTAAATAAAACTTACTAATCAGTTTTATGTAACAAAAAAACCTTTATCAGATTTAAAAGCCAGAATTAGAGCAGAGGTAGGAAGAATTACGTCGAAAGTGAACCAGGAAACTTTTGTCCAAAATATTATTTTCTATAATATATTCAATAATAAAAAGAAAGTTAAGTTGATTGTCTCAACTCAGTCTTGATCATGGACAATTGTCTTAATAAAAATAACATAAAGTGAGATTGAATGCTACAAAATATAACAAGGTCATGTATATACAGACAACCGAAAATAACCGAGGACTGCCTAGTCAGAACACAATTGCTTGTTTCTCCGAAAGTAACCGAAGATTTAATGTTCACACGGATATTGCGGATAAGCGGATATGACATTTAATCCGCATCCGATCCGCATCCGCATGGTTTAAATGATAATTTATCCGCATCCGCAGAAAAGTTGCGGATATCCGCGGATAATCCACGGATACCCGCGGATTTGCAGGGCTCTAATTATTTGATATCAAATCTCAAACTATTCAGAATTCCGCCTGACCTCTTGAGATCCGTCCAGACCGTCCAGAGTTCCATCGAACTTCTTGAGTTCCTTGACCATCCAAACTGAGTCAAACTACTCTTAAATATTAACACGTGCGATATCATTTACTCATACCGTTTATTCGTCCTTAATCTAATCAGTTACCTTCGTACTATTTATCTGTCAATAGACAAACGCTCGTCTATTCTGACTTTTTTTTTATTTATCTTCAGATCATTACATTTCATGTGAATGCACTTTAGTCTGTAATCAGTCGCATTGGCAAAACAAGTAAAATTAAGCAGAACCCTACGGTTCCCACTGTTTTAGTCATTGTTAGAGATTATTTATTAATTCTGCATTTATAGTGCAATAAAACCAATTATTATTATTATTATTATTATTATTATCTCCAGATCTCCAAGTGAAAAAATGTTTCGAGAATTGGTTTGACCGCATGCAAAAGTATATAAATCTTAAAAGCCAACATTTTGAAAAGCAATAAAACAGTTCAAAAACATTTTTTTTTTTTTCTAAGTTTTTGTGTAAACTTAAAAGGTAACCCTCATAATTTACGAAAAAAAAAGAGAGAAATATAAGAAGAGCGTAAAATAGTAAGGACTTAAATAGAGAATAACGATGAGTACCCGCTATCCAACCCGTTAAATTGTATCTGGTTCCGATTTCGAAAGAGTGCCGTCATATAAAAAAGGTTAAGGCGGCGCACAACCCTATAGTTCTCAATAGTTTCTTATACAAAACTAATAATCAGAAATAAAATTAATAACAATCTATATACCAAAATTTGCTGCGAATTTTAACTATCTAATAGGATATTTTAAATTGTAAATAAGCAAATTGCACAATAGACGCCAACTTGTAAACCAGTCGACGCATATTTGCGTACGATGCGGCAAATTGTAGCTAAAGCTTTATTCTACAAAAAAGTTTTTAGCTATTTTGTGCTATTGTGAAAACTACTTATAGTTATTGTACCTGGTAATCTATATTTGCCGCCATTTTTAATCTGCCGCCATTTTTAATCTGTCGCGGTTCTCAAAATAGGTTTTACGGGTAAAAATGATTTAATTTTTGTGAAGAATACGTATACCAAGTGGCATTACATCAACTATACACTATATTACATTAACTATAAATAATCAAGTCGAAAAATGTTGACGTATTATTTGAACATCTCTACACAAAACTATATAAATATAAACATTATTTGAAACCCATAAATACATTTAAAAAATTACAGAACTATGTTACAGATGTCAATTATTAAGTTATTGAGCGATAATATTTTTACAATAAATGTTTCTACAATTAAAAATATCCTATTAGATAGATACAAATTCGGTGGAAAATTTGATGTATAGATTGATTGTTAGTTTTCTATAAGAAATTAGTAACCTTTGGGGGGTTAGGTTAGGTTAGGTAAGGTTATACGCAACCTTAAGAACAACTGGTATATTATATAAAAATATGAGTGGGGTATCAAATAAAATTGTTTGTTTATCTACGTGCAGATTAACAAACAATTTTATTTTTGCAAAGCAGTATTTTTACGAAATTTGTATCCAAAATGTGTCTAGAAACTTTTGTCCCGCACTTTATTCCCCAGAAGGGTCGGATAATGGGACAAGAAAATAAAGTTTGTTTGATTACGTTTAATTTCAATATCTGGATGTGTTCTAAACACGACTTTGTTACCAGTTTTCCGAAATTTTGATTGTATTCCCCTTTATTACTGCTGAACACAATTCGGTTTTTAGGGTTTTGCATGCATGTCTTCCAGTACAAGTGCTTTTTCACCAGTGTCGTATTACCTTATAGGCAGAGTAGGCAGCCGCCTATGAGCCCCACGTATCTAGGATAGGATGTCATTGAAATTCCATATAAGCTCATCATCAATGAATCAATAGTGGCGGATACATTTGGAAGCAGTTTGACTGCCAGTGATGTTTTTAACTATTCAAATACAGCCATTCTTCGCCCCCGAAATGAAGATGCTACAAGCATCAACAAAGAGGTTTGAACCTTTTGAAAGGCGAGTCTGCAACATAACTTAGTATCGATTCAATCGACTGGAAGGACGCCTCAAGAACAGAAAACTATCCAGTAGAATTTTTGAATAGACCCCCTCAGGGATGCCACCTCATAAACATAAACGTAGGGGCAATAATTATGTTGCTACGAAACTTCAATACAAAAAAGGCCCTATGTAACACGCCTGGTGGTGACAAAATTGTTTAAAAATCTAATAACTGCCACTGTTATTACTGAATCTTCTCAAGGAAATCCAGCTAGCATATATTATAATCCAGCAGTTCCATCCTAGGAATGAATAGGATCGATTAAGCTCCCACCGATCTCGACTTGACGCCTTAACGTGCAACGGACGTTAAGGTAAAGGGTATAACCAATGGCAGTAGTAATGGGAAACTCCTAGAGCAGTCTGAATCTTTTTTACAAAAAATGTAGTTTTTAAAGAAGTTTTCTTTGTTTGCCAATAAATTAACGCTACTTTATTTATTTTTACCGACCGCCAACATATATAAGGGAGGTATTGTGATCATACCTATTTTGACGTTTCGATGGATCTCGATGGATCTCCACGAATTGAGGTCCCTACATAACGTTTTGACTATTTTTAGCATGATGTCTGTCGGTCTGTCTGTCCGTCTGTCTGTCCGTTTGTCCGTCTGTCTGTGTACACGTGCAGAGCAAATTCGGCTGAGGATTTTTAATGAAACTTCATATTTAAGCTTCTGCCATCAATGGCACGAGTTGATCAACTTTTGGTAAAAATCGGTTGACTAAAAATGGGAGTTTCCTCGTGTCGATTTTAAGATTTTTGCGAATATTTCACAACAGAAAAATATCTCGAAAAAATTTATTAATCGAAAGTTGCTATAAAAGCAATAACTAATAACTTTTATTTGAGACGTTTTTTGATAAAACGAAAAATTTCGAATAATTTCTGTAAAATTTTTTGAAATTTTTTCCAAGTCTCAATTTTTTCATATTTAACGTTACATATAAATATGTAACGTTTCTATGGTCATGATAAATAATATCTCTGTACTTTTGATGGCGGTCGGTCCTGTGGTGGCCACAGCTGATTTTTTAAAATTATTATTATCAATTTTTAAATATGAATAACCTAAGTTGCTGTTTATCATGAGCAGTAGCTCCATATTAATTTCTGTTTCTGTAATCTGTGACGAAACTGACTGTGGAACCTCACTGAATAAACTATTTATTCTGCAAAAAAGAGCTCTTCGAGTAATAGAATCAGTAGACCCGTGAGAAACATGAAAACCTTTATTTAAAAAACAAAGTATTTTTACAATCTACGCTGCGTATGTTCATGCTGTTGTAGTCAAAGTGCACGTTAACTCACAAAGTGCACAAAACTTACTCACTCTGTCTCACTCGTATAATACTCGATGTAATCACTATATAAAAATACCAACTCATCGGCTGGAAATATCCAAGAAAAATATTTATCTAAAATATGACATTTACAATAAAGTTCCAGTTGATATTCAAAAGGTGCCATATAATAAATTTTAAAATGTTATCCGAAACTTTCTTATTGAACTAGCTCCATACAGCATTACAGAATGTATAGTAAAGCAGACTTTAGTTGACAGATGACGATTAATTAAAGCATATGGTTCAATGGGAGAGAACTATAGCAATAAATTTCCATTTTTGAATAGAGAGATATCATTTGTTCACAGACAAAGCTAGAAATAGAGAAAGAGATACAATTTGTTTCACTCATAGAGCAGGAAATACCATAAGTTTACAAAGGGACATACGTTGAAGTTACCATATTATAATATAACTAAAAATTATGAACGTACGTTACAGTAAGAAGCAGAAATACGATCCTGGCACCGTAAACTGTCAATAAAAGTTAGGTTATATCGAACAACTTCTAAAAATATATTGAAAACCTATATTTTGTGTCTCTTTCTATCCCATAAAAATTGGAATGAGCTCGAAACAATAATGGGTGTGGCCTTAACAACGATTGAACAATTCAATTTCCAACTGGCAACATTGAAAAAATGTACCAACATTAAATAAATAAATGTACTAACTAAGTTATAGATTGATGTTGATTAAAACGGTAACCGACGAGTTCATCGAAAATCAATTCATCGAAAACGAGTTCATCGAAAACGAGTTCATTGAAAGCAAATTCATCGAAAATCAATTCATCGAAAATCAATTCATCGAATGATCAATTCATTGAATCGTCAATTCATCGAAAAAAAATATTTTGTAAATATTTGAAAGGAATGCCGGGGGGATCGGAAAGTCAAAAAAGCAGTGGTCAATAAAAGTAGACAGACTAAGAAATAATTGCATAATTTTTTTTATATGGTTTAAAAAAAGGTAAATATAATGACATAGTGTTTGAATATAAATAAAGAAATATAATAAGAAAACTTATATAATAAAACAAATACATTTTTTAAGGTTTAATAAGACAGGTTATTGCACGCAAATAATTCATACACAATGATACGCATTTTAATTGGGCTAGTATGGGGGAAAATAAAGTACTATGCACCTAAAAACAAGGTAATTAGGTTAGGTTTAATTAGTAAAAGTCTAAAACCGAGCGAAGCGAGCTACCCATCTTCTAGTTTAATGACAAAACACTATCTTAGGTTAGGTTAGGTTAGTAAGGGTTTGGATAGAAGAAGCCGAGCGAAGCGAGCTACTCATCTTCTAGTTTAATGACAAAACACTATCTTAGGTTAGGTTAGGTTAGTAAGGGTTTGGTTAGAAAAAGCCGAGCGAAGCGAGCTACCCATCATCTTGTTTAATGACAAAACAAACTCACACTAACATAACAATGCCCCCTGTTTAGAATCACCGTACATTGAACAAATCATGTGTGGTATGACGCGGTGTGACACATGCGCAGTTGCGTAGATACCTATTCCCTAGTTATACCAAAATTTATATAAATAAGAAAAACGTGCCATTCGATAAATTGAGCATTCGATAAATTGACTTTCGATAAATTTGCTTTCGATGAATTTACTTTCGATAAATTTGCTTTCGATAAATTGATTTTCGATAAATTGACCTAGAATCCATTAATATTGTTACACAATAATCCCCCGAGATACGTAGACCAAGTATGATAGTTATTTAATAAGTGTAGTCTGTCAACTTTTAATGACCACTGCTTTTTTGGCTTTCCGATCCCCTCGGCATTCCTCTCAAATATTTACAATTTTTTTTTTTTCGATGAATTGACGATTCGGTGAATTGATCATTCGATGAATTGATTTTCGATGAACTCGTTTTTGATGAATTGATTTTCGATGAACTCGTTTTCGATGAATTGATTTTCGATGAATTGATTTTAGATGAATTTGCTTTCGATGAATTGATTTTCGATGAACTTACCGTGAATCATTAAAACATATCATAACGGTGGTACTTAAATTAACCAAGTGTGGCGTCATCTCATAGTTATCGTAAACCGACTTTGTTTCTTTATCGGTTCTCAATCGATCAATCTGTCAAGTAAATTCTCCTTTACTGCAATTTCCTGCAGTTTTCCAATTAGTGATTTTTTTTTTAAATGTAATTAATTTTAATTTTGCATATAAAAGTTTTGAATTTTTATTTTTCATATGTATATTTCATATAATGTCACAGCTTTTAATACTTTCTATTTTGTAATTGACGTACAAATATTTCCAATGTATGTATACCAATAAATATTATTATTAATATTATTATTAAATATTCGCTACCCTTTATAATTGTTTTACAGATGTTGATGGTTTCTTTTTTTAATCAGTTTATTTCCATTGCCTAACTGGGCATTTACTTGACAATTTATTATATTTAGAAAGAAAACTAGGTATACGGCTTATCATTAAACGTCAACATTGTTTTAATATTATACCGAGAGTGTCTTTTTAATTTGGTGATCACTTTTACCCCGTCGAATGACGGGCTCTTCTCCTAATCCTATAATAAATACCTAGAAAATCTTGAAATGTATGAAAAGTTATGTGCAAATTATTTTTTAAAATGCACTGTTGAATTGCAAATAGCTTATTCTCCAGCTTATTAAAACACAATAAAGAACTTTTTTACTTGTAGTTCTCATTACAACGCTAATGATACCTGTTGCAATAAAAAGCGAAACAAAAACACATTTAGAAATTCACTTTAGTAACGCCAACTTTTTTCCATTCTTTCTGATTAAATTTAAACACTTTGAAGTATTTTTATTTACGAATTCCAGGTCAGTATTAAAATATTTTTAATACTTAATGCCCAAAGACCTTCACAAGGACAAAAGTTGGTCATTTTTTATCGGCCATCAAAATTATTTATGTTCGCGAACTAATGAGATTTTGTCGGAAAATTCCACTGTTCATTTTTTTAAGTGCCTCTAATTCAGTTATTATTCAATTTATTTTGAATCTCAACAGTCCCCTTTTTTTGTTTACATCATGTCTATTTTTATACTTAAATATTTTGTCAATATTTTTCTGGCATAAAATATTTATTTTCTGTACATTAGCGGATGATGTCCGTTTTTATTAACTCTGCATAATACGAGGATTTTAAAAATTTGTCGTAGTTTGTTAGCAGATGAATGTACGTACATTACATTTTGATAAGGAGTTACTGGTAGGATTTCCGATTATGAATGATGTAGGAATTATCCTACGTACGCCTACTATACGTATGTGGGAGCCAAAGTGGTGTAAGTCGCATTTTGTTCATCTTAAGAAACAAACCGTTTTACTCGTATTAAATTACTTATCACTTTATTTGAAATGCTTATACATTTAATATCAGGAGAAGAGATACGACTTGCTCCACCTTTGCATTTAACAAATTTGTATGCAGTGTTGTAATAGATGCATTAAAAAAAAATCAGCTGTGGCCACCACAGGACCGACCGCCATCATAAAGTACTTATATAAATTACATTCTAGCAGCAGAGTAGAAATAACTTGACCTAATATTTTCTAACAGAGATATGATTTATCATGACCATGGAAACGTTACATATAAATATGAAAAAATTTCGAAAAATTTTACAGAAATTATTCGAAATTTTTCGTTTTATCAAAAAACGTCTCAAATAAAAGTTATTAGTTATTGCTTTTATAGCAACTTTTGTTTAATAAATTTTTTCGAGATATTTTTCTGTTGTGAAATATTCGCAAAAATCTTAAACTTCCATTTTTAGTCAACCGATTTTTACCAAAAGTTGATCAACTCGTGCCATTGATGGCAGAAGCTTAAATATGAAGTTCCATAAAAATCCTTTCAGCCGAATTTGCTCTGCACGTGTACACAGACAGACGGACAGACAGACGGACAGACAGACGGACAGACAGACGGACAGACAGACAGACAGACAGACGGACAGACAGACGGACAGACAGACCGACAGACATCATGCTAAAAATAGTCAAAACGTTATGTAGGGACCTCAATTCGTGGAAATCCATCGAAATCTCGAAACGTCAAAATTGGTATGATAACAATACCTCCCTTATATATGTTGGCGGTCGGTAAAAATATCTAGATGCAGATACAGATACAGAATTATAAAACAAATATATAGATACAGATACATGTCAAAAATGTTTAGATACAGCTAGATTATTTTGAAAAAAAACACTGAAAAATTAAAATACTATATTTATTATCAAACAAACAGTGCAAGTTAATCAGTATTATACAGGCTGTTCAAAATTGACCGTGACGTCACAAAAAGCCCACTAAATTCAAGGTAAAACACTATTCTGCGGAATAAATTTGTACTAAATAACGAATGTATTATGTTAGCCATATGTGCTAACGTATAAACTGCGTTTAGGCTGTTCACATTTGTAAGGACAGACCAGATCTAATTATTTTGGTTACTTTTATAGTGTAATACGGACTTTAAATGTCAATTAAAATTATTCCCAAATAGGCGGGGATAACACTAATAATGAGCATATTATGGGCAAACATGCACTAGGATCTTTAAACGACAACGGTGAACTCCTCATTGATCTCTGCAATATTCACCAATTAACGATATGAGGTAATTTATTCCCTCACAAACGTATCCACAAAATTACATGGATTTGGTTAGCTCTTATTATAGAATTAACGTAAATGTTTGTTATACGTAACTGTACGTTATCGTTCACAACCTTCAAAATTAATACTTATATATAAATTAAAATTAGATGTTTGTAGACTTCAAACCCTTACGTTAATTTATAATTGACGTATGCCCAGTAAGCACTTGTTGATCTATAAATTTCTATGACCATATTTTTTTGTTTCTATCCACATCTTTGTGCTTTCTATGAGAATAAATATAAATTTTTTCTCTACTTTAATTCTTTTCAGACACTCAAAAACTCATTAGCAAATGTAAACAGCTGCCAAATATCTATCGATAAAGTAGAAATCGATAAAAATATCTGTCAGAGGCTTAATTTCTTAATTTTTATTGTGAATGCTGCTTAATTTCTACGTACAAATTTTATGTTAAGTACTAATTTCACGTTCATTCTAATTTATAATTTGGGGGTTCTGAACGAAGCATTAGTACTCAAATATCAAATAAAAATGATTATCAAAAATCTATTAATTTTGATGTGATTATAGAAAAAAAAATGTCTTAGACAGCTAGCATTTTGTTGACTCCTTACTATTATAAATACCTACAAAATCCTGAAATGTGTGAAAATTCACACTTCACATCAATTTTTTAGATTTTCGAAGAGCCTTTTAAAACATATAGTAACACACAAAAATTATTACGTTGCCTTAAAATGTGTTATAATTCAAACATCACACCAATTTTTATTAATTATTAACTGTTATGTTTTACTTTTATAGTTTTTATCAGGGATGGGGAAAATTTTTTAGAACCGACTCCCGACTCCTATCTCTTTTTAATCATACTTACATTAAATATTTTGGGATGTGGTGAGCTGTCATTATAAAATGTCATTATCTACATTTTTTGTGTCAATCTTAATACAAATTTCTTAGTATATTAGTTTAAAAAAAAATATTTTATTTTATATATTTTTCACTTTTCGCATTTTCACCTATGTCACTTTTTCCTTTATACATATAGATTTTAGCACAACCAACATGGAACATGAAATAACCACGGAGCTCATTACGACTTGAGATAATAAAAATCCCGTTTAGTTCCGCTTTAACATAACAAACAGAGCATACAGAAAAATCTTTACTGCCTTATCGTATTAGTCTGTTAGTACAAGTAATATAAATCAAATTATAAATTGGAGAATACGGAAAACCGGTTAAAACCGGTACTGAATATTTCGTTTTTGTTCTTGAACGAAAATACAAAATGTTGTTCCCGTTTCCGTTTTTTTAAAAGTTCTAATAATATCGTTATTTTGTTTTCGTTGTCGGTGTGTCATCGTCCTTGATAAAAATTAAATCAAATTATCGGGAGTCGATAGTTTATCCGACATTCGACTCCGACTCCCGACTTCTCCAAAAAGTTTCGACTTCTCGATTTCCGACTCCCCATCCCAGGTTTTTAATTTATTTTTTGTTTTCGCTTAGGGAGTCTTTGTCGCGTAGTCAAAAAGTTGGAAAGCACTGGTATATAGTATATACCAGTGATTCTCAAAGTGGGCGTTACCGCCCCCTGGGGGGCATTGGAATGATCCAGGGGGGCGATAGTAGCCTCGGGTGCATTTGGGGGGCATTGAAAATGATGAAGACTTGCTTACCTATTGTCAGCACTTGGATACTCTCCATTCTGACTTCAACCAACGATTAGAAGATATTTTTAAATTGAACATACCCGATTGGGTTTTAGATCCTTTTTCAAGTGCAAACACTCCAAAATTACAAGACAAACTGATGGAAGTAACAACAAATTACGAATTGAAATTTAAATTCAAAGACGGCTACAAACAGTTCTGGCTGCAAAAGCAGATTCCTACAGCTTATTCTGGGTTATGAGCTATAATACAAAAGTTGTTAATTGCATTTTCTTCGTTATATTTAGTGGAACGTGGCTTCAGGGCAATCACAAATATATTAACAAAAAAAAGAAACCGACAGCAAATAGCTAATCGCGGGGATTTAAGAATACTGCTGACAAAAATAGAGCCGAGGACTGATACATTGATAACAGCGCACCAGGTTCATCCATCTCATTAGATGAGAATATGATTTTAATAAATAATTTTTAATTTCAAACTTCAAGGTGTCTTATTTACAATATCTTTTTCTAATATATTTTAGAACGTAGGTAGAAATGTAGATACATATATCGTTTAAAGAATGTAGATTTCTAGGGGGCGCTGAGTAATTTTTTTCTGAAAAGGGGGCGGTATGCCAAATAAGTTTGAGAACCACTGGTATATACAGACTCATGAGTGATGGTATACAAATTTCTTAGTCATACCTACGAAGTCCTAAAAAGATATGTTCTAAAAACAAGCTAGTAAGAAACATATCGGTCTATCTGAAAACATTTTATGACAAATTCTATTTGTTCAAGAAGCATATCTTTGAAAACATTTTATGACAAACTCTATTTGTTCAACTATAATTATACTGGGTATTTATCGTTCATCCGTTGTTATGGCAATAATGAAAGTAAATTTTGTTAATCATTAAATTCATTATTTTTTAATTATGTTTGTTCTGTTTCAGTTGTGGCGAGTAACCAAGGAGTACCTGATCAATTACAAAAATGTCACACGAATACAAAAAATTTGCGGCAAAACCAAACAATTATGTTTGGACAAATTACGGATTTAAAATTACAGATGGAAAATCTTTCAAAAGAGGTAAGTTGTTTTTTTTTAGTACTTAATATCGCAAGAATAATAAATATAAGCGCTCGCAGATTTTTTTCAAAGGGGGAGGGAGGCAAATTTGATGGCATATTTTGGAAAGTATTCAGTAATTTATTAAATAAAGTTTTTATACAGTACACTATTTTAATACAATTCGAAGGCGTTTGCGATCATTGGCTAATTGGCTACTTTTTCTATAAAATCTACTCTGTTATTATAGTCTATCTCAGAAAGACTGTAATAAAAAAGATAGTAATAAATCTTTTTGTCAGGCAGTTACCAGTGACGTGCACATTTTAAACACGTTTAAATTGGTTTTGTGTATTTCTATATTACTATTTATCATTTTATTAAACGCACGCCTGTGACCATATTTATCATATCATTAAACGCACGCCTATCACCATATTTTCCTCAAAATTTAATGGTAAAATTTTTATGATCTATTGTGTTTAACCCTAGTTCGTATTCCCGGCACACTCGGTTGTTTTTAACAATATTTCGTTTCGAACTATTCATATTTTGTGGGCCGCTTCTGTGTGAAAAAACAATAACTTTTTACAAATAATAAATTTTATTACTATCAGTCTTTCTGAGATAGACTATAGCAGGGGTCGACAACCTTTTTGTCTTCAAGGGCGCAATATAAATACAAATGTTATTTAGGACGCATAAAAACGTAAAATATGTAAACACTCGTGGTTCGCAAGGTCGTCTAATCTAGCGCTGATCGCTCAAGTCGAATTACCAATAGATGCAATGTGGATATTGGGCTCAGTATGTGTGTGTCTCGATAGTGAGGGCGCATAAAAATCTCACAGAGGGCGCCACGGCGCCCGCGGGCTACGTGTTGCCGACCCCTGGACTATAGTAACTTTTTCCCTATGCATACTTAACATACTCAAACCGGATAAAGGATCATCCGTCATAATTATTGAAAAATAGTGTCCATAGACCTGGTTAATGAAGTACAGTCATCGTTCACTTGCACATGAATCCGTAAAATTTAGGTTCTGTGAATTTTTTCACGAACCCTTTCGGAAATGTAGTGGGGGCAAATATATTTGAAATATTTTTGGAGAAAATCGTGAAAATAAATGTGTCAAAAAAAAGGAAGTAAAAAGAAGAGTTAATAAGATGAATACGTCTTGGTTGGGCAGCCTTTGGTAAGCTTTCTTTTACTGTAAGAAATAGAAAGATCGAACAAAAATTAAAAATGAATGTATTCGATCATTGTGTTTGCCAGCTATACTGTATGGTACAGAAAACTCCAAAACCAACGTAGAGATGTTGAGAATCGTTACAAATATAGAAATGACGGGGTGAGAGAAATTACCAAAGTGGCTGATGTCGGCATACGAGCTGCTTCGTTGAAATGAGCATAATGATAAGTGACCCAAATAGGCGAAGTCAAAAAATTCTAGCCTATGAGCCTATGTCCGTATGAGCACAAAAGAAGAAGAGGAAGGCCACCAATGATGATTTGAAAAGAACTGCCGGGCTAATTTGGATCTGCACAGATGGAAATAGAATGAAATGAAATGAGTAAATGAAGGCCTATATTCAGAAATTGATGTAAGAGGCTTAAGAAGAAGAAGAACTAAATTTTGAACTTTTAATTTGATATTCAAAATCCGATATATCAGACATATGCATGAGTGACGTTATAAAGTTGTTTTTGTTATTCGAAACTCAAAAAATCTACGATGCAAAGGAACCACAGCTAGTTTGTAATATTATAAGTCTAATAAGTATGGGTTAAAAGTGGCATAATCAGGATGAGAGGGGGTTTAAATGAGCAAAAAATTACATTTTACACACAAAAATTTACTTGAACAAAATACTTTCTAAAAAAAATTATTATTGAAAAAGAGTATAAAGTGTTATATTAAGTTGACAATTTCATGATACATTTTTATAATTTAGCGTAATCACGGAAATGTACCTACATGCATGTCAAAATATATACTTGTGATAGAAAAAAATGATATAAAAACATTGTCATATCAAAAAAATTCGAAATATATTTTTTTTTTTCTTATTACTTGTATAGTAACTTTTCTTAAATATTTTTTTGTTATTGTTCTAATGTCCCCCACAACCCCTACCTGCATACTTCACTGTGGGTTAGTGACAAAAATAAGTTCTGGACTGTAGCGCAAAGCTTATATCTACAAATAGCCTTCCGTATACCAGCAATGTAATATGGAGTTACGAGATTGAAGAAATGAAACAGTTTCCACTTTATTGCCCTTAAACACCAATCAAGGTCACCCATAAATTTTGTGTCCTTACGTGCTTTGTGTTACATACGTTCCTGTTGATCCTTATTGTATTACCGAGTTATTTGAACACGTGTAGTGCATTTGAGTTTTTTTAATGCACATTTTAAGATTTAAAATGATTTTTACAGGGTGTTTCAAATTGATTGAACGTGTAATTTCGTTCTTTCTTTTCATGCCGTAACTGGCTAGTAAAAAAATCGACTCAATCTCCATTTGAGGGGTCTAAATGCAAAACCAGCCATGTCTACTCTATGTCATTTTGCAGGAGAGACAATAAACTGTTATAGAATACTGCATATTTTTACAAACAATTCTTTTTAATTGTCTTAGTATTATGATTATCTACCAATAGAGGGTATCAGATCAAAGATTGGTTGCAGGATTACATAAAAAAGTCTTTAAGTTTGGACTTCTGCAATCAAATGGTGCGTTCAATCCAGAAAAAGGAGGTTTTTGTTGTACTGTTCTTTTACGGCTGCATTCTGGAATCGTCTTTTTAATTAATACACCAATATCATCCATTATTACTCTTAATAATAAAACAATAATGAATATTCAACACCTACTATGCTCTAGCAACTGATTCACACAGGGGCGTAACCTCCATCAGCAAACTGCATGCTCGATCGGTATTGGTCAATTTGAACATGGCGGATTTTTAAACAAATTTTTGTACACATAGCGGATTTTGCACTCACAACCATGTTTTGGATAGCTATTTTATACTCTACTAAGTGGATTTTGCACTCAAACTTTTTGCTACCTTATTCTGTCCACCATAGAGAGCAGAATGCCGTACATAACTTTTTTTTTTTTAGTGAACATGGTGATTTTTGCATTTAGACTCCTCATTTGAAAGCTATTTTTTGCAGATCTAATTTTCTTAGATGAAAATTTGGGTGCTGTTAGAAGGCTCTTTCAAAAGATACTGGAATTTTCAATATTTAGTCAATATATTTTAAAATATTAAGCTTAGAAAGGAAGATAGTGAAAAGGACTAGGAAATATAAGTTCCGTAAACAGTAGAACTGAAAGAAACAGGAAACAAAATACAATATATTCGCTTTCATATTTTTTGTTACACCCTGGCCCTAATTAAAACACACATTTTTGTGATAGTCCGTAAGGTCTATTCAAGTTAACTCTCAAGTGCCCAACTCCGCCACGAGGCGGATCATGAATAAATCGATGTAAAAACACAATACGTGCAAATTTCATCGAAATGCCCGTGGTCACCTACAGACGATTGCACAATGAAATTCCTACAATCACCGAATGAGCAGAAATACATATGTT
Organism: Liopterus haemorrhoidalis; assembly: GCA_963971575.1. NCBI lineage: Eukaryota > Metazoa > Arthropoda > Insecta > Coleoptera > Dytiscidae > Liopterus > Liopterus haemorrhoidalis. The sequence goes on from OZ020621.1 coordinate 17,889,842, forward strand.
TTTGCTAAAAACTCGCTAAAAAAATCAGTGAGTGCAAGTTGCCGTATTACGCCTGTTCGCCTTAAGTTAAAAGTCAGCACCCCTTTGAAAAATGAGTTTCTATTTTTATTTAGGAAAAGACATTTATTGCAAGATAATTTTTTTATTGCACAAACAAATTGTTATTACATGTTATTAGTGTATTACTATGTTATTACATATAAAACAATATCTACATCCTTTTAAAACGAGGCTCTTTTTTGAAAGAGCCAGGCGTAAGTCATGAGATGCATTTAAGCGATTTCTAGCTTATGTTTTGATGTGCAAAAGTGATGAATATCTCATTTCAGAAAGGTAAGTGGTGGCAAATGGTAAAAGTGTCTAATGCTGCTTTTGTCAATTCTGGATAAAGTTCTAACCGCGTACACCAGAACTGTTTCAATTTCAATACGTGCATTAGCTCGTATTGCGATAAGATCGTCTTTAAATAAAACGTTGTCGTCCATTGAATTTAGGTCCAACAAGTCGTCCATTGAATTTAGGTCCAACAAAAATGGATTGAGTATCCATCTATTAATTTTACCTATATATCCTGTGGAAAAGTATCCATCAAATGATTCACTCATTTGGTGGAGGTGTAATTTTAGGAGTGGGGGAGAAGACAACAAGGCATGTTTCTTCTCTTTTACCCTTTTACCATTTGCCACCACTTACCTTTGTGAAATGAGATATTCATCACTTTTGCACATCAAAACATAAGCTAGAAATCGCTTAAATGCATCTGATGACTTACGCCTGGCTCTTTCAAAAAAGAGCCCCGTTTTAAAAGGATAATTATGAACAAACAACAACAACGTAGATATTAAAAATGTAGATTAGTGTTACATATATTCTATGACATCAAATTTAGACTTTTTGAAGGTATAAACTAATTTTAAACAACTTTTTGTTCTTGTATCTTTGTTCTAAAATGTACAGGAGAGCCAATTTCCGCACTTATTTAAAATCCCATGTTAAACTGCTATGTTCCGCGTTTTGTTGCACACACGGTATGTATATATACAACAATATTTATTAAACGAGATACTTTTAAATAATTCATAGTCGGATGAAAGCGATACTTAATTTAGCATAGATTATTTGAACAGATGACATGTTTCACGTCATAAAAAAATTGGAGGGGAGACAGAGAAAAACCATGATTTGATTTTGGTTTTTATGGTTAGTAATCAATCTGTTAAACTTCAGTAACCGTGTTCCGTAATTAAAATTTCTTCGGCAATGTTGTATTTTCGGAACGAAAAATCGCTTTCTTGGTTGATGTCTGGTATTTACAATTCGTACTACTAATGTCTTATGAAAAATGGCATCCGACTCCTTCACCAACGCGGTTTTCTGGTCTTCAATGGTCTCTGGAGCGGGGTTTCTGACTCGACATGTGCTCAATGGGATTTAGGTCCGGGCTGCGAACCTGCGAGTCAATGGTCTTCATATCCACTTGTTTGAGGTATTGACAGACACAAGACGCAGTATTTGGCCTTACGTTGTCATGCATCACAAAGTTGACACCGAAAAACTCTACATAAAGAACAGCATGGTCCCATAAAATATCGCGGATGTATCGTTCACCAGCTATGAGAGGCTTAGTTTTCATCTCGGGTGAGATTACAGCCCATATCATACGGGAACCGCTACCATAGCTGACTAGTTCGACAGTAAAGGATGGCGATTAGTTCTCCCCAAGTCATCTTTATACCCTTTTCACACTAGATCTTTAAGACGATTGAACTTAAACTTCATCGATGTTTAATATCGGTTTGCTTTCACACTTGATGTTTAATTTGAAGAAGAAATCTCCATGTAAAGCTAGTATGTATTGCCAACATAATTTCATATCGTTTGAATTTATTCTGTCATTATTTTGTATATCGAGGTTAGGAGAAGTTTATTTTTTATATTTATTTAAATAATAACGCAAATAATCTTCTCATAACCTCGATATATAAAATGATAACAGCTGAACATAGATAAAAGAAGAGAAGCACAAATTCAAGGAGTATTTTTTTATAATGGGAATTAAGTTGGCAATGCGGGCAAAGTTTAAGACGCAGATCTCTGTCTTAAACATCGGTCGTGTTTAGACGAGGCCGTACGGTTTCACATTAGCGTTTAAAGATCCATTCACTTAAACATCCGATCTTAAAGATCTAGTGTGAAAAGGGTATAAGACCTATCGTCTTCAGTCAGGCAGAGGTACTTATTTTACGATGTATTTTATAAAGATATTTTTATATTCTGAATAGATTTTGTTGCTCGTTCGTCAGTATTATCTAAAATTTGAGAATCAATCAAAATTTTAGCTGCAATATTAAAATTCTCTGATATTATTCCTCTCGACTGTTGCTCTTCGTGTTCCCCGAAAGTATAATACGATATATGTACATTTATTAAAATTTATATTAAAGATAGCAAATTATCGGGTGTATTTTCTAAGCAAGACGTTAAAATCTTAGCGTCAAAAATCGAGGTTAAGTTTTTTAACGCTATTTAAAATTTTGACGCTGTGGCGTTAAAATTGCCTGTTAACGTTATTAAAAGAAATTGAATAAAATAAAAGATGGTAAGAATATTAATTATTATAAGACCAAATTCAAACTTCATATTACTCTTTAAAGGGAATTCTTTAGAGTAGACCTAAGAATGGTCCTTTGTCGTCTTTGTGTTACAAGTAACCTTTTGAGTTACTAGAAAGTTCAAGAAATTGTATAGGAAGGAAGTAAATGAAGCATTGAAGAGCAGTTTTGGTTTTTGTTGAGACACAGAACTTAAAATTATAATCCTCCGAATGCTATAAAAATCACTTATGGTTGGTTTATATACGGAACAAGAATATGGAATGGGAAATAAGAATAGTACACAAGAATAAAAAATATGAAACCGTTTATATCGGACATAACATTTCGTCGCTGCGCCTGCGTACTTGCGTTGAACTGTGTTTAACGGTCGTCGCTTGACAGGTTGTTGTGTTTAATATAATCTTTAAAAAAAATTCGTGTTCAGTAATATGGATTCAGAAGATTTTGTAAATTTATTTGCTTGTGTTTCACACATTATATTGTTGTTTCCAACCTAATGATCACAGCTGGAAAACATCTGTTGAACAAATTTTATTACGGCCGACATTTTGACCGTTGTGCGCATGCTTCTCATCTCCTATTCTTGGAATAGAAATAAAATGTTAAATGATACCAACTATTCTTGTGTTTAAGTTAAATTTCATTCCTATATAAACCGATATACGGCGCAGCCATGTTTTAACATCTTGTGTACTATTCTTATTACCTATTCCTTATCCTTGTTCCGTATATAAACCAACCATTACGCCTGTGCCGTGTTAACAATATCGCCGTACATTTTAATTATATATTATTTGAAGAAATAATTGATGACAATGATAATGAAGATCACAACAATGTCATTCCATATAATCCAGGTTGTAACAATTAGTTTATGTTTTGAATTTCTTAACATTTTTCTTCTAGGCATTGATATAAATGGTCTGGGGCGGACTTTGGCCTAGGCAACTGCCTAGGGCCCGTATTTTTTTGGAGCCCGCAAGACAGTTTTATTATAAATTTTATGATTTTTTTAACTAGTAAGGCCCGCAATGAGAACCTTGCCTAGAGCCCCAATTTTCCTTAGTCTGTTACTGTAAATGATAACTGGTTACAAGAAGGGATACAGAGTAGAAACAGCGTAATAAATCAATTAATTATTTAATAATTAATAACACAAAACACTTTTATAAAAATAGAATAATTTCAAATTTTATTAAAAAATTATATAAATTGTTACAATACTTTATATAAAATTGACTAAATAAAAGTTGAATATATGATAGTTACTAGTGCTGTCAGAAATCGATATTGACGGAACCGGAACCGGTAAAAAAAACGGTTTCGGGTTTACCCGGTTACCCGGTTTTGGAACCGGGTAATCAGTTCCTTGTTATTTTTGTTATACATTAACGATCTTCCCGAAAATGTTAACACCTACACTTTAATGTATGCTGATGACACTACCTTCATCAACAAAGAAACTGATCACTGTAAAATTTCGGAATAAATTAATGCAAACCAGGCTAAAGCTCAAGCATGGTTTAAAAATAACCAACTAAAACTAAACGAATCTAAAACTTTTACCATGATTTTTAGCCTAAACAGAAATTTATCTAATAACACCCTGTATAACATTAATGGCATAAAATTCTTAGGTTTCCAACTTGATTCACAATTAAACTGGATTAACCATATACAGTATATTGCTAATAAAATTAAGTCGTGTAATTATATGTTATATAAATTAAAAAATTGTGTGACGTTATCGACAGCTAAATTAGTTTATAATGCATACATTAAATCTGTTATGAGTTACGGGATAATTCTTTGGGGACAGTCCACCAACTGGAAGAGAATTTTTATATTACAAAAAAGGTCTATAAGAATCCTTTGCGGTGTCGCAAGACGCACCTCGTGTAAACAACTATTTAAAGATCTAAAAATTTTAACGTTCGTCTGTTTATATATTCTTGAAATGCTTATGTATGTCAAAGATGCTAACCTATTAAAAAACAGTGCCATACATAGGTTCAATACTAGAGAAAAAAATAATATACGTCTGCCGCGTTTGCATAATAAACTGTCCAAAACACATCCAAATTACATGGGTGCCAAATTATTCAATAAATTACCGTTCTCGGTGCGAGAGCTGAACATAAAAAATTTTAAAACTTGTGTTCGTAATTTATTGATTAATAAGGCCTATTATAATCTAGAAGAATACATTAATGATGATCTAAGAGACATGTCTTTATCATCTTATATGTTTTGAATTTGTGTATAGTATTGTTACATTTTTTATTTGACTATGTATATGTACTTTCATGTATTTTTTTACTGAAATATATTATTATTATTATTATTATTATTATTATTATTATTATTATTATTAATCGGAACCGGATATTCGGGATGAAGTATCCGGAACCGGGTTACTTCAAAATTACGTACCGGCATTACCCGAAATCCAGAACCGGATATCCGTTAAACATGTTTTGGTTTCCAGCATCATAACAGTTATGGTTATTGTGACTGAGATACGTTAAGTAATACTTGCTGACGTGCATCTACAACGTACGGTTTTTGTTATTCGCGACTATAATTACCGAAACGGCGCCACTATCGCCTTGTGAACTTTTGACACGAAAAAGGATAGTCATCTGTCAACGTATGTAAACAGTATTGGTTTATAATCAATTTTTGGTCTAATTTACGGTTTCTTGCTGTATACAGTATATTTAAATTATAACTGAGTATTAAAAAAGTGTATAAATATATGTGAATCCATTTTATGATAAAATTTGCTGCTTGTAAATGAATATTTTCAGGGGTTATAATGTTGGTGACGGCTTATACTCACAGAGAAAATAAAATGTTATACTTTGAACTTAAAACATTTATTTGAATACTTAATATCTACACATATCTCAAGAAATTTTATAGAAAGAGAACTTGTAATTTATTCTACACAAGAAAACTGTCAAATATTTGCAAACTAACACAGTTATGGAACACTCCCATGAAATAACAAGGGGTTTTAATTATATTAACAATAATTTACACAACATTAAACGATTTTCTTGCACATGTGAGACAGGGAAAATGAAAAATTCAACGTTAAAAACTTGTTTAAAATCATCTGAACAGTATAAATTCCCTTCAATAGAAACAAAATTTTAGAATCACTGATAATCTTTCAATCTAATATTCGAAGATGTTCTTCCTGTGATTGACAACCATACACACCACAAGGAGTATTTAATCTTTTTTTCTTAAATTTATCACTTTATTTGCTGTAAAAATGGAGTGAGAATGGACAGAAACAATAAAACACATGGTGAATTATACGTAAACAATGACAGTAACCTTTTTCGAAGTGTTCGCTTTTTTGCCGCTAGAGGGATACGCGTTAAATTGAGTCACTAATATACATTTTCAATTTTGAATAGAAAAAAAAAATAGTAATCGTTTCTTTATTTTAATTCTAAACAACTTCTTTATGATATATATTTTTGATATATTACAACTATATCAATTATAATATATGTTGCGCCGAGTTTAATTTTCTCACACTAAAGGATCGTCGGACTTTGACTGACATGAAAATTTTGCATAAAATTCTTAATAATCTATTATCATGTGTTGAACTACAAAATTTAATTTGAATACTCTAATAGGTATCTAAATTCTAAATAGGTATCTCGTTTTCATCTAACACAAGATGTTTGGAATTTGGAAATTCCTAAGTAGGTACTATCTACTCCTGTACTAAATATCAAGTTTGAATCAGGGAACTCGGAATCGCGTATCTGGAACTGGGTATTCGAAGCCGGGTTTCTGAAACCGTTTATCCGAAACCGGGTATCCGAAACCGGGTATCCGGAACCGGGCATTCGGAACCGGGTAATAGGAACCGGGTATTCGAAACCGGGTATCCGAAACCGGTTATCCGAAACCGGGTATCCGGAACCGGGTATTTGGAACCGGGTAATCGGAACCGGGTATCCGGGTAACGTGAAAATTACAAACCCGGTTTTACCCGAAAACCGGAACTGGGTACCCGAAAACCGGTTTCGGTTCCCATCACTAATAGTTACATTAAGTTTTAATTAATGTACTGTGGAAATCAGTTACAAGGAGTATCACCAAACTCTTTTACACCATTTTCGAAGTAAATTTTGCAACTGTAAATATTTCAATTTACACCGAAATATTTGGTAAGATTTTCGTGACATTTGACACTTTGTCAAAAACGTTAAAACTCAACGTAGTAGCCCATGCTCTTGCAAAAATATAGATTCTTCACAAGGTTAACACCCGGCGTTAACATGTATGATATTTACGCCTACCTAAACAAATGTTCTGACAGACTAGCTGTTTTCGAAAAAGTCGTTAGACATGGTGTTAAAATAAAAAATGTAACGTGACGCTAATTTATACACCCCTATATAAGTCATTTTAAATAATATAACATACGAGTGATGACCATATTTTTTAGTTTAAAATTCAGGACGAGAGCTCATAGACGGGGGGGGGGGGGCTGATTATTCAAATATAATTGTTTAATTCAAATTATATACAATAAATAATTATGATTTATAATTAATAAAAATTTCCAATCACAGATAATTAACTTATATTATTAAAATCACAGTATTTTTTTAAATGAATTCACAATATACTAAGAAAAAAAAAAAAAAAAATACGCAGTCTCTTTTATAAATTTACTCAATTAGAAATATTTTTAATCCACGCATCTTAATACAAATATACATATAAAGCACTTGTAGAATCAATACTAAACTACGGAAGCACCATCTGGGGAAATTTAACAAAAAATCAGGTAAAAATGTTACAAACACATCAAAATAGATTACTGAAAATAATTAGCTTTAAAACAAATACATTTTCTACAGCTTTTCAACAGCTATATCAAAATTTAAATGTACATGATATAAGAACATTATATATTTTAAAAACAATTACATTAGTACATAAAATAAATAAGACCAATATTATAATCAATCATAATAAAGAAACCAGGCAAAAAGAAAATAACTTAAACATTTAAATAAATTCAATTCAGTAACAGGTCAGAAATGTTTCACATACATAGGTTATAAGCTTTATAATAAACTACCTACTGAAATTAGAAATATAACTAATTTCAAATTATTTAAGAAACAAGTGCTCAAGTTTGTAGTTGATAATAAAACAGAATTAAAACAAATCATTATATAACAAATTTAGGGCGAGTTTTCATAAATGATTTAACCCTTTACTCCATGAATTTTTATTTTTGGCTGAAATAATTCATCAGCATTAGGAATTGGTTCTTACTGATAGAAAAATTAATTAAAAAAATATATTTAAAATATTAATTATTATTTTTGAATAAAAATAATAATTTAGAGTTTGTGCCATACATGGAACATTTTGATTCTACATTATGTTACAAAAGAAAATGATTCCGTATTATTTGCTCGTCAATTGCTAGGTGTTCTTCATTAGGGATTAAAAGCAGTCGCCCTCGAATTTTTGAAAGAAAAGGTCGTATCTTCTAGTTGTCCTTTCACAATAAATTCAGAGTTATCGTTGAAGTGCAAATTCCGCTTGATATCCTCAAATCTATTGCAGCTCATTACTTGAGATACTGGATACGGGATCCATTGCTGTGTATGTGGCATATATGAACATTCATGAAGTAACGTTCTGATTCAGTATTAAAAGTAAAATAAAAAATAAAAATCGAAATGTGCCATATATGGCACACTATGCGGTGGAGGGTTAACACTCTACTAAAATTCAACACTTTGCTAAATCTAGTTTTGAATACGTTTTTTACATTGTGTTTTCTTTTGTTTTTTATTAATTTTTTTATTATTATTTTTTTTTTATCCAGCATTAGATGTATTTTGTAACAATTTTCGAACAAACATAAACATACGCGAATCACACACACACACACACACACACACACACACACACACACACACACACACACACACACACACACACACACACACACACACACACACACACACACACACACACACACACACACACACACACACACACACACACACACACACACACACACACACACACACACACACACACACACACACACACACACACACACACACACACACACACACACACACACACACACACACACACACACACACACACACACACACACACACACACACACACACACACACACACACACACACACACACACACACACACACACACACACACACACACACACACACACACACACACACACACACACACACACACACACACACACACACACACACACACACACACACACACACACACACACACACACACACACACACACACACACACACACACACACACACACACACACACACACACACACACACACACACACACACACACACACACACACACACACACACACACACACACACACACACACACACACACACACACACACACACACACACACACACACACACACACACACACACACACACACACACACACACACACACACACACACACACACACACACACACACACACACACACACACACACACACACACACACACACACACACACAAGCATTTTATAAAAATCCTCACAGTTTTCTTCATAATTTACTTTAATCAATAATATTGCTTTTAATGTGCCTACATAAAGAGTCTTGTCACTTGTCCAAAAGTTGTTCATCTAGGAAAATACCCTTTTGCTAGATTTTTTTTAGTTCAAGTTTTGTAAAAATAATTTTAGTTGAAATATATTAAAAATGAATATTGAAAATAAGTACCTTTTATAAAATTCGGGACAATTCGGGACAAATATTGTCTCTGAAAAAATTCGGGATACAATGCGGAAATTGGGGATTGTCCCGGTAAATTCGGGACATATGGTCACCTTACATACGAGCTAATTTTCAAACAAAATCTTCAGTAATTCTTTTTTGTTAAACAAATGGATGAAAATGTCTGTCTATTAAATCTTCGGACACTAATAGCTCATGATATTTTAAAAATTGTTATAATATAACAATATAACATATTATGTTAATTAGAGTCAATTTCTTTATTTAAGCATTTGTTTTAATCTAATCGTACTTGCATACATATGTTTAGTAGTGATTTATAGTTCTTGGTAAACTGATAATTTATGAATTACGCAATATTAATTAAATACTCCCTCCGTACGAAAATATGCTATACATTTTGATTTTTTTCTTGTCCGAAAATATGATTTACATATACAATTTTAATTAATTAGAATGATTTTATTTATGAAATAGTTACAAATATCTAGTATATCAAAGAATCATACAAAAAGTTTTAAATTAACATGGACGTGGCTGTCTCCACAGCTTGCATCGAACATGATAATGTTGTTTGTAATCCGTCCCTTACGATGAAGTTTTGCCTTATTAATGTGCGGAATTTTATAGGAATTCCCTCATTTTGCTAACATGGTTGCTTCTAGAAGTTTGCAATGTTAAAAAACATTATCAAAGGTTTGTATGTTTAATACATTAAATGCATTTTGTACGCATTCAATCAGTTTGTCGATTGTATTCGGTGAAGCTGTATGTTGTAAGGATTATATAGAATTGAAAAACCAAGATCCAATACATTAATATCTGGACTATATGGCGGTTGTGATTTAAGTCGATCTGGAACGTCTTCCTTGCAATTCAACACAATTTTGAGCAAAATTCGCCATTTTGTTAGTAGGAGTGATGTCACTTTAATTTGTCTAAAATACGATATATATATATATATATATATTTTTTTTCTTTGAATTACTTTCGACATATTCAAAACTATTTGCGCGCCATTTATTTAGAAATAAATATAAAAAAGGATCAAGATAATATTACATTTGTTGATCACATATTTTTTAAAGTAATGTATACCATATTTTCGGACGGAATAAAATCAAACGAAATTTTTTTAAATTAAAGTTTTTAAGAACTTACGTTACTGATGACACAAAAACTCATGAAAATTACATTTTATAATGACAGCTCACCCCAACCTAAAATATTTAATTTAAGCACGAATAGACCATATTAGTAACTACGTCACAAAATGAGATTCAGTTCTGCCGCCTCGCCGAATCGCTTTGATTCCTTTTATTTGAATTTAGTATGTTTTTTTGTTAAATTGTATTTTGGAAATATAAATTAAGTTTTCAAAGTAACAGAATGCTTCACATCAAAACTACAAGTCAATATTTATTTATTAAAATTCTTATTTTATACATTATAATTTAATATGTCTTTATTTTTGTAGAACAGTATTATTTTGCAGGTTAATTTTGAAAATTTTACGTTAATAATCGTTATTATGGCAAGTAACATAGCTATAATTGTGTATGCCATATCTAAATGGTTTGAAGAAACAATATGTTGTTTCTATTTTATCCATTATTGTTTTTAATTATCATCTATCAAAAAACGAAAAAATTTGCAATTAAGAATGTAACTGTAATGGTTACAATTTGGAGCAAAACAATACACCATTATGCATTCTAAAACAAAATATTAATGGTTACTTAGTGTTAATTATTTAAATACTAAAGATATTTCGATTCTCATATTATTTAAAAACGTAACATATAAATATATCTTCGAATCCTTATTTATATATTTATAAAATCACTATTCTATAATATAAAGTATCTGGACTGTATATATTAGTACAGTGGTTCTTAACCTTTTTGAAGTCACGGAGCACTTTTGACCATAAGATAAATTCGCTGAGCACCAAAATCAAAAAGGCAAAAAAACAAACACATCATTTTTATTGAAAACTAGCTGAAAACCCGTGCTTCGCTACGGTATATTGATGGTCTCATTGGCATAAAATCCGCAGTTTGTTTTTAAACTTGTGTATGGGTAACCTTTGTAACAAAAAATCTAGTCGATATCTCATCTATCCTAAGAGATATTGAGGAACCCGTGAAAAAACATTTTACTTCTTTTCACCAGATAGGGGTCGAACTTGAAAAAATCCTTTATTAGTGGGTTCTTACTTCATACTGAAATATGTATTCTCCGAATATTTTATTTTTAACAAAAAAATACTAATTTACCCTTTAGGAGTGAAAGGAAACTGTCAAACTGTGAAAACATATATGCCAAAATGGAATGTTATAACTAAACAACCGCTGGAAATACAAAGGGTTCTATAATTCACCCCGAATGTAGATTCACCCCTTTAGGATTGATTAAGATAAAATCCTGAAATACATTTTTCGGCATTTGTATGGGTAATCTTTATAAGCAAAAACCAAGTCTATATCTTATTGATCCTAGAAGATATTAAGGCGTCCTTGAAATCACAATTCCCTCTTTTCACCCTTTAGGGGTGATATTTGTTAAAGGTAAAAAACTGTTAAAACCATTTCGAGACATTTTAAAAAGACACTTATGTGCCAAAAAGAAACGTTATAACTCAACAAACACAGGAAATACGACGTGATGTATAATCTACCCCGTTTGTAGAATCACCCCTTTAGGGGTTGATTAGGACGAAATCCTGAAATAAGTTTTTCGGCATTTGTATGGATAATTTTTAAAAGTAAACACCAAGTCAATATCTTGTTGGTCCTAAAAGAATTAAGGAATTACTGAAATCACATTTCACCCCTTTTCACACTTAAGGGGTGAATTTTAAAAAAAATGTCAAAATCATTTCGAGATATTAAAAAAAAAACCTATGTGCCAAAAAGTAATGTTGCAACTAAACGAACACAGGAAATACGACGGGATGTATAATTCATCCCGATTGTTGATCCACCCTTTAAGGGCTTGATTAGAACAAAATCCAAAAATTGGTTTTTCGGTATTTGCATCAATATCTTATTGGTCCTAAAAAATGTTAAACAATCCTTGAAATCACATTTTATCCCTTTTTACCCTTTAGGGGTTAAATTTAAAAAAATTGTCAAAACCATTTCGAGATATTTTAAAAATACGCCTATGTGCCAAAATGAAACCTTATAACCCAACAAACACAGGGAATACGACGGGATGCAAAATTCACCCCAATTGTAGATCCACCGTTTAGGGGTTGATTAGGACAAAATCCTGAAACATATTTTTCCGTATTTGTATGGGTAATATTTGTAAGCAAAAAGCAAGTCGATATCTTATTGGTCCTAAGAGATATTAAGGAATCTTTAAAATCACAATTCACCCCTTTTCACCCTTTAGGGGTGAAATTTAAAAAAACTGTCAATACCATTTCGAGATATTTTAAAAAGACCAAAAATTAATTTTGTAACTAAACGAACAGAGGAAATACGACGGGATGCATAATTCACCTTGATTGTAGATCCATCCCTTTAAGGGTTGATTAGGACCAAATCCTGAAATAAGTTTTTCGGTATTTGTATGGGTAATCTTCGTAAGCAAAAAGCAAGTCGATATCTTATTGATCCTAAGAGATATTAAGGAATCCTTGAAATCACAATTCATCCCTTTTCACCCTTTAGGGGGTAATTAAAAAAAAAAAAATGTCAAAACTATTTCGAGATATTTTAAAAAGATACCTATGTGCAAAAAAGTAATGTTGCAACTAAACGAACACAGGAAATATGGCGGGATGTATAATTCACCCCGATTGTAGATCCACCCCTTAAGGGGTTGATTAGGACAAAATCAAAAAATTGTTTTTTCGGAATTTGCAAGGGTAGTTTTTGTACGCAAAATCCAAGTCGATATCTTATTGGTGTTAAAAAATATTAAACAATCCTTGAAATCACATTTCACCCCTTTTCACCCTTGAGGGGTTAAATTTAAAAATGTTGTCAAAACCATTTCGAGATATTTTAAAAAGACGCCTATGTGCCAAAAAGAAACCTTATATCTCAAACAGGGAATACGACGGGATGTATAATTCACCCCAATTGTAGGTCCATCCTTTAGGGGTTGATTAGGACAAAATCCTGAAATATATTTTTCGGTATTTGTATGGGTAATCTTTGTCAGCAAAAAGCAAGGCAATATCTTATTGGCCCTAAGATATATTAAGGAATCCTTGAAATCACAATTCACCCCTTTTCACCCTTTAGGGATGAAATTTTAAAAAACTATCAAAACCTTTTCGAGATATTTTAAAAAGACAGCTATGTGCTAAAAAGTAATGTTGCAACTAAACGTACACAGGAAATACAACGAAATGTATAACTCACCCTGATTGTAGATCCACCCCTTTAGGGGTTGATTAGGACAAATTCCTGAAATACGTTTTTCGGTAATTGTATGGATAATCTTTGCAAGCAAACAGTAAGTCCATATCTTATTGGTTCTAAGAGATATTAAGGAATCCTTAAAATCACAATTCACCCCTTTTCAACCCTTAGGGGTGAAATTTTAAAAAACTGTCAAACCCATTTCGATATATTTTAAAAAGACACCTATGTGCCAAAAAGTAATGCTGCAACTAATGAACACAGGAAATACGACGGGATGTATAATTCACCCCGATTGTAGATGCACCCCTTTAGGAGTTGATTAGGACAAAAACCTGAAATATGTTTTTTGGTATTTGTATGGGTAATCGTTGTAAGCAAAAAGCAAGTCGATATCTTATTGGTTCTAAGAGATATTAAGGAATACTTGAAATCATAATTCACCCCTTTTCACCCTATAGGGGTGAAATTTTAAAAAACTGTCAAACCCATTTCGAGTTATTTTAAAAAGACACCTATGTGCCAAAAAGTAATGTTGCAACTAAACGAACACAGGAAATACGACGGAATGTATAACTCACCCCGATTGTAGATCCACCCCTTTAGGGGTTGATTAGGACAAATTCCTGAAATAAGTTTTTCGGTAATTGTATGGATAATCTTTGCAAGCAAACAGTAAGTCAATATCTTATTGATCCTAAAAGATATTAAGGCATCCTTGAAATCACAATTCACCCCTTTTCAACCCTTAGGGGTGTAATTTTAAAAAACTGTCAAACCCATTTCGAGATATTTTAAAAAGGCACCTATGTGCCAAAAAGTAATGTTGCAACGAAACGAACACAGGAATTACGACGGGATGTATAATTCCCCCCGATTGTAGATCCACCCCTTTAGGGGTTGATTAGGACAAAATCCTGAAATTGGTGATTCGATATTTGTATGGGTAATCTTTGTAAGCAAAAAGCAAGTTGGTATCTTATTGGTCCTAAGAGATATTAAAGAATCCTTAATATCACAATTCACCCCTTTTCACCCTTTAGGGGTGAAATTTCAAAAAACAGTCAATACCATTTCGAGATATTTTAAAAAGACACCTATGTGCTAAAAAGTAATCTTGCAACTAAACGAACACAGGAAATACAACGGGATATATAATCCACCCCGATTGTAGGTTCACCCCTTTAGGGGTTGATTAGGGCAAAATCCCGAAATTGGTTTTTCTGCATTTGTATGGGTAATACTTGTAGGCAAAAACTAAGTCGATATCCCATCGGCCCTAAGAGATATTACGGAATTCGTGAAATAACATTTCACCCCTTTTCATCCCTTAGGAGTGGAATTTCGAAAAATCCCTTCTTAGTGGGTGCTTAGGTCATGAAGGGAATATACTCTCCGAATTTCAAGTTTCTAGGCCCAGGGGTTCGGGCTGGGCGGTGATGAGTGAGTCAGTCAGTCAGTCAGGACACTGCCTTTTATATATATAGATAGATAGATAGATAATAAACATACATCCGTTCGCAACAGTTGTTTAGGTTAGACTGACTGTAAACTAAATGCAACCTCAGGCTTCGGGTTATAACAATTACGCACGAAAATGCACGATGTCCGAAGCTGCACTAAAGCCATCCAACTAAATATTTCTCAAAACTATGTTAATGCCCAAATATAAATAAAAACAAAATTCATGAATATCGTTTCTAATGCGATTTTTTTTATCGTTATACAGACGGCATTTTCTACCTGTAAACCAAATTTCCACACTCATCAAATTTGCATAAAAACTCAGTACCATATGTGGGTTACAATTTCCGAATATTTTCTATTTTATAGATACAGAAAATAGATGTTTTTAAACAAAAATAGAAGAATGAGCAAGTAGCCCACACTGAAAAAATATGGCTATCAATCGCATTTAAATCAATATTCGTAAAAAAAAGATAGAAAAAAAAAAAAATTATACTAAAAATAAGTTAAGAAAACTCCGTTAAAAATAATTATCCAGAAAACAGATATTCAGCTTATGTCTCGCTCTACATACACGAACCATAAGTTTTGCTAAATAACAATAACAATTTATTATCAGCTGTAACCAAACACCGGTTTTATTTTCTACAATGTTTACCTGCTGATAAAGGTTATTCTCGGGCCGAACACTTCCGATATTTAGCGAACACTCACGATGTTCATACAGTTAGACAGTCAACTATTGAATGAAAATTCCTATCCGGTCACTGCATATGTGATAGATATACCAATGGTCGAATGTAATTAAAAACAAAATTATTAATTTCTCGTTTCTGATGGGACTTTTTTGAGATTTTCGATTTTTCTAGTTATGATGAAGCCATTTGCTACCTGTATGCAAAATTTCAACTCGGTAGCGTATCTGGAAGTGGGTTAGAATTTCCGGACATAGCCACAAATATCCATTTTTATATATAAAGATTAAACATAATTATTACATAAAATAAGATTTTTTTCTAATTTGTACAACCTTTCGTTGTTTGATTTCGAATTTTTCGGCTGTTTTGCTGCCTCTAAAATGTTGCCGCCCCAGGCAGCCGCCTAAACTTGCCTAATAGTAGAAACGGCACTGGAGGAGTTTAAAATACACACAATACGAGTAAAACAGGGAAAAATTGCTAAGCGATATGTCATCTGGCGAGATTTTAAGCAACTACAGAAATAGACATCGCTTTTTATATTGAGTTATATCGGATCAAAATATATTTTTGCATCTTACTAGTGTTGTTATTATATTGTTACGTTTTGTTAAGTTGTATGTTATTTATATTATTTTAAAATCAGTTTAAAATTTTTTTTTACTGGTATCAAGTGATAATAAATGAAAATAACCTTAAATTAAAGTGTATGATAAGACAAAAATCATGTCGAAGTCGAAATATTATTGCTGTGTACCTGAGTGTAATTCGTGGATTGAAACAAATCCATTTCAACCTAAAAAATAACCTAACCTAAATAACCTAAAAGGTCATTATCAAGCTAAAAAATTAATAAAAACATGCCTAAAATTATTCTTATTTATTAATATTTGATGTTATAATATTTCACTGATTACCTTGCATAAAAACACGTATTAATATTGTAGCAAAATTACAAAATCCACCAGTAAACACTAAAATTCACGTTATTCCCCATATGATTATATGTAATGAATGCCTATTTTGGAAGTTCCAAGTATGCCGCAACAGCGCTGCGATCTTAAAATATTTTCCCTATTGTACAATCCATGTATTGTCCGTTATTTCATATTTGTAAAAGTAGTATAACAGTGGGCATTCTGGCTCATTACCCACGAAACCCTGAAAAAAAAAACAAATTCACATTTCACAAACGTACGTGACCATCGCTTTGTGGCCCCACCCCTCTCCCCACTCCCTCCTCGGCCCCGCCCCCTTCTTATCACCGTGTGAACCAAGGTCAAAAACTGGGTAATTCCCCTTATCAGTTGTGGTTTCCGGTGTGTGGAAACAAGTTCAAGGTCGCATGAACAAGATCAAACACGTTTAAATACCTGTTCAACCTATCTGTTCGACCTGTTAGAGCAGTCAGTTAGATCTGTTCGACCTGTTCAACCTGTTCAACCTATCTGTTCGACCTGTTCAACCTATCTGTTTGACCTGTTCAACCTATCTATTCAACCTGTTCAACCTACCTCTTCAATGTTTCCACACACCGGAAACCACAACTGATAAGGGGAATTACCCAGGTTTTGACCTTGAACATGTTTGATCTTGTTCATGCGACCTTGAACGTGTTTCCATACACCGGAAACCACAACTGATAAGGGGAATTACCCAGTTTTTGACCTTGGTTCACACGGTGATAAGAAGGGGTGCGGGGCCGAGGAGGGAGTGGGGAGAGGGGTGGGGCCACAAAGCGATGGTCACGTACGTTTGTGAAATGTGAATTTGTTTTTTTTCAGGGTTTCGTGGGTAATGAGCCAGAATGCCCACTGTTATACTACTTGTAAAACGGCTACAGCTACAGCGGGATTTTCCACACTTTAGAGCTGATCGAAAAAGATAATATGCTAAAGGAGTAGGTTTGCCTGTATCATAAAAAAAAAAATAATTCACTAATAAAAAATGCCTTACCGGATAGTTATCTAAGACTTGAATTACAGATGTTATAACTTATGAACAGAACTCACATATCATAATCCAAATAAAAACATATAAAGTGACTATATCAGAAGATCTGACGGAGACACTGAAATACTGAAATGAGAAATGCGACGCAACAAATTTCAATAATTTTTACTTCAGACAGCGAGATAGGAAGGGAAATGTCGCCACAAATATACGAATGCTGACGAGCAAATAATTGTCATTTTCATTGTCACAAAACAAAAACAGAGTTATGTCTGGCACAGTGAATAATATAGGCCGGTAGAGTCAATGCTCTATCTGGGTAATAAGATATGATTGGAGTCACTATAATTCGGATTTAAAAATTTCGCGGAGCACTTGCAATAAGCTCGCGGAGCACCGGTTCAGAACCAGTGTATTAGTATATATTTAAAAAAAAAAAACATATTTTTTGCTCCAAAATTGAAGATATTCATAAAATTAAGGTAATAAAAGTAATGTCACATGTATTTTAAACCAGTCAAAAACTTCCAAAGGACTCAGCTCTCAGATGGCAGCACATGTATGTGACGATACACTAATATTGACTCGGGAGTCGTGTATTTTTCAGCAGACTTCCCATCCCTGATAATTACAGATAAAGACGGTTAGTTTATCAGTATATAAAAGAAAATCGTCGTAGTAAGTTCAGTAAATTATGGCCAGCAACCGTTAATAAGACAACTTCAACACAAACTACAAGTAAATATCTCAGGAAAAATGATATAAATTTTATAAGGTATATTTTGTAATCATATACCTATTTAAATTTTCGTAAATCTGAAAATTATCAATTTTACAACAGGCCAAAGAAAAGCCACTGTTAACTATCCGTCAGAAACAAAATAAATTAAAATGGACTAAGAAGAGACAGAACTAGGTGCAGAAATAGTGCAACACTATCATATTTAACGACGAATCTAAATTTGAATTATGTGTAGGAGATACACAAAAATATTATACGCCAAAAGTGTAAAGCATTGTATGTCAGCGAAAGTTGTATAAACTTTACATTTTATTAACGGCACTGTAAAAGCCCAACCATATATTGATGTATTAAAAATACATCTAATTTCATAAGTAGAGGCATTTGTGTTAACGGTGATTGGGTTTTTCAACAGGATGGTGCATCAGGTCATGCAGCAAAAGTTATTAAAAAATTGCTTCAAGATAATTCGTTTCATGTTCTTAACTGGCCATTCAGTGGTCTAAATCCCAAGTCTTTGTAGGGAATAACGAATAAAATAAATAAAAAATACGTAAGTAATGGTTTAAAACTAAACATCAGTAATATTTGGAATTATTGGTTTGGAACACCAGAACAGTGTTAAGCAGTGGCGAAGGGAGATCTCCGCTAGACTTGGCCTCCCAAAAAGAAAATAATAATAATAATAAACAAAAAATAAAAGAAAAAAAAAAAAAATAAGTAAAAAAAAAAAAGTTTAAGTAAATCTTGAAGAATACATCAAATTACGTTCTATACAAATTTTTGTTCAAGGCTTGGTTTACTAGTTACAAATCTTAAAATTTTTAAAGTTTAATAACTTTCGTTTCCGGTTTCGGATATTCATAAAAAATAATAGGCTTCTTCCCAATTAATACTAGAATTTTTTGGAACCAGAACGAACTCTCTAATTTAAACCGTTCTTGAGTTATCGTGTACACGCATACACGCTCACGCTCAGGCGCGCGCGCGCGCACACACACACACACACACACACACACACACACACACACACACACACACACGCACACGCACACGCACACGCACACGCACACGCACACGCACACGCACACGCACACGCACACGCACGCACGCACGCACGCACACGCACGCACGCACACGCACACGCACACGCACGCACACGGACGGACGGACGGACGGCACTTCGAAAATAGGTTTTTTGGATTCCCTGGACCATGAAACGTGATTATCAGTCAAAATCCCGACATCGAAAATTTTCTTGCCCCTAATACAGGATGGGCCATGGGAACCTGACGTTTTAGAAACGGGTAGTACTCTGCAGGTAGGGGGGGGGGGGGGTAGAAGGAAGTGGTAGGTTCCATTCCAACCGTCAGTTCGTGCAGTTTGGTGGTGTACATCATGGCTGAATGGGGTGTAAGACATCGTGTGTTTGTGTATGACGCGTTTGTCAAAAACGGTGAATCAGTAATAGCGGCGCAAAGAGCGTTTCGAGTTTAATGTTGGGCGTCGTGGAAGCATACCAAGCCGAAACACAATTCTCAAATGGGTCAACGACTTTCGAACAAGCGGGAACATCATGAATAAAAAACCAAACACAGAACATTGGATGAACTAAAGGTTGCCATTCGGGCAGAAGTCCGGGCGATTAACGAAACTCTACTGGACCGCGTTCACCAGGAATTTATGAACAGACTTGAATCATGTTATGAGCAGAATGGTCATCACATGACGGATATAATTTTTTAAAATTAAAATGGCATATAATTTACTATAATGCATGTTAATAAAAAAAATTTGTCTTGAGAAATCATTGTCATTTCATTCAAAAATCGTCAGATTCCCATGGCCCACCCTGTATATTAAGGTTGGGCAAGTAAAAATTACTATGCCAATTGAAATGTCCAGTATTAAATGCAAGTGTCCGAAAATTCAATAGACAAGCAATTATACCCATTTGTGTAAAAAAAAAATAGATTTTTAAGTACCATAGTTTTTTTGAAATACATATGTATGTATATATTTTCTAAATATTTACTTATATGTTGCATTATGTATTTAAAATAACTTAACTATCTTGAACAAAAATTTTAAAAGATGCCTATTAAACCGAAGACGTTACTGTTGTTGGGCCTTGTAATCTAGCAGGGCTAAGTCGGAGATCTTGCTATCTAAGAGTTTAAATTTTTGTAAGCAAGATACACAATTTCAGTATATATTTAATAGGGGATAGCATGATTTTTTAAATTTTTGTTATTATATTCCTCTTGTTGCATATAAACATAAAAAACAGTTTCGCATTTTTTTTTTTTAATTTGTAGGCTTAAAAAAATCATAAATGTATGTAGCGCGCGAAAACGACGTGTGACGTTCATACCCGTTCTAAGTGACGCAGTACACTACTAGCCTACCCAGTGTACTGCGTACAGCCTACCCAGTGTACAGCGTGTAGCCTACACAGTCGTGAACTTATTTGCTTGTATAACTTTTATATATAATAAAATAAAGTTTAATTCTATAAAAACAATTTATACATGTTTACCGAATTAAATTTTATATTAAAATATACAAAATATGGAAGATCCAGGCCCCAGTACTTCGAAACCTAGTCGAAAATATTGTTTAGTACCGGTGTGCACAAATAGTTCAAATAGAAATCCAAGAAAACAATTTATATCATTACCTGATGGCGAAAAACAACAGAAAAGGCGAAATTTGTGGCTGGAAGCTATGAGGCGAAATAAAACCGATATTTCAGAAAAAAGTAAACTTTATGTTTGCATATGTTTTTCCATATATTCCATTATCTGCCATTTTAATAATAAATGCGTGAAAAATTGTTTAAAAACAAATACAAAACTTTCGAACAATACAATATACACACGTAATGATTATGTTGTACTGTATCTGTGACGTCAAACCCCAGTCGTATTTACTCGGCAACCTTCGCGCCGTGGTCGGCTTATTTCAAATTTATAATATTTTAATTAAAAAAATTAGCTATAATATTAATTAAAATGTGATTTTTGTTTTGTTAGGTGACATAACTAACATTAACATATCAAAAAAATGTAGTTTTAAGGAAATATAAATTTTATGCGTATCCCCTATTACAGTTCAATTATCTAAAGTAGTCCAGTCAAGGTCATATTCGAATTATGTAACTACGTTTGCTGTGCAGTTATTCCTTACAGATAAACAACAAATTTGGACATGCTTCATTTGTATTACTCTTACTATTTTGCCATTGTGAGTGAGAGAGAAACACATCAGTACGTTAATTATTATTTCAGTCATATGACCTTGACTGGACTTCTCTGGATAATGGAACTTTATTTAGATTTTTTTTTCTTTCAATAAATCGTAACTCTTTTCGTTGTGTGTTATACAACTTTTTTTGGTTAAAATTAATGAAGCAATACACCCTTGGTACCAAATTCCTCCTGGGATATCCAGAATAAAAATTATACTCATGTTCCTTTAAAAACGTAATCACAACAGTTTTAAACCAACAAAAATAATATATAAGCTCTATCAGCATTCTAATTGTACTCGCAATAATTTATTCAAATAATCTCCAAACTTTAAATTAATAGTATGGAAATGCCTTTCCCCTACCAAAAACAGCAATAAAACACCGTTCCCGCGAGTTCCCCCAGGACTACATCCCTTGATACAGTCAACAAATAGAATGTGGTACCGTTCATCTGAAAAGAGGGTGGGCATATAATGAGTTATGGACAAAATAATACGAAGATATTTTTGAAAATTATAGGAATAATAAATAAGTTTATTTATTTATTTATTTTTTTTGCATGAACTACATATAATACTGTACTTATTATACTAGCGTCGGCGTATCAGTGCAGTTACGTCACACGACGTAACAAACAATTGCATTGTTCCAGACAATGCAGTCGATTGTTACGTCGTGTGACGTAACTGCATTGATTCGCCGACGCTAGTATACCTCTTTTAAGGGGAACTCGTTTACTTCCTAGGGCGACAAAATTTCACTTTTTCCCTAGGGAGTTAAAATGTTTCCATTAGAAGAATAACCACGAAACAGAATAGAATTATATTTATTGAAAATTAAAAGTACAATACAAAATGTTGAATTCAGCAAAAACTAATGCTTTTTACCATGTAGTTTTTAATGCTTTTATTTCTGCACTATTTACAATAGTATATTATTATAAGAGTTTTATAAGACGATGTATTGTCACACGAGTTGTTTGGAGTACGACGAGCGATGCGAGGATTGCTCCAAAGAAACAAGTGTGACAATACGTCGTATAAAACGAGCATAATATACTATTTTTACCGACCGCCAACATATATTATATAAGGGAGGTATTGTGATTATACCAATTTTGACATTTCGAGATTTCGATGGATCTCCACAAATTGAGGTCTTTACATAACGTTTTGACTATTTTTAACATGATGTCTGTCGGTCCGTGCACACGTGCAGAGCAAATCCGGCTAAAAGAATTTTTATGAAACTTCATATTTAAGCTTTTGACAACAATGGCACGAGTTGATCAACTTTTGGTAAAAATCGGTTAACTAGAAATGGGAGTTTACTCGTGTCGGTTTTAAGATTTTTGCGAATATTTCACAACAGAGAAATATTTCTAACAAATTTATTAAACTAAAGTTGCTACAAAAGCAATAACTAACAACTTTTATTTGACATTTTTTGATAAAGCAGCATAAATTAAACAAGTACTTTGTGATGGCGGTCGGTCCTGTGGTGGCCTCAGCTGATTTTTCATACTTTGCATCACTTATTTTATAGACATTTTAAAATCTCATTTTTTATTATTTTTATTTTAATGGCCTTTGCTGCTGCGGCAAGTTGCCAGGATAATTCTTATTTTTGAAAAATTCCATTCCTGAACGGGATTCGAATTCGAGACCTTAGCAACGCAGAACACATGTGTTACCACTACGCTACGCCGGTCAGCAAAATCTCATTTATAAATAATATCGGAATACAATCTAGGGATTTTTGTGAAATGCGGTCACCATAGCAACAATGTATAATAAAACAATTTATATGATAACACAACACAACAGTAATTTGATAGATGCAAATACACTTTCTTTTTGAATTTTCTTAATAATAATATTATAAAATAATTATCTGACATGGAAATACTTACAAATTGTATTAAACAAACATTTTAAAATATTTGAGGTTATCAATGACACGCCGTAGACGACTAGTACTGCCAATCTCTTAAAATAAAAAGTCATCAAAAACAGTTTAACAATAGAAGCTATTGTTAAACTGTGCGGTCACCTTAGCAACATCATATAATAAAACAATTTCTATGATAACACAACACAACAGTAATTTGATAGATGCAAAATTTATGATTGGAAATCGAAATGAGATTTTTTAAAAAGATTTAATTTTATTCGACAATTATATTTTAAACTGTTACAACTAACTACATGACTATCTCTATAAACTATAAACTATATACTATATCTATATCATTTTTCATGTTAACAACGTTTTTATATCTTATGAGAATGTTGCTGCTGAGGCAGCAGGTCGGGTCCGGTGTCTTCCTTGTGTTATGCAGCATTGCACATAACTTGCAAAACAACACACTTTCTTTTTGAATTTTCTTAATAATATTATTATAAAATAATTATCTGACATGAAAAAACTTACAAATTGTATTAAATAAACATTTTAAAATATATGGGGTTATCAAAGATAGACACGCCGTAGACGAGTTGTACTGCCAATCTCTCAAAATAAAAAGTCACTAAAAACAGTTTTCAGTGTAACAATGATATTATTGTAAAGTTTAAAAAAAAATATTTATAAGATTTTCCATCCGACTTCCGTAATTTTTGGGGTAATAAATCTACCACCACAGTCGTCGCCGCTTCGTCTATATGTTCTGGATTGTTTTCATACAAAATTTCACTCATTTTAAGAAGGGTCATTTCATGTCAAGTGTTCTGATTTAAGAAATCGGCCACGCTCGACCATTTCGATTTGAGTAAAATTTTATCTGGTTATCGATCAATGTTAGAGATGAGATTGTGCAAATTTTTAAGTCGTTATATTAAATATCCAACGAGATATGGACTTTTGTTTGAAGGTCTGTTCGGACGCGTTTGAACGGTAAAAAATATTCAAGGTTTGACTGTTTGTAAATCAAAGCAGCTGTTAATCTGAAAATGGATACTTAAGTTCATCTTTTTTCTGTGAATCAGAAAAAAACGTGCTGAAGATCCAAAAATTATTGCCCTTTGCAGGATAAAGGGTAAAACTAGACTAAAAAAAGTTTCATTTGCAATTTGGGGTCCATTATTTTCAGAACGAACAGTCAGGGAAGCATGCTGTTTGGTGTGCCTATTAAAGATATATATGTTAGTGTATTGCTAAATTATCAGCCTGATTAATCAATTGGATGTGGAGATATTGCACTACAAAAATGTTGTCGAACACCAAATCATCAAAACTGACCTAGATTCAGCCGCAAATATTGGGAATTTTTTGCGGAATTGTAATCTCAGATTCGATTTTATACGCAATCTGATGGTCAAATATTGTACTAGACGCCTGTAGTACTGTTTGAACTTATTACATATGTTCTAGTGTTGATTTTTTGTTAGAATGTCTATAGAAGTTGTGAAAAACTGTAAAAGTAGAACAATTTGTAGTGTTTTTGGCTGTCATTCAAAACGCGATAAAGATAGGCATCTTAGTTTTTTTCTTTTCTTAAGAAAAATGGAGGGAAATTTATAATTAAGTCCAGATTGGAAAAGATTTGGTTATGGACAGGAGAAAGGCATGGGAATATGGTATATTTTGAGTTAAAAAGTAACTAATAGTATGCGAGTTTGTTCATTACATTTGTCGCAGAAAAACAAAATTACGCTAATATGCTTGCACTTGCAAGTTGCATTTTAACTTTTAGCTGCCCCTATCCAACTAAAACTAATTTTATTTCATGAGGAAATGAACATAATGCACTTGTTTGCAAACAGAATTCATATATTGTAAATTCAGATGACCGACACTCAGATGTACCACATAAAATTACATGCCCGGCATTTACACCTGCTCATCTACAAATTACACTTCAATAAATCTACTGACATTAAACTTTAAATACTGTAATTTGATGTCTACCTTCTGTTATACATCTTAATACATGAGTAGCGCGTAAAAATTAAAAAAATTCGCAAATATTTACTCGCATTTTCATAAAATAAAAATGTACTGATTTGTGTAGTATTGAATACTTGTTCATATCCAAATATTGTTTCGAAATGGTCACGCGATTCCGTTTTTGATCCACTGTAAGGAAATGCGACACTTGTCTTCCCGACATCTTTTTCATGCTCAAAGGTTCGTGCAGTAAAATTAATATTTTACAGGCAATTTTTTTCCGGCACCACGGGAATTCACACAATTACTGTCCCGATTAAACGGAATATTGTCCCGAAAAAGCAAAGTAAATTTGTGTTATTTCCTCGGTTTTGTTTCCGTTCTTTAGGATTTTTTGATTAAGCGGAATCGACTGTATAACAAAAATAGTTCATATACTGCAATTGGTGAATCAGTGCAGTTGCGTCACTGGAAACATCACATGTTTTTGCGACGTCATGTTTAGTACGTCTACATAGCATTCATTTAACGAATATAATATTCGTACGCTATCACTTGTATCGTAATGAAATAAAAATATAAAAATAAGAACAGAATAGAAACAAATAAACTATTGTAATAGACTAAGTAGTCCTAAAAATGGCTGATGTGATCCAAAAATATGATCAAAGAAAAGAAAATAGAAATACGTTGAATTTAACCTAAAAAGCTATGCACTACACACAAAATCAAATGGAAATCTATAAGATATCTACAAGAAAATATATAACTAAACACAAAGGGCTGGTTTCTGAAAGCTTAGTGAACTATAACCAAATGGTTAGGAAAGGGTTTCTATGGTTACTTATGAGACTGTTTATATTGTAACCGAGTTTAACCAAAGGGTTCAGCTCGGCTAAGCTGTCAGAAACCGGACCAAAACTGCTAAATAAACAACAAACTAAATAATAAAGTTTAGAAATTACTATAAGTTAGATATGTGAACACAAGTATCAAAACACATCAAAGCGCAGTGGCGCACCCAATGCCCCCCCAAGAAAGAGGAAATTTTTTATCATCAGGGTCTTAGATATATAAATATATGTATTTAAAAATATAGATGAGGACCTTTTTTTTGGTCATCACTTGAAATTTAGAAATGAAAACATTATTCACAATTTAAATAATTTTGTCTTCCGACCCCCCTCCCCCCATCCTGGGTGCGCCACTGTCAGAGCGTATTATAAAATGTCAAATGCAAACATCGTTTTATTTAGCGATACCAATACAAATGTCCATATATTAAATAAACACTTTTAAAATTTGTAAATCTTCAAAATGACAATCGAACACAAACTAAATATGACTTCAAAAGGTATTTATTAATAAAATAAAAGACTGAAAAGCAATATTAGTCTAAAATTCACATGCAAAAAAAATCGATTTAGTTATTTTTTCGCCACTAATGGCTGGTTGCTAACGTAAGAGTTTTCTCTAACTCAAGTTAAAATCATTTGTTTTTGTATGCTACAACATATTTTTTATATTCTTACCTTAGCAACCGGCCATTAGTTTGTCATTGAAGTTATGACGCAAAATGACCAACAGTGTTAATTAAACGATTGACCTATAATAAGAAAACAAATCGTTTATTTTTATGCATTTTTTCATGTAGGTGAATATTTGGGGGAGTCACGATCCTCCTCGTGACTCCCCTAAATGTATATGAGGAATTTTTTTTTTTATTCTTCAGTCCAGATTTTAATTAGTGTATCATTTAGGGGAAAGGGGAGAGTTACTTATTAGGTTGAAATATCTCATTTATCATTTACATAACAGCAAAAATGAATTTGAGAAAAGAAAATATTCCTCTCTGCTCAATACAGTTTTTAATAAGATATATACTCATATTTAAGCGGAGTTATATGGAGAGCCAAGATCTCACTTATTACTTAACATCAAAAATATAATATCTTTGAAATTATTTTGCAATGGTCCAATATTAATGCGGACACCTTTATTTTGGACGTTTGCCATTGCTGATAGTACTAGGCTAGAATAGTACAATATAATGAGTATTAGTATCAAAAAGATATAATACTTCAAGAGTAATATAAAAAATAAATTCGGACGTTTCGGAAACTGCTCAACAATCTGTTTCCGTCTTCAGCGATCACGAGGAGTGATGAATCATTACTTCTCGTGATCGCTCTTATATTATATTACTCTTGTATTACTCTTATATTACTCTTGTATTATATCTTTTTGGTACTAATACTCATTATATTGTACTATTCTAGCCTAGTACTATCAGCAATGGCAAACGTCTAAAATGAAGGTGACCGCATCAAAAATATATACAAAAGAGTGTTTTAGAATAAATAAACGATTATTATTATTTTTTTTTTTTCCACTTGAAACTGACATATCTCACTTTCATCACTATCATTTACGTTACAGCAAAAATGTATCATACAAAAACCGTACGAAGTATGGGTACTCCAGCTAGTAAATAATATATTCAATATTTGGTTTGTATCCATCGTATTGGTAACAGAACTACGTAAAACTGATGATTCAGTTGGTATCATGTTATTTTCACTTGCAAAAGATGTCAGCAGTCAACAGTAAACTAAAATTTTGATTACATAAAAGCGGTAATTATTTTCGTATTTCTAAATTTATTGAAAGATATAAATAAGTAAATAACTAAATAAAAATAACCTTTAAATGAAGTGGTATTGTTGAATTTGGCACATCATTTTGTGATGTATCTGTAATATTGGGAACTTTGTTTATCAACTGCAATTCGCTTATTAAGTCTAAACATTTCTCGAAATTGAAAATCAGGAATTTCGTATGGATTGGTTTCATCTCTAAAAGTCCTTCATACAATAGTTCTTATGCAATATCTAAAAAATAATCTCAAAATATGTATTTAAATAATTTGCTTAATGCATTTTTCATACTTACCAGTTATAATTTTAGTTAAACAGTATCAAGGTGAAATAATAGTTATTTGTGTACCATGTACAAAAAGTATATCTTTTTCGGCCGCTTCTGAATTTAAAGGCCGAGGCGCAGCCGAGAACTTTAAACAGATAAGGACGAAGAAGATCTTTTTGGCCAAGGTGCACATTATATTTATGGGCCACCAAAAGAAATTTTTGTTAGAAAAGTTATATTTATTTACTTACATTAGATAATTTATGGTTACTGAACAATTATTGCAATTATAAATTTTCGACTGTCAGTTGTTCCAATGTAACCATGGAGATCTTGTAACTTGAGAAATGACACATAGATGGCTCTAGCATCCAGCGGCCAAAAAAATA
The DNA here is from genome assembly GCA_963971575.1 of Liopterus haemorrhoidalis. Lineage (NCBI taxonomy): Eukaryota > Metazoa > Arthropoda > Insecta > Coleoptera > Dytiscidae > Liopterus > Liopterus haemorrhoidalis. The sequence goes on from OZ020621.1 coordinate 17,918,975, forward strand.
AGTGAATCGGCCTCGGCCGAAAAAGATTTACTTTATGACTGGTACTAGATGATTAAAAAGAACTGTTTTTGATATGGTCGCTCAAAAAATATATTATCATTAATCGAAATTTAATAATTACTTATTCACCTGTGATCTTGATGGCCAGTCAAATGCCTGGCCATAAAATTTATGATAATCTATAAGTATTTATAGAAATCTGTCAGCTACAGACTTACGCAGAATTCCAAATGTTCTATATGTTTTTAAAGATCTTAAGCCGCATTCAGAGCTCTTTAAATTAACACGTTGTAGTCTGTTCGTTGTTACGCTGTAAGTTATGTTTCTATAGATTGTTTTAACGTTCTAAACACCGTTCACAGCTAGTTAGAAATTAATGTGTTACGAATAGCCCGCCATCTGTGCGTTTATCAACTAACTACATAACTTTGTAAAATTAATTCTATGTATTATCGTTTTTATAATTCTGTTTAACTAACTAAACCTAACCTAATTTGATCATATTTACTGTCCGTCTTTGTAATTTTGAGCAAGATTTGTAAATGATGACATTATGTTAGGTTATGTAAAGGCATACGATAACTACGGTGTCACTGATAGAATGCGATAGCCAATGTGTTTATATGTCTGTCTTCTTAAAACATCTCACTAGCTATAAGTTTAGAAAATTATCCATAATCCACAACGAACAACGTATTGAATTTAGAGGTCTGAAAGATTTCACGTCTTACTATATGACAAACTTCTAGTGACAGTAAACAGTCTATAAGCTATTGATTTAAGAGCTCTGAATGCGGATTTATAGACGCGGCTTACAGAAACTATAAGTTTACACGGAATTTCACCCTAAAGTATGTAATACTTAAAATGAGTACCTGTTTATATGGATCTAAGAGGATTGATCGAAACGTTATGATAATCAATACTGATTTTTTTTTTTTTATTATTATTCTCCCATCGATATTAGCAATACTGTCTCGGATACTATTTTTTAAATGTTCTACATCGGGATGCACAATGTTGTACACTATGTCTTTGACAAAACCCCATAAGAAAAAATTCAAAGAACTTAAATCCGGAGACCTTGTGGGCCATGCAATAGGCCCATTGGTCTGGAAATGTTTCGTTAGGGTACTCTGCTACTTGACGAGAATTGTAAACTGGGGCTCTGTCCTACTGAAAGTATACCTCTCTAACAATTATTACAGGCAGATAGTCTAAAATATCGTCAATCTTGTTTCTTTAAAATTCCACATATCCATTACCAGTATCATCGTTCATTGTATTGTATTGTATTTATTTAATTTATACAGATTCTGTGCATGTGTAAACACAGGTATGTTCAACTGTTATCTTGTGATGTAAGGCTACGATTTGTTTATATCGTTGAAATCAGAATAAAATACTCTATCGAATAAGTAAAAATAAAATGTGTGTTCCTATTTAAAATAAAAAAAGTTGTTTAACGTACTTTGAAAACCACTGGTCGAAATAAAAAATTGCTTCATTCATTGATATTTTCCTGTAAATTGTATTTGTTTTAACAACCTCAAATTTAAACAACCTCATGGCTCTTATAGTTCTCGAGATAGCAATGATGGGCAATTTAAAATAAACAACCTGTATAGTACCGGAAACATAGAAACAAAATTGACATTCTCTTTCCCATGCGCCATCTAGGTGATGGAAATCTATTATTATTATTATAAATAATAATATTTTAAAACCAAATGACGCTAATGATACGACTGGCAACTACTTGATAGCCTAGCAATTCATACAGTTTTTGCTTTTATCGAATGATGGCATCCCGTTGTGTAAAGTATACAGACGAACCCACTAAGCTAGTTCCATAAATAAAATTCATAGCTATTAGAGTTAATTTAAAGGTTGTTTAAATTTAAATCCTAATAAATAGTTTTTGGTTGGTATGTAATTGAAATCAATCATTGAAATTAAATCTTTGACCTCAATATAGAAAATGTAAACAAAACATTGAAAATACTTAAAAATAAGTAGTCTAAATAAATTATCGGTTAATTATTGCTAACTGCCATGACTCCGTGGTAAAAACATGTTTGGTTTACCTAGCAATTAACGTAATGCTGGTGTCGAACTGACTGGCATTGCTGAATTCAGAGAGTTAATATAGTACACATTTTCTGAACTCCTGAATTTTTCCCATCTCATGCAATCGTCTTGAAACTGTTCTCATTCAACTCCCAGCTGTTTTTAGAGTCTTTCTTTCGCCTACGACAGATTTTCATTCAATAAAGCTGCATTCAGAGCTCTTAAATTAGTCGACCATAGGCTTTGACTTGTGCACTGTTGATTGTCACTAATAATTTTGTCATATGGTAACGCGAGCAACCGTTCAGAGCTCTAAATTTAATATATTATACGTTGTCGACTGTCGATAGTTTGTAGTTAGTGAGTTGTTTTAATGAAAAAGACATATAAACACACATTGGCTATCTCAGTCTACATAGTTTACATTGTATGCCTTTACATAACCTAACAAAATGTCATCGCGCCGATTACAACAAATCTCGCCCAAAATTACAAAGACAAACAGTAAATATGATTAATTTAGGTAATTAAGTTAGGTTTAGTTAGTAAAAATCTAGGACAGCAGAATTAAGAAAACGATAATAGATAATAAAGATTTTAGTTGGTTTAAAGACACATAGATGTCGCACTATTCGTAACGCACTAATTTCCATAGCTGTAAACGCTGTCTTGAACGTTAAAACTATCTACTAAACTTATCCACAACGCACAGTGAACAGTTTAATTTAAACTAACTAATTTAAAGAGCTCTGAACGCAGCTTAATGCTTGCAAAGTATAGCCTTCAATCTTCGCGCCGCTTCAGCACGTGGTCGGTCACTGACATCAATTTGCAAAGCATTGTGAGTAGGATGATCAACCGTTCCGAATTTCTGGTCTCTGTAGAAGCGTTCTGAAAAAAACCATAAGCCGATTTTTCCTACAATGTAAAATAAATAAACGCGACAGCCCGAGGTGAGCCTAGGCCTCCTGTTTCCAGGTTTCATGACCATGTTTTCAATCTGTGTACATTCAGGAGAAATATGGTCAGTAATACGTCCAATTTTTTGTCAGTTATGGGTATACAGAAATGCATGAACCTATAGTTTAAAGCCGATTACGCACGGTTAAGCAGAACCTGTAATTTGTATAAATATGTTTCTATTATTTGATTAAATAGGAATTGAACTTACGTCCATGTCCTTGCAAAAATAAATACTCAATCCGTTCCAAAATAAGTGTCCAATTTTAGTTTTTTAATGGATTATTGAAATAATGAAATTAAATGTATCAGTAGTTATTTATTTAAATTAGTCCTCGATTTGGGTTTCTTTAACGCCATTCTATCATTACAACATAAAGAGTCCCCGTTCAGTATTGATGAACTCATTGCGGCCGTGCATAAAACATGGGATGAAATAACCGCGGAAAAACTAGACAATTGTTTCATTCCACTGCAGAAGTGTATGGAATTGACCATGCTTCATAGAGGAGGCAATGATTACAAGCTTCCTCACATTTAGTTTAGTTGTGAAAATATTCCTTATATATCCCTTTGCATATTTTTTTTATGAAATTGGACACTTATTTTGGAACGAAGGGAGTAATATAAAATATTATATACATAAAAACTCTGTGTTGGTCTTTGTGTAACGCTCGAGATATGGAGCGGTGATTTAGGGGTGCGGTGGTCATACATGCTGACTAGAAGGGGAACGACATGCTCCAGGCTATTCTTCGAGAACTGACAAGCTAGTCCAGTAATGAGTCGTCTTTTCTATGCATTTAATATTTGCCTAGCGGTTCGTGGATAGTGGAATCATCCTCACTTCTAGGACTAAACTTTTTATTACGTAATAAATATTTTAATTGTGCATTTATATTCGTACTGTAAATTATACGAATACGGATATTTTATTTAAAGCATACGAATAATATATTAATATTAATAAATAAGAATATTTGCTCCAAATTAATATAAAACTTGTGTGGTGAATTCTAAATTTGGTTTGAGGAAGCGGGGTTTGCCTTGTTTTCTCTTGAAATCCGTAACTGATTTTTATTAATTTAATTTTACGTGCTAGATATGAACATATGGTATTATGTCTATGTCAGATCAAAGAAACGGAAAAATATTAGAATTAAATCGCTGAAAGTGCAGTGCAATGCACGTTACTGAAGAGTGATGATTGGTTCACAGCAGGGCCGCAGATTGATGAAATATAGAATGTACAAGACGATAATATTTTTTCAGAACACGAACCAGTTAGATACTCTTCAAGTCTTGTCACGTTTATAATAGACCCATAACATAGTGCATAAGAAATCTCATAGAACAAATATTTTGACTATTCTGAATATTTGTTTGTAATAAACAGAACAAAGATAGTACTGTAATTTTTATTAGATATGCTATGTATCCATAGCATATCTAATAAAAACGAGGCTTTAAGCCTAGTTTTTATAGATCCGTAACATAATGCATAGCATATTAATACAAAGATGTATACTGTTCTGAACATTTAGTTATAATAAACAACAAAGAGAGTGATTTTTATGTTTTTGATGTGTTATGAATCTATATATATATAAAAGCAAGTGTCCTGACTGACTGACTCATCACCGCCCAGCCCAAACCCTTGGGCCTAGAAACTTGAAATTTGGAGAGTATATTCCCTCCATGACGTAAGCACCCACTAAGAATGGATTTTTCGAAATTCAACCCCTAAGGGGCGAAAAGGGGTGAAATGTGATTTCACGGATTCTTTAATATCTCTTCGGGTCGATGGGATATCGACTTAGTTTTTGCTTACAAAGATTACACATACATATGCCGAAAAACTTATTTCAGTATTTTGTCCTAATCAACCCCTAAAGGGGTGAATCTACAATCGGGGTGAATTTACATCCCGTCGTATTTCCTGTGTTTGTTGAGTTATAAGGTTTCTTTTTGACACATAGGTGTCTTTTTATAATATCTCGAAATGGTTTTGACAGTTTTTTAAAATTTCACCCCTAAAGGGTGAAAAGGGGTAATATATGATTTCAGGGATTCTTTAATATCTCTTAGGACCAATAAGATATCCACTTGCTTTTTGCTTACAAAAAATACCCATACAAAACCGAAAAACTAATTCCAGCATTTTGTCCTTATCAACCCCTAAAGGGGTGGATCTACAATTGGGGCGAATTATACACCAATAAGATATCGACTTGGTTTTTTCTTACAATAATTACTCATACAAATGCCGTAAAACTTATTTCAGACTTAGTATTTTTAAAATATTTCGAAATGGTTTTGACAGTTTTTTAAAATTTCAGCCCCAAAGGGTGAAAAGGGGTGACATGGGATTTCAAGGATTCCTTAATATTTATTAGGACCAATAAAATATCGACTTGGTTTTTTCTTACAATAATTACTCATACAAATGCCGAAAAACTTATTTCAGGATTTTGTCCTAATCAACCTGTAAAGGGGTGTATATACAATCGGGGTGAATTAAACATGCTGTCGTATTTCCTGAGTTTGTTGAGTTAGAATATTTCTTTTTGGCACATAAGTGTCTTTTTAAAATATATCCAAATAATATTGACAGTGTTTTAAAATTGCATCCCTTAAGGGTGCAAAGGAGTGAAATGTCAATTCAAGAATTTCTTAATATCTCTTCGGACCAATAAAATATCGACTTGGTTTTTTCTTACAAAGATTACTCATACAAATGCCGAAAAACCTATTTCAGGATTTTGTCCTAATCAACTCCTAAAGGGGTGAATCTACAATCGGGGTGAATTTTACATCCCGTCGTATTTCCTGTGTTTGTTGAGTTATAAGGTTTCTTTTTGGCACATAGGTGTCTTTTTAAAATACCTCGAAATAATTTTGACAGTTTTTTAAAATTTCACCTTTAAAGGGGTAAATGGGTATTTTTTTATTCGATAGAACGTTTTTTGGACATAGATACATGAAATTCGCAAAGTATATTCTTTTCATGACGTAAGCACCTACTAATAAGAGAAGTTGACCTCGAAGGGTCTAAAAAGGGGGTCAAATATGATTTCAGGGATTCCTCAATATCTCTTAGGACCAATCAAATATCGACTTGGTTTTTACTTACAATGATTATCTAAACAAATGTTTAAATAACATAGGAATTCAGAATTTTGTCTTTATTAACCTCTAAATTGAACCCTTCGTATTTCCAGTTTCTTAGTTCCAATCTTTGTTGAGTTATAACACTCATTTTTGATAGAACATCTCTTGGACATAGAGACATGAAATTCGGTAATTATATTTCGTCCATGATGTAAGCACCCACTAAGAAGGGGTTTTATGAAATTCCAGCCCTAAGGGGTGAAAAGGGATGCAATTTGATTTCAGGGATTCCTCAATATCTCTTAGGACTAATGAGATATAGACTTGATTTTTGATTAAAAAGGCTACCCATACATTTTTTTTTTTTTTTTATTCAGGATTTTTCCCTAATCAACCCCTAAACGGGTGAATTTACATTCGGGTTGAATTATAGAAACCTTTGTATTTCCTGAGTTATAACATTTCATTTTGGTGCATAGGTTTCTATTCAAAATATTTAGAAAGCGTTTTTACAGTTTTTTTAATTTCATTCCTAACGGGGTAAATTGGTATTTTTATTCGATAGAACGTCCCTTGACATACAGACATTCGGGAAATATATTCCCTCCATGACGTAAACACCCAAGTATATGGAATTTTTCAAAATTCGGTCCCTAAGGGGGTGAAATTGGCTGAAATGTGATTTCACGGTTTCCTCAATATCTCTTAGGACCATTGAGATATCGACTTGGTTTTTACTTACAAAGGTTACCCATAAAAATATAAAGTTATGTCAAAATTATACCCTAATCAACCCCTAGAGAAGAATTATAAAACTCTTCGCATTTTCTTCGTTTGTTGAGTTATAATATTCCTTTTAACATATATATGTCTTTCTAAAATGTTTAAAAAGTTTTACAGTTTTTTTTTTTTACTCAGTAGTTCGAGCCCTATATATTGTAAAAGAGTATAATGTTTTTTCATGGTTTCCTCAATATCTCTTAGGACAGATGAGATATCGACTAGGTTTTTGCTTACAAAGGTTACCCATACACATGTTTAAAAACAAACTGAGGATTTTACACTAATGCGTCCGTCAGTATAGACTTAGACCAGACCATTTAGACCAGGTATCGGGTCGGTAAGACCCTAGCAGCCATCTGTATCTGCAGAAGGGCAGTATATATTAGGTCGTCAAGGATGAAATTTGTAGAATAAAAGGCAAAGTTGCTTGATAACTTACAAATATAAGGAATTATTTTATTCACCAAAGTATGCACCCATATTGTCTATACACTTATGCCATTTAAGCGGCAGGTTGTTCAGGCCGGTGGTATAAAACCCTGACGGACGAAAGTCAATGAATTTCTGGAATGCCAGTTTTACAGCATTGTCGGAATTAACTGTTTTCCTATTAAAAAGTTGTCCAAATTGTGGAAGAAGTGGTAGTCAGTGAGGGCTAGGTCTGGTGAGTATGGAAGATGATGAAGAAGTTCCAACTCCAATTCCTGTAGTTTTGCCACAGTCATTTGTGCAGTGTGTGGTCTAGCGTAATCATGCAATAAGATAGCAGTCGATCTGTTGACCAATCTAGGCTGTTTTTCTTTAAGTTTTTGCATCATTTCGTCTAGTTGGTTGCAGTATATTTCTGCTGTGATCGATGAGACAGTTTTTTTTTTTTTTTTGTTTGATTTTTAAGTTACTTGTACGAAATTTGGCGAACCAATTTGTTATTGTCTGCTGCGTAGTAACACTAAAGCCAAATACACTATTAATGTTTCGTGCGGTCTGTGATGCCATAGTTCCACATAAGAACTCATACTTCATAATAGTGCGAAATTCCGACCGTTCCATTTTCAACAAAATTAATTATTAAAAACAGTTTTTGATATTTTTTAGAGCATTCAATCATACCAATTCTGTAACTCAGTTACTATGATAATAGTAACTAAATATGTCACTATGAGCAAGGTCAGTTACTATCATGTATCACTTTTTATAATATTTTATCTTGTAGTAACGTTACTACACAGTATTTTTTTACAGAATTCATCTGAATGATTTCTATAACCAGGTGAGATGTGTAACTTTCCAACAAAAAAAAAAAAATATTAAGCCAATGACAAATAATAAGCTGGTAAAGTTGAATATTATTAACTACAAATTTCATCCTTGTCGACGTGATATATTCTTTATTTACCCTAGGCCTTGCGGCGTTTAGGCTATTAACAATTACAAAGAAAGGGAAAATTAAATAACATACAATACAATGGATATTTTACAATATTTTTTATTACATTTCTTTGTTCTACTTCCAGTGTGTCTCTCTTTCTTCCTATTCTCCTTCCTGCTTCCCTCTTCTATCTACTTCCTTCTTGCCTCCAGTTCTCTCTCCCACCTTTCTCCCTTGCCTTCCTCACTCATCAGTTCCTTTATCTCTTCCTCCCAGACTGCCATCTTTCTGCATCTCTTCGCTAAATACTCCAAGGTTTCCTCTTCTTCATTGAACATTCTACAGAGCTTGTCCTCTGGCTTTGCCCAGTACCTGTTGTTTCTCTCTTCGCTGCCGCATCCTAACCTCGCTATCCTCCTGTCTCTACCCCCTGATCTTCCTCTTTTCCCCTTCAAGTATCTCGGTATTCCGATCATATATCTTTATATATTTTCACACTCAGCGATTTGTATATTCTACCTATTCTTTCCTGTTCCTGTACCTCCTTATCCAGTGATGGGATTCACCCGGTTCGCACCGGTTCGCTTGAACCGTTTGTTAAGAAATTTTAAGTTCGGCGAACCGCTTGTTAAAATACTTTAGATATAGGGAATGACCATAGCCGTCAGCTCAGCAGAAGCTGAAAGAGGCTTTAGCCTTATGAATAATATATTCACAGGAAAACGAAACAGACTGATCGTTTCAAATATAAGTAATATAATGGTTATTAATTTGAATGGTTTGCCTTTAATAGATTGGGATCAAGTACCGATAGTGCTAAATTGGTTAAGAAGCAACCACAGTTCGGATGATCCTCGTGTAAAAACAAAAACGGAAGTAGAAGTGACTGAAAACCAGAGGGCTATTTGGCAATATTGGAAATAATTACATATCTTAATGTTTAATTTAAATAAATAAACTATTTGGAATTTTGTGAATATTTTGTGTTTTTAAACAAAAACCCCTGCTTCCGGTTGTTGAGCAAATTGAATCCCATCACTGTCCTTATCCCTCATTCTCCATTCTTCTACTTATCTGATCCTCCGTTTATCTTTCTCTCTGCTTTTCTTATGTCCATTCCACACCGCCAAAAGTAATCTTTCATGCCGAAAGCCTTTGCCTTTTTGTTATTTCTTCCCAGAATTCGCCTTTTATTTTTTTATTCTCTTCCCTTCTGACTTTCTTATCATATTTCACTGTCCTCGCTCCGGCACCCACTCTCAGCTTTTCCGTCTCCATTTTCTTTCTCACAATATATTCTGGTGTCGTTCTGTCTACTCCCAATGTCCATCTCATGTAGCTCTCTTGTACACTTTCCCATTCTTTCCATCCCCAAGTCCCATAAGGGCAGTACACTCATACCTCGCTTTACGGCCTAGATACGTTCCGGAAAAGTTGGCCGCAAAGCGAAAAGCCGTATAACGAATCAATTCCGAATTCTCAAAACCAAGATCATTTGCTAGGTTCAATATGGTTTGTCGAAGTTCAGAAATAGAATCAACTTAAGGATCATTAGTTTTTATTCTTTCTGGCCATATTTTTTTCACATTTATTATTTTTTTGGCCGTTTAACGAAACATTTTGGGCCGTATATCGAAAAAGTGCCATAATTAAAGAAGGCCGTTATAGCGAAAAGCCGTATAAAGAGCGGCCGTATAGCGAGGTATGAGTGTATTTGGATAGTGATAATTTAATGTAAAATTATTTCTTGGTAGTAAAGTTTTATAACGCGGCCCTCGACTGATTTTATCAAACCTGGTATTTTTATTTTATTTATACTCTTATAGAAGTCCCGACTTCTAAATCATTAAGCTGCATTCAGACCTCAGTAATTTAACACTCTGTGCGTTGTAGATAGTTTTTAAACGAGTGCAATTGGTATGATCGGACAAGCTCGTACTATCTCGCTCAACAGTAGTATAGCAACGACAAAGCACGAGCATGTCCGATCATACCAAATGACCTCGTTTAAAAATTATCCATAGCGTACAACGTATAGATTTACAGAGGTGGGAATGCAGCTTTAGCGTCTGTACGTTATTTGATTTTTGCTAACAGCACTCACAAGTTATTCAAATATTTATTCTGCTGTCAACTGTTACTTTTGTCGTTCTCATGCTTCTGCTTCAGTTAGCTTTTCTTTTTTGATAATAAAAGCTTATTATTCTACAAACTTTTGTTTCATGCTGTACAATATTTCGAAGTAAATTTTGGAAGATATGTAAAAATCAATAATTCAGACGTGATTCCATTTTCTGATTATATGTTACTCTTAAAATAATTGGCTTGTTCTCCTATTTCCAAATAAGCTGAAAATCCAATACATAAACAAGCCTTCATGTAATAAACTGAATAACCGTAAATTTCTATCCTCTTCTTAGGGTTTTGTAGGTATGACCAAAAAACCCTTATAATGTCACTCATGGTATGAGTGACGTTGACACATTGTGTCTGCCTGTCTGTACGATAGAAATTGTGGTGAAACTACTAGACTTACGGTCGGTTGCTAAAGTAAGAATTAACCCTAACTCAAGTTAAAATCATTTGTTTTTGTATGTTGTAACATATAAAAACAAATGATTTTAACATGAGTTAGAGAAAACTCTTACGTTAGCAACCCGACATTAGAGAGTTGAAATTTGGCATGCACATACACTCACCGACAAAAGTATTCGATCACTTTTTTAAAAATATTTATTTCAATTGAATTAAGCTTTTTTTCTGTTTTTTTTTTGCATCTGCAGAATAAGAAACTTGTGGATATTCATAACAACAACGTAAATGTCCAAAATTGATAAATTTTTGCGAGTTTAGGTGCATTCTACATGTATACGGAGCAGGCGAATACAAAAAAAAAAAATATTCAAAACAAGACTGGGTGGTATATATTGATACATTTTTAGGGTTTTGTAGGTATGACCCTTATACCGTCATTTTGTCGTCTGTCTGTCTGTCTGTCTGTTCGGTAAAAATTGTAGCCAAACGGCTAAACCTGTAGAGTTGAAATTTGGCATGCTTATACAACTCTTTGACCCGCACATAGGTAAAATACTAAAACATCTAAAAAACATATACCCATAAAAATATAAACAAATATCTGCTCATCGGAAAAAAAAAACTATTTTTTTTTAAATTCTGAGTAGGGTATCAAATGAAAGCCCTTAGTACGTGGATTAACAATTAAAATTTTATTTTTGCAAAATAAATTATTTTGACGCGATTTTGGCCACACCCTGTAGCCCAGATGGTTTAAACTGAAAATCTGATAAAATTCTAAGTAATGTACATTTGTGTGAACCGGAATAGTACAACAGGAATTTTTGATCAGAAGTTTTCGGAACATAACGCATTTTTTATGTTTTTTACTTGACCATGCAAAATATTTAATAACTTATGTAAGTCAATCACCCAGCATGCTTTGATAGTGTAACGGTTAGCGTTCTCGCGTTCTAATTTGCAAACTAGGTTTCGATCCGATCTCGAGTCAATTTTACTTTTTCTTTTTTTTTGCACATTTATTTTGTTTAAATTATTTTTTCAAAATTCTAGTTATATTTGGGCAAATGTTGCATTTAATTTTTAAAACCGTAAATTTAATAACCAGTGGAAATTGTTGAAATTGAATACACGAAATCAGAGGGGCGTAGTTATGACTTAGAACAACCAATGGAAGCCATAGGCGCAATTTTCAAAATCTTAATGAACCTTGCTATATAAAAAAAAAATACTGCACATATTTAGAAACCTAAATAATGGTATTAGGCATTCGAATTAAAATTAACAAAAAAAAAGAATATATTTTAACATAAAATTTGTTTTGGCATCCCAACTAATCATCATTCACTTAGTAAATACCTGCGAAACCCTGAAATGTGTGAAAATTCACACTTCACATCAATTTTTTTACTCTCGGTTATAAATTTAACAGTTGAAAAATCCGTGAGAATCGTATGCTGGAAGCGGGCAGAAGTCGATGAACGATGATGAGAACGATGGGAATTTCCCAGTCGACAGTGTCTGAGATTGCCAGAAGGTACAGAGAGACTGGACATAACAGAAGGTGGGTCTTCTGTTATGATTTGTTCTTGAAAGAGCGTCCAAGGTCCACATTGGCACTGGACGATCGATTTGTACAGTTACAGTCTCTGGAAACTTCAGGCTTTGCTAGCAGAGGTGCGTATTGTGACACTTAGTGAAATAAGAGTTAGAAGGAGGATGAGGGAAGTGGGATTAATTGCCAGAAGACATGCAAGAAGCCCACGAGTCCTCCCTGGTCACCGTGCAGCAACGGAGTCGATGCAATGGTCACACATTTTTTTCACGGACGAGTCCAGGTTTGTCCTGAGGTCGCCAGATGGACGCCAAAGAGTGTACAGAAATGCTGGAGAATGGTATGCTCCGTACGTTACTGTGCCTAACGAACCATTTGGCAGAAGCTCATTTGGCAGAATGCGTTTCAAGCTGGGTTATCGTTGACAGGAACAGTGTAACCGCGGATAGGTACATAACACTTGACCATAAACCTTATGTAGTGCCCACAGCCTACAGGATTGACGATGCATTCGCTCTTATGCAACATAATGCGCGTCCACATATTGCCAACGTGGTGACTGAGTACCTGGATCAAATTGGCATTGCTAGAATGGAGTGGACTGCTCGTAGCCTAGACTTGAATCCTATTGAACATGTCTGGGATATGCTTGGGCGCAGATTACGAGCTCGACCGATGCGGTCGAGCGTGGTTGTCTGGACGATGCGTCCAGACAACCTGGAGGAAGTTTAAAACGCACTTGTGGAAGAGTGGGAAAATATTCCCCAAGATGTAGTTAGCAATGTCATTTTAAGTATGCCTTCTCGATTGCAAGCAGTTATCCATGCACGAGGAAGCAACACTCGCTATTGATTCTTAATTTACGCATTTATTCATTATTTTTTTGGTTTTGTTTGGTTTATTTTATTTTTTTAATAAAGTGTTACTAATGTTTTTGTTTTTGTATTCCTCGTTTTCAATTGGTTCATTTGTATTCTAGTCAATGATCTGTTTGAGCCGTGCAATTTCTCATAATCTAATCCATTTTGACTTTAGAAACAATCGTGTACACCAGGGGGCGCAATATAAATTCAAATGTTATTGAGGGCGCATAAAAACGTAAAATATATAAACATTCGTGGTTCGCAAGGTCGTCTAATCTAGTCGAATCACCTAAGTCGAATCACCAATAGATGCGATGTGGATATTCGGCTCAGTATGTGTATGTCTCGATAGCGAGGGCGCATAAAAATCTAACTGAGGGCGCCGTGTTGCCGACCCCTGATGTACACCATTCATACCTCTATATTAATACACATTTTGTTAAACTGAAAAAAAAGAAGTGATCGGATACTTTTGTCGGTGAGTGTACAATTCTTTGACCCGCATATAGAAAAAATACACGCCCGAAAAATATTGACAAATTTTTTATTACACGAAAAATAGTTATTTGTGTACCAAGGCAGTAAAGTCGAGTTTTTTTTTTTTTTTATCACGAATTGTGGATATTATCAGGTCGTCAAGGATAGAATTTGTAGTTAATAATATTGCCAACTTTAACAGCTTATTATTGGCTTAATATTTTACCGTTCTGTTTTTTTTTTTTTTTGTTGGAAAGTTACACATCTCGCCTGTTTAAAGAAATCATTGTATGCTGTAAAAAATGTAAAAACTTTTTTTTTTAAATTAATTTTGTTGAAAATGGAACGGTCGGAAAATCGCACTATTATGAAGTCTGAGTTCTTACGTGGAACTACGGCATCGCAGACCGCGCGAAACATTAATAGTGTATTTGGCTCTAGTGTTACTACGCAGCAGACAATATCAAATTGGTTCGCCAAATTTCGTACAGGTAACTTAAAAACCGGTAAATTAAACAATTAAAACAGGTAACTTAAAAACTTTTTCTGTTGGAAAGTTACACATCTCGACTGTTTAAAGAAATCATTGTATGCTCTAAAAAATATCAAAAACTAAAAAAAAGACTGGCTAATCGATCACTGCAGAAATATACTGCAACCAACTGGAGGAAATGATACAATCAAAAATTCGACCGGAGGTAGTTTTGGATGACAGTTCTGTACTTTTCAGTCGTACCAACACCAACTTTTTAGTTTTTGTTTACAGCTTAACTTTTAGTAGTTTATTAAGTTCATAACAAGTTTATTCATATAATTAAATATAAACTTAGCACAATTAAACAATATTTATAAATTGGTTTACTATAACCAAATTGTTGTCTGCAATTTGAACCTAAACATTTTTAAGTTGGCAATGAAAAGTAATAAGAGATGGAAGGTATAAAATTTATCACTGTCTCTTATTTTTTCTCCCACTATATTCTGTAGTATCAAAAGTTGAAATGACGTCAGAGTTGGATAGTATTGAAAAAAGTATTGAAAAAAGTATAATGTAGAATGGACTTTATATTTGTAAGTTATCAATCAACTGCCTTTTTTTCTACAAATTTCATCCTTGACGACCTAATATTATCCGGGGCTTCAGCCCAGGTAAATAACCACGTGTGATAAAAAAGAGCTTCAGTGTCCAGGTTAACATTTTTTTTTTTTTTTTCTGAAATTCTGATATTGTATAAAATTTAATATATAATTTTTAGGTTAGATGTACATTACCCATATAATTAATGACTATCTATGCAAAAGTGTATTTTAACAACAATTATTAAGCAAAAACCATATTATTTACTAATATTTTCTTTACCTTTTTTAATGTATTCGATAGAAATATTTATGTTCAACCATGTTTGACATTTATTTGTTTACTTGTTTTCACTTGTTTTAATATTTAGGTATGCAACCCGGCATACATGAAATCTTACAAAAAAAGAAAAGAAAAGTAGTTTTTTAAAACTTCTATATTTTAATGCGATTTTTGCCAAGAATATGCAAAAAATCAGCTGTGGCCACCACAGGATCGACCGCCATCATAAAGTACTTGTATAAAATACATTCAGTTATTGCTTTTATAGCAACTTTTGTTCAATATTTTTTTTCGAAATATTTTTTTGTTGTGAAATATTTACAAAAATCTTAAAATCGACACGAATAAACTCCCATTTTTAGTCAACCGATTTTTACCAAAAGTTGATCAACTCGTGCCATTGAGTTTCATAAAAATCCTTTCAGCCGAATTTGCTCTGCACGTGTACACAGGCAGACAGAAGGACGGATTCGTGGAGATCCATCAAAATCTCGAAATATCAAAATCGGTATGATCACAATACCTCCCTTATGTATGTTGGCGGTCGGTAAAACCTCTTGTCCTATACCCTATAACCCAAGGATATTAATCTAAAAACCTGAAAAAAAGCACATGTGCCAAAATAGTACAACAGTATTTTTTGATAATTATTTCGAAACTTATCAATTTTTTGCAATACCGTACTTACAGTATTTATTTCACTGACTCGAGAACTGGATAGTCTTAGCTGAATCTTGATACGAGCGAATCACAATTACGTGTTTCGCATAACTTTACACGTTCTTAATTAAGTACGCTTGTAAGTCTCTAGATGGAAGCACGTGGTTTATTCAAAATTTATCGAAATTTATGATTTTTTGTATGTACTCACAATTTGTTATCACTTACTTAGTTAAATACTTACAAAACCCTGAAATGTGCGAAAATTTATACTTTAAATAATTTTTTTATTAATAAATTGTGCTAACTTTTCTTTCATGCTGTACAATATTTAAAAGTAAATTTTGGAATATATGTGAAATCAATAATTCAGACGTAAGCCCATTTGCTGATTATATGTTACTCTTAAAATAATTGGATTGTTCTTCGTTTCCCAAATAAGCTTAAAATCCAATAACCAACAAGACTTCATGTAATAAATTGGATAACAGTAAATTTGAAATACTGAAATACACAATATAACCTTTTTTAAAAAAGTAAATTTTTAATTAACTTTGCTGAATGCAATTTTAAATGTATATTAATGGGAACTGGAATAGTTTAATCGGAATTTTTGATCAGATTAGTTTTTCTAAAATTATCACATTTTTTGTCGTTGAAAAAGTAATTATTTAAAAATAAATTATTATGTGGTATGAAAAGAGAGTTCTTAAGGCGTGGATTAAGAAACGAGAAGCAGTTTTTTTTAATTTTTTTTTATTTTAACACAATTTGGTACTATTCTACTTTAGCAAACCCACCTTACTGCGCATGCGTGCAGTGTTGGCAATAGTAAAATGTAATATATCAATTTTAATAACTTAAATTTAATATCAATTTATTAAATGAGTTTATTTATAAGAAATATAGAAATGAGTAGTATTCCTTTAATTTCTACTGTGATTTGAGTTTTAATGTATAAATGTAGTTTAAATTTAATTTAATATTATTTATTATGCATTGTATCGATATTTAAAAAAAAATTAATTCCGGTGGACAATGAATTGGGCTAATGTAGGGAAAATAAAGTACTGTGCACCTAAAAACAAGGTAATTAGGTTAGCTTTAGTTAGTAAAAATCTAGGACAACAGAAGCCGAAAGGCTCAAAGTAACCTTAAAGGAGTTCGTGTGAAATATATATATATATATATATATATATATATATATATATATATATATATATGTATAAAGAATGTATACACTTTACAAAGTAAAACAACAGCAAGATAATGGTATAACTACTGAATTACATCCTACACCGCACAAACGTATTTTACACAAACTTTTTTAAGCTTACTTTGAGCTTTTCGGCTTCTGCTGTCCTAGACTTTTACTAACTAAATCTAACCTAATCACCCAGTTTTTAGGTGCACTAAATTATGTTCCCCCTTATTTAATCTTTAATCAGCTGTGAATGTAATATTATTATTTATTCTTATTATAAAATACCGAATATTAATTTAATTAGATTTATTTAACTGAAAGTTAAGCATTATTATACAAATAATTTTAATTCTATTGTGATTTTAGTTTAAATTTACTTGTTTTAATTTTTATAGTTGGCAACATTGCCTAGTGGGTTTGCTAAAGTAGAATAGTACCCACAATTTTTGCCAGAAACATGCAAAAAAAAAAATTTTGGGCGACCATTTCCAAAACAATTTTTTTTTACCGTCCGCCAACATATATAAGGGAGGTACTGTGATCATACCGATTTTGACATTTCGAGATTTCGATGGATCTCCACCAACTGAGGTCCCTTCATAACGTTTTCCCTATTATTAACTTGATGTCTGTCGGTCTGTCTATCTGTCGGTCCTTGTACACATGCAGAGCAAATTCGGCTAAAAGGATTTTTATGAAACTTCATATTTAAGCTTTTGACATCTATGGCAAGAGTTAATCAACTTTTGGTAAAAATCGGTTTACTAGAAATGGGAGTTTATTCGTGTCGGTTTTAAGATTTTTGAGAATATTTCACAACAGAGAAATATTTGGAAAAAATTTATTTAACAAAAGTTGCTATAAAAGCAATAACTAACAACTTTTATTTGAGACATTTTTTGATAGAGCAGCATAAATTAAACAAGTAATTTGTGATGGCGGTGGGTCCTGTGGTGGCCACAGCTGATTTTTATTATCTAGTACCGACCAAAAAGCAAATCTTTTTCGGTCTAGGCTGTTCCGCTTATTTTTTTGGCCGCTGGATGCGAGAGCCATCTATGTGGCATTTCTTAAGTAACAAGATCTTCATGGTTACATGGAAACAACTGACAGTCAAACATTTACAATTGAAATAGGTGATCAATAACTATAAATTTTGCAATATAAATAAATAAATTAAATTTTTCTAATAAAATTTATTTATGCTCGCCCAAAAAATATAATATGCAACTTTGCTAAAAAGATCTTTTTCGTCCTTATCTGTTTGAACTCCTCGGCTGCGCCTCGACCTTCAAATTCGGATGCGGCCGAGAAAGATCTACTTTTTGGGCATAGTACACAAGTAACTATTATCTACGACCACCAAATAATAAATGCATTATTTGTCTAACTGTAAATACATAAAGCTTATCATATTGCAACAAGTATAAAAATGGGACGCGCATGCGTGCTCACCCGTGAAAATTAACGTTTTTTTATACTGCAAGTTTATTTAGTAATTAGTTAAAATGTTTCCCGCTCAGCAATGATGGCTGTTTGCGCCTCACACAGCCCATCTTTACAATTAGAATATTATTTATAAATTAAAATAAATGATAAAATTTTAAACATTGTTGTACAATGCGGCCACAAGCAAAAATTTAATACCCCCCACCCTTCCCGAAATCTTACAAATAACACGATAGGTGTTATTTGTAAGAACCCCCCCCCCTAACCATGAGTACTGCATACGCCACTGTCTGCTGCTATTGATATTTTTGAGTAATATTTTTAATTATGCTATCTTTGAAAAAATATTAGTAATTACAGATAATTACTCGTGTAACATTTTAAAAACCTATAATTTAATGTTCTGATATGACAGGACAACAAAAATAAAGTTAATGTTATAAATTAAGTCTATGTTGACATTAACATTGAAATTGATATTAACTTTGCAATAATGTTAAATTAAACATTTTTAGGGTAACTTGAAGTAAACGTCAAGTTAAACTAAAGTTTAAGTTAACCTAACTTTATGTTAATACGAGGGCTACCTTTTTACAAAAACTAAAACGAAAAAAATTTTTTTTTAGAAGAACTGTTTTATTGCTTTTCAAAATATTGGCCTATAAGATTTATACACTTTTGCATGCGTTTAACCAATTTTCGATACATTTTTTCCACTGAGATACTAAGTTGGTATCTCAAAAACATGGTTTTCCAAGGATTCAACATTTTGAGGTGAAATTCGCTGTCCACGCATTTTTTGTTTGACGTTGGGGAACAAAATAAAAAATTCGTTAGAGATTCGTTAGGGATAAATCACGTGAATACGGGCAATTAGACTTTAATTCGATGTTTTTCTCCTTCAAATAATCAATTGTTTGACGTGCAGTTTAGGATAGGGTGACCATTTTCTTAAGAAGGTAATGCGGGACGGAGCAAAAAATAGGTCCTCATCTCCCAAATCCAAGTGAAGAGCAAAAAAAAGGTCCTCATCTCCCAAAATCCAAGTGAAGAGCAAAAAAAAGGTCCTCACCTCCCAAATCCAAAATGCGGGACAATATGTTAAAATGCGGAACTTTTGCGGGACGCATCTTAATGCGGGACAAAATGTTAAAATGCGGGACGAATGGTCACCCTAGTTTAGGAGCTTGCATTGTCATGATGAAGCATAATGATACGACGTTTTTGGTTGTTTTTCCTGATTTTGTCGATGACTTCTGGCAAACAAATTGTTGTATACCATTCAGCATTAACTGTTCTCCGATCCTCTACTCTAAAGGAATGGTTGCGGCATGTCCAGTACAACCGAAGAAACAAACGATCATTTTCTTATAAGTGTAGGATTCGGTTCATCTTGGAAGACCCAAATAGTGGATTGTTGCTTAATTTCCGATTCATATGAATAAATCCAAGTTTTGTCACCTGTAATGTTGTATACGGATTTTGCAGTGCCTAGGTTGAATTTTTTTTGCATTCCCTTACACCAATCAACACGAGCCTTTTTTTGACCTTCGGTCAAATTATGCGGAATCCATCGGGAACAGATCATTTTCACAGCTAAATGTTGATGCAAAATCGAATGTATTTACAGTCTGCGATATGCCAAAGAATGTCTCTATCTCACGGTAAGTCACATGCCGATCTTCTTCAATCATTTTGCGCACAGCATCGATGTTTTTTTAAATTACAACCGATTTTGGTCGACCTTCACGAGATTCATCACTGACGGACGCACGACCACGACGAAATTCTGCAAACCAATTGTAAACAGTCTTTTATGATGGTGCTTCATTACCAAAAAAAAAAAATTGATGTGAAGTGTGAATTTTCACACATTTCTGGATTTCGCAGGTATTTAGTAAGTGAATGATGATTATTTGGGATGCCAAAACAAATTTTATATTAATTTTTTTTTTTTTGTTAATTTTAATTCGAACGCCTAATACCATTATTTAGGTTTCTAAATATGTGCAGTATTTTTTTTTTTTTATATAGCAAGGTTCTTTAAGATTTTGAAAATTGCGCCTATGGCTTGCATTGGTTGTTATAAGCTCCGCCCCTCTGATTTCGTGTACATTGAAACAGAATTTAATTATAATTTCAACAATTTCCACTGGTTATTAAATTTACGCTTTTAAAAATTAAATGTAATATTTGCCAAAATATAACTAGAATTTTGAAAAAATAATTTAAACAAAAATGCAAAAAAAAAAAGCAAAAAAAATATTGTCTCTTCTCGTGGGGATTGAACTGACTTACTTGGGTGAAAAAGCCAGCGCAAGTACCACTACACCAAGATAAGCCTTCCATTCGAGCGTGTTACAAAGCTATAACTTGTGTACATTATTAGCAAAAAAACACAAAAAATGCGTTTTTTTCCAAAAACATAATCTGATCAAAAATTCCTGTTGTACTATTCCGGTTCACACCAATGTACATTACTTAGAATTTTTTCAGATTTTTAGTTTAAACCATCTGGGCTACAGGGTGTGGGACAAAAATTTTTTCGCACAATTTTGGCAAAAATCGCTTCAAAATAATTTATTTTGCAAAAATAAAAATTTGATCGTTAATCCACGTACCAAGGGCTTTCATTTGATACCCTACTCAGAATTATAAAAAAATATTTTTATTTTCGATGAGCACATATTTGTTTATATTTTTAGGGGGATATGGTTTTTAGATGTTTTAGTATTTTTCCTATGTGCGGGTCAAAGAGTTGTATAAGCATGCCAAATTTCAACTCTCTAGGTTTAGCCGTTTGGCTACAATTTTTACCGAACAGACAGACAGACGACAAAATGACGGTATAAGGGTTTTTTGGTCATACCTACAAAACCCTAAAAACGAAGCGAATCTATGCATTGATGTTGAGTTAGGCCTTTACTAAAATCGTAAAAAATCATCCAACGAAAACCTTCACGAGTAATATCCATTTTTTCACAAACTTAACGCTCATTCGCTACAAACTACTCGGTCAATTTATAAACTGCCACTGATTTCACAATAATAAATGTCAAATTTTACGAATATAGTAAATGACACATTTCAATATTGTCTTGTAGTGGTCGTTTGTAAAAACATAAAAGGTAACCCTCGTAACAGTATTCAAATATCAATGTTATTTGACAAATGTCCATGTCATTGTTTTGAAAATTGTTGACTTAATTATACAACGTTAATATCATTTCTTGGTAATGTTCACGGTACGATTTTTTGAATTTTATTTAAATTTACTCAGTGATCAAGCTATAGAGTGTTTCTTTGGTTTAAGCGGAACTAGATTTTGAAAACTAGTAATTTTTATGGATTAAGGGAGGCCTTTGATTATTTTGTTTAGCTAAAGCCCACTTCAGTCATTAAAATGTCAGCTCATGACAACTTACAAAAATAAAAATTCCATTTAATTCCGTTTAAACGTTTGAAGTATCCTATAAGTTGGTTGAGCTGTGATTTATATTTGTTATTCTCTGAACAAAATGTTATTTTCAAATGATTATTTACCATTACATGTTATTTTAAAATGACATTTAAATATTTATATTTCAGTCATCGCTTGCAAGTGTATATTTAAAAATTTTCTTTCTTTTTCTTTTTCTGTTGATATTTTTATTTTCTGAGTACAAGGACATGGTTTCGAACCACCCCGCTTCGTAATTTTCATCTTCCGATTTTATACAGTCAGCCTGGGATCACCATGAGAGGATAAATCTGACGCTCGATTGACACATGTGCGCATGCTTCAAAATGATCTTGAGCTGAGATTAAGAATATAATATTGTGATTTATTGTGGATATATATTAAGATTATCATTAATACATCAATATTAAGACAATAATAATCATCAATTGATTATTTATTTATTTATTTAATAGAACAGCACGTAGCTAATATGAACAATAATACAAAACAAGAAAAAACAAAAAGGAACAAATATCACAGTGTTGTCGATAGTCATAAAATTATTGTTAAGCAACGAATAATTCATTCTTAACTTATAATTTGCTTAAATAAATACAAAGGAGATAAAATGAATGAAAATACACGTGTTTGCGTGTAACTACTCACACAGTTAAGACAAAAAAAGTGACTTCTGTATTTTTTCAATAATATTTTCTTCCTCTTGCGTTGTCGGTTTTTTAAAATATGCGACTTAAATTTTTTCCTGGTACTAAATAGAGAAATTTGTTTATTATTTTTTTTATTACTTGGTTCAAATTTTGTCTCTATCTAGTTGGTGTTTCAGTTTTTTCTTTTCGTTAATTTCTAAACATTTTCTATAAGTATAAGCCCAAAGATTGGGCTTCTCATAATAATATGTGAAAAATATTCACAAAATTTTTTCATGTCATTGTCCGAAAGTAAACAATATTGCTTTTGGTAACATCTCTATAAATTTTGATTCTTCAAGGGTTATTTGTAAAGTTTTTAAAGTTTGGTGCCCATCACTGCACACCAGGTATTGTAAAACACTTAATTTATATCGGACATAAAAACATTGCAATTTATTAAACCGATTTTTTTGAAAATTTTACGAAAAATGATGCAGGAAACCCCTCGCCATATTCGTCGATTACCATTAACGTTTGTTTTATGAATACTTTATAAATGGACATTTAAATTATATTGTTTTGAAAATATTTTATTGCAAATTAATCACATCACAGACATTTTCAATTTATTTAAAAATGTGCGCGCTGCAAATAAGTACATGTAAACACAACAGTGGTTTCCTCGTTTCCCGCTAGACTGGAACGCATGCGTATATGTGTCAATCGAGCGTCAGATTTATCCTCTCATGGGATCACCTCAGCCTGACAAGTTACATGCTTATACAAGAACATTAGGAGAGTTCGAAACGTTGCCTTGACCACATTGGTTTTTTGGTTTTGTCTACAGGTATAATAGCGAAACGAGATACCGCCATTATTTTCTTTATTATTAGAAATACAAAAAAATATTTAATAACAAAGTTGTACAAGACCAAGGGGGATATCAGCTTATTAATAATAATAATAATAATAATACATTTATTTATTAATTAGCTTCTACAGCTAGTACAAAATACTTATATAAATAAATTTGCAAAAATAAAACTAAAAATTGTACATACATTTATACAAGTAATACATATTATACAACAATAACACTATAAAACCACATACAAATCAAATTATAGTTAATAATATACATCTATAAATGGGTCCCAGTTAGTTGTTTAACTAAAAGTTTTTTAAATGTTTTTACATTAACGCTATTGCGGATTACATTTGGTAAGGTATTATACTCCAGAAGACCTCTATGAAAAATATTGTTTTCAGCCATTGCTGTTTTAATGGGTGGTAGATAATAATTGTCCTTATATCTCGTGTTATACGTGTGTATATCTTTAAATCTCTTTATATCTTGAGATAAATAACTAGGCAGTAAGTTATTTTCCATTTTGAAAATAAAGGACATCGTATTCACCTTTATAAAATTTACAACATTTAACCAACCCAGAGCTTTTAGCATATCCGTTATTCTGGAGTATCTACTTTGTTTTAAAATTACCCTCATTGCTCTGTTTTGCAGAATTTGCAAACGTTTAATTTAAGTTTTGTTGCAAATATATAAAAAGGTACAACAATATTGGAAATGTGGTTTTATTATTGCTTCGCATATTTGCTTAGCACACCAGAGTGACACGTGGGGCCGTATTCTTCTTAAATAATTAATCTTTTTAACAATTTTTTTAGAAATATAATTTACATGGTTTTTACCCGATAAATCTTCGTCAATAATTACCCCTAAATATTTAAATTATTAAAGAAAATATTATTTTAAACCAGTGGTTTTCAAGCTAGACCACAAATTTATTTATTTTATTTTTTTAAATTTGATTATACATATTTTTTAGATCCATCCAATAAATCATTTTTTCTGAATTGAACTATATACACATTTTATATACTTACATAAAAAAAATTATTGAGAAAAAAATTGATTGTAATTAAACCTGCTGTCTTTTAGAGCTGGTCCTAGTATTTTCATCTCTACTGTTCTCATTTTCGTTTTTTTTTCTGCTCTTCGATTGGATATGTAAGTAGCCAATTAGTCTTAACAGTAACGTAAACTAAATAACATGATTATATTTGTAAAAATGCTTTAAAAAAAACATTTAAATAAATAAACGCAATGAAAAAATATGAGTTTTAAAAATTCAGTAGTTCAACTTTTCATCAACAGACGGCACAAGTACATGTTTGCATTAGTAAGTTTTATAAAATGATCTTTGCAAGGCGGCACTGTAAAATCGTCGACATCACGGCTCCGATTTATAATCATCCTGTATATCATATTAACGCTTACATATAACCTCCAGAGATTTTTAGTGTCTTATACAATCTGACCTATAACTAGTAACAATGTATACATCAAATTATGCATCGAATTTTTATCTATCTAATAGGTTATTTTGGTTGTAGATAAAATTATTGTAAAAATAATGTTATCGCTTAATAACTTAATAGGTATCACACAACAATGTTCTGTAATTATTTGAATATATTTGTGGGTCTCAAATAACTTTTATATTTAGTGTATGTTAAGCCGCATTTAGAGCTCTTAAATCAATAGCTTATGCACTGTAGCTTATGGACTGTTCACTGTCACCAGAAAGTTTGTCATACAGGGGCGCACACAGATTTTTGGCTTGGGGGGGTCCAATTATACATAATTTTTATAAACACAGGGCAAAATTTCAATTTCAAGTGAAGAGCAAAAAAAAGTCCTCCTTTCTAAATTGTAACTGAAGAGCAAAAAAAAGGTCCTCACTTCTAAATTTTAAGTGAAGAGCAAATAAAAAAGTCACTTTTCACAGTATGGGGGGTCCGGACCCCTTGCCCCCCCCCCCTTGTGTGCGCCCCTGTTGTCATATGATAAGACGTGAAACCGTTCAGACCTCCAAATTGAATACGCTGTTTGTTGTAGATTGTGCATAATTTTCTAAACTTATAGCTAGTGAGATGTTTTAATGAGACAGACACATTGGATATCGCATTCTATCAATGACACCGTAGTTGTCGAATGCCTTTACATAACCTAACATAATGTCATCATTAACAAATCTTGCTCAAAATTACAAAGACGAACAGTAAATATGATCAATTTAGGTAATTAGGTAGTTAAAATCTAAGACAACAGAATTATAAGAACGATAATACATATAAAATATTTTACGAAGCTAAATAGTTGGTTTCAAAATTCTCAGATGGCGGGCTATTCGTAACGTACTAATTTATAACAGATATGAACGGTACATGGAACGTTAAAAGAATGCATTAAAACATAAGTCAGAGCGTAACAACGAACAGTCTATAACTCGTTAATTTAAAGAGGTCTGAATGCGGCTTTGAAGAAAACGCAGCCCAGTTTGTCACCGTTTCTTCAAGTCATTCTTATAATTTTCGCTCAAAACACAATATTTGTCTCGCTAAAATAAGACTTGGTCTTTACTCGGCTGCATGTTTCTTCAATTATTTGCCTTCTGCTGTCAGAAATGTTATTAACTGGACCTTCAGGAAAAAACTGAAAGAAGTCCTTCTTGAAAACTGCCTGTACTGCACTGATGAGTACTACAGCATTGATTTCAGCAAATACTAAAAATTTTCCTTCTCTTTTTAAGTACCCCATCTGGCAATTGTATTAATTTTATAATTTATATTTCAAATTTATATTTCTATTAATAATGTAAGATGATCATTGACTGGTGTAAACGTGTTAAACTTGTATAAGCACTAAATAAAATTATTATTATTATTATTTATACAGTTTAGTGTACAATTGTTCAAATAATACGTCAACATTTTTTTCGACATTATTGTTTATAGTTTAGAACTTTCGTCGAGAAATATTATACTTAACGATAATGAAATGTCACTTGGTACACGTATTCTTTACAAAAATTAAATCATTTTTACCTGCAGCACCTATATAAAAGGACTATATATTATAAAGGACTATAGAGTTACTTACTTACATACTTAATCCTTAGCCTCTCTACCTTTCGGTGTGAGGCTTTTGCGAGTTTGAGTTTTTCATAACATTTCCGTTCGCGTTTCCGAATTTCTCTTCCAAATATTTTTCCGCCCCTTCCTATCTTGCGCTAGAGACCTTACATCATTCCATTTTATTCCCCTCTCTTCAATTGCTTGTTTTACTTGTCCTTTCTATGTTCTTCTTGGGGTGCCGACTGTTCTTTTAGCTGGTAGTTTTGCTTCGTAAGCTTTACGGGCTATTATTTCTTCCCCCATTTTCAGCACATGTATGCTTCATTTCTTGTATGCTTGTGTTACAAAGCGCCCGAGCATTTTTAAATTTGTTTGTAAAGATTATTAAGTTATAAGGCCTAAAAAATAGGCTTTAGTCTGCGGAAATATATTCTGAATACATTGGTCCAAACCAGACTCTAGTACGACAATTAAGAACAAAGTTTTAAGAATTTATGTTTTTAGGGAATTATTTTCATATAATTTAAAGCATTTTGCTTGATTTGAATCATTTTTAAAAAATCAGAGATCCTGAGTTTTCATTAAAACAGGCCTATTTTTCCATAAACGATGCCATGAACACGCTGGTATATTTATTTTTTAAATCGGTGTAGCCATTCTTTAGTTTTAATGGGACATACATACATACTTGCGTACATACACCCAAACGAATTAATTTATATATTAGTATAGATTATATGAATAATATACGGAAAATTTATACATATTTAATTGTTTGCAGGTCGCAAGCGTGCAACTGGAGTTAAATAAAATCCAGGAAAAGTTGAACAGTGCTCCGGAGTATTTGAACATTCCGCAACAGATCTCAGAGGTGTCCGGTAGTGTTGCTAATCTAGGCAGTCAGATTAAGGATCTCACTACAACAGTAACAGACCTCAAAGACTACAAGACGAGGGCGGAAGTCCTAACCGGAGAACTTCATACCAATGTTACAGATTTAAGAGTAAGTACATGACAAAATATAAATCTCTAAGTACACGAAATGTCAGTGTTAAGAACAAATTATTAAATGATATATGAGACTTCGTTCAATACTCCGAAATTGGTAAGACTGGTGTCTTACTGACTGATGCATTTGGGAGAATTCAATTAAACACGCGTTGGACAGGCAAAATAATAGCTGATTGTATGTTTATAACAAAAACAAGTACTGCAAAATCTAATGCATCATTTTCATGGTAGTGTCAAATGCGCGACAGGGGTAAGAGGCGTGGTGTTATATTTACAAGTTCGAATTTCATGGTGGGGTTGGAGGCGTGATAAGTGCGTGTTTTCGGTTTTGACAACATTTGTATCTAACCCAAATCTAACCTAAAAGTTTATACAAGTGTTTGGAGTAAACGGTTATTCAATTTCATTAAATATGTCTCCCAATCGAAGGAGACGTCTAGCTCCTTTTTATGCATATTTAGACTTATTGCGATATGAAGAAAAGCGATGGTGGGTACTTCCCATATATACATAGGAATAGAAGGCAACAGGGAGATTATTTTAACTTGTTGCAAAAAATTAGACACAAAAAACACAGACAGTTACTTAAATTACAAGAAAAGAATTTAATACACAATCTTTTTTACTTGGCATCACAGTTAAGAATGAAGATTCTGTTGGCCCCTGCTTGGGGGTGTATTATTAGTATACCCACTGCACCCACTTGACTGCCGACAACATTGTAAAAGTCGTTATTTCGCTACGTCAATTTACGTTTTTTAAATATTTTTTTTATAAGAAATTAATATAAGTGTCTGTAATTAATATAAGTAATTAATGGAATTGCTCTGCGAGCTAGCAAATGACGTCATGCTCGATCCGAGTTTTACTAGCGAGCGCGCCAGAGCAACTCCCAATCGAATACGCTTGTATTATGATTATTAATTATTTAAAAATACAGTGATTTCCTTGTGTAAACAGTGCAGGATAATACTTTATGTATAATTTATATTTATTTTTGTGATTGCAATAATTTATTTGTTTTCTGTTTATTTATATTAGCAAAATGTTACTTTTTTTATATTATTGTATATCTTAATTTCCCAATTTGAATTATTATACAAAAATATACATCACTACTTGATGAAGATTCAATTAGTTCTAATAAACATACTAGCTTTGAAATACTGCTACGTGCCATATTGCTCGACGCTACTCTGACTCTTCGCCAGAACAAGAAAAAGCTCTCGCAGTGCAACTCTCAGAGCAGTAACCTGCCCAATCGAATACGATATTTTAACAACTCTAGAACAAGTCTAGAGCGACTGCTCGGCCAATCGAATACAAAACTTGCTCGTCGAGGGACTTAATAAAAACTTAATATGTTTATAACTGAATATGTATATCTATGCGTTTGTTTTGGCGCCAGTTAGAGCCGGCGTCCTGGGCCTGTGTCCCTGTCGCCCCTGCCTTTCACCGCCGCTGGTTGTATCAAACATTTTTTTTCATTTGTTTTGCTAGAGACACGGCAGTTAATAACTCTTTTTCAAATTACACTACACTTTTCCTCTTTTCAACGATGTAAAACTTTTATATCCTTACGTAATAAAAATTTTGACACTTTTTTGAAACATAAGTGATTAGTGACTCAAAACAGTAATCTACCTATTCAAACAATTTACATGCATTTGTTTCCATTATTTACCAACAAAGAAGTTGTCATTTTGAAGGCCACCAAATGATTTTCTCAAAAAATATTGTTATGTAAGGATATACAAGTTTTACACCATTGAAAAGAGAAATTTTAATATAATATTTCCATACCGTGCAAATGTATCAATATTTTTTATTTCTTTCTATTTTCTATATTAAGATTCTTATATTATCAGGTTATATTTACCTTATTATTATTTTTATTTTCAAACAGAGAAATCATGTGTCATCAATTTATAAATGTATCACAATATCAAATTTTTAAATTTTTACTTGCAATATATCGGGAAATCTTTTGGTTCTTCTCGATTTTCAAAAATAAACAACATTTGTAAAAATACAAAGTTTTAGACAAATGAAAATAGTTTAAAATGTTTCTTCAGGAAAATTAAAAGGGTCACTTACATCATGCAGTTGCCTTTGTTTAATTCGAACTTATCTTCTAAAAAACATTTGTATATACAGGCTATTCTAAACTAAAGTCACTGGATTATACAAAGTAGCGCAAGCCTTTGAAGAAGCCGACAGACCCCAGGGTTTGATTGGCAACATTGGCTCCCCTATTAAGCAAACTAAAGCAGCAATTTTTACGTTCTTAAGTTTGCGTCTGCGCTGTCACATCTCTCTTTCTCGCTCTAATTTAATAACCTCCTTTGTCAGCGGTTTGAATATTTAAGGTTAAGTTTCATTTAAATTTATATATTATATCCATTTTATTTAATAAAAATTAAAAAAATAATTGTAATTGTACCACAATTTTGTTATAGTGCATCTTTGATTAAAAAAATCGTGATTACAATGTTTAAAATAAAAAATTTGGTAGTAATAGTTTCTCATTTTTTTACTGTTGGAATCACTGAAAATAATTTGTGTTGGCGTCATTTTTAGCCCCAGTATGGCCGCCGTTGCGCTACTTTGTATAATCTAGTGACTTTATTCTAAACGATTAGGCCGAACTGTGGTCTATTTCAAAGTAGAAAAAAGTAGATAGCGCTGCGAACGGAGTACGATTTACACTGGACAAATACAGTATAGCGGGAAATTTAAAATAAGTTACAACTAGGGCATGGGCGTAGCAACTGGGTCAGCAAGTGTTTTTTTTTTTTTTTTAATATAAAAAAGGTTAATAAGATATTGAAATAAACAAGGCAGATAATACACTTACGTTATTTATACGACATAAATTCAGTTCAATGGGAAATTTGAAAAAGTTAAAAAAATATTAATTTTAAAAATTATGTACTATATATAAAAAGAGATTTGGCTAAAAGAGTTTAAACAAAGCAATAAAACAAATAATATACCTTCAGAACTAAAGTTTCTTATTTAAATAATTATTGTAAATAAAAATTAAAAATATATGTATATATGAAGGTATAAAAATTATATCAATAACTTCTTCTTTGGGCAAAATCAGCTGGGCTGTCTTTTGGCCTCACATTAGTCCTCTCTCTTGATCTCTTAATTGTCAAGTGTCAAAAAATATTTATATGTCAGATAACCTAAAAAATATATAACTGTGTAAAAACAAATTACATGGAGAATTTTCTCCATAAAATCTACGCCAAGAATATAAATAAAAGTCTAAATATGTAAATAATAACAAAATATATGAAAAAAGTTAAATAATATAAATAATATATACAGTCTGTTCCAAACGGTTAAGCGGAACTAAATGGGAATTTAGTTCTTTTAGGTTGTCACGAGAAGGGACCTTGCTTGGGTTATTTCATTTTTCAAGTTGGGATGTCAAAATTTAAAATTCCAACAATGAAACCATGGAAACGAATGACAAATGTCAAAATTAAATATTTTTTTTTATATTTTAATGACAAAAAAATAAATAAATGGGAAATTTGTATTAAGAATGACACAAAAAATCAAAATATAAAGAAAATGACATTTTAAAATGATATTAACCTTAATCAAAAAATGTTTATTGTAAGTATGATTTACAAAGCTTAAACAAAACGGCCGAAAGGCACGATTTAAACGATGAAAGTAACTAGATTGCAAAATCTAGTTCCGCTTAACCGTTTGGAACAGACTGTATTTCCAATGTACGATACTGAACATCTGTCAACTTGGACTAAAAACAATATTTTAACAGTGTAATAGGGATGACGATCTAAACCAATCCGAAGCAAGGACAAACAGCTCCTATCTTCTTACACACATTTTTCTACTTTGAAATAGACCATAGATATTGCAATCTAGTTACTTTCATCGTTTGAATCGTTCTTTTTGGCCGTTTTGTTTAATCTTCGTAAATCACACTTACAATAAACATTTTTTGGTTAATATTAATATCATTTTCTTTATATTTTGATTTTTTGTGTCATTCTTAATACAAATTCGCATTTTTTTTTTGTCATTAAAATAGGCAAAAATATATTTTAATTTTGACAAAACTCGTTTCCATGGTTTCACTGTTGGAATTTTAAATTTTCATATATTAAACGTCAAAAATGAAATAACCCAAGCAAGGTCCCTCCTCGTAACAAAAGAACGAAATTCCCATTTAGTTCCGCCTAATCGTTTGGAATAGACTGCATTTTTTATTCACTTTCAGTAATAATTGGTTTAAAATAAACAGCCATGATTACCATGATTAATTCTAAAAATGGATTTTTTCTGGCTATTTAAAAACAATAATAGTTTTTCAAATATTTATTGTGTGCTATCAATAGACATTTCGTAAAATGTAGAATAAAGAACGGAAAGTAGTTTTTTAAATTCCTATATTTACAAGTTGTTTTTTTTTTCAAAAATGTATTTCCAGATAAGTTTTATTTGAATAATATTTTTATAATTCTTTTTATTAAGGAAATAATGGAGGTGAACATGAGTATTGCCTATTTACTAATGCATGCTTTGTTAATAATTGTAACAAATTAGAAAAATAGTAGATATCTGTAATTGGTCATTAAATCAAATTATCGCCGCCGATGTCTCATACAGAAAATAAATAAATAATATATAGGTTCCCCAAATTAACCTTTCTGTGACATTAAAAGAGGGTGCCGAAAATTCAGAAAACACTGTCAAATGAAATACGTGAAAAATATTTCATTTTACATTTGCGTTCCCTCGTGCTTTCGTGACAATGTGCTCCAAACTTATGACTAATTAAATGTCAATATTTTAGTAATATAGCGACCTATTTCGATGAAGTTTCTATTGTAAATATTGTGTTATATCTAATTGGTAACTGCGCAATAAATGGCCTCATTATGACTTTGGTGTTGATAAATAAAGTGCTTGATCAAATGTATGATAACACAGATGAATACAAAAACATATTTCAGTACAAATGTCAAGTAACATAAAAAGTTAATCAGTTGTGCTGTGTAATTGTTTTTTCTATTTATATTCTTTGTGTAATATTTATTATCTGATTCTGTTTTGGAAATATCATCATTGGACTGGCAAACCCTTTCTGGGTCATAATTTTTCAAACAAGTTTTTACGTAATAATGATGATGAAGATTGTTAAAGCCGTCTTTTTAGGGTTTTGTATATATGACAAAAAAAAACACTTATATCGTCACTCATGTGTCCAGTGGCGGACTTTCGCAGAGACAAAAAAGACATCAAGACAAATGTCTTTTTCCCGGATTTGAGAGGTGAGAACCTTTTTTCTTTTTGCTCTTCACTTGAATTTGGGAGGTGAGGCGCTTTTTTTTTGCTCTTCACTTGGATTTGGGAGGTGAGAACCTTTTTTTTTTTTTTTGCTCTTCACTTGAATTTGGGAGATGAGGACCTTTTTTTTGCTCTTCACTTGAATTTGGGAGGTGAGGATCTTTTTTTTTTGCCCTTCACTTTGAACGCCTGTAGGTTGAAGGCCCGTAAATCAAAAATGTCTTGGGCCCGGCGAAGGCTTGATCCGCCACTGCATGTGTCTGTCTATCTGTACGGTAGAAATTATAGCCAAATGCTTGTAGACAAAAAAGAGTATTGAGAAGTGACATTACCGTTTGCGGCGCTGTTTTTCAAGGCAATATGGCTGAATTGTCTAGTATTCAGCTGTCAATATGCTAACAGCGAACAGGTTAATTTAAGCACAGTACATTTTTATTTTATGAAAATGTATCTATCGACATTCTAACAAAAAATCAACACTAGAAAATATGTAATAATTTCACAGTACTATAGTCGCGTAGTACAATATTGGACCACCAGACTGCGTATCCGAGCGTGTCAGTTCTCAATACGACCGTTACAATACTGCGCAAACAAGATAACGCCAGTGGCGGACAAATGACAGAAGGTAAATTACAAATTTTTCTACTTACGTTTTTCACTATCAAATAATTCGTATTAAAAAATACGATTTTAGATTAAAAGATGTATTCTAATAAATTAGATATTTTATATAAACACGTTGAAAGCTCCTAACTCATACAAGACTTCTACGGCTATGAATGACAAACCTAACACCCCTATTATAAGTAAATTAGACCAGACCAGACGAAATATTATTTCTACACAATCTTATTGGTATACGCATCTCTGTTTGAATCACTTCTACAACTCTTAACGCATATAGGACTATAGAGTTAAAAAAATTAAATAAAATAAACAAATATGTATTTAATGATAAAATTCACATTTTTTTTTTAAATTTTGAATATTAAATGAAACCTCTTAATATGTATCTTAAAAAATTAAAAATTAACCTCACTTTAAAAAAATTAACCATGCTTTACAATATTTTGTAATTCTGTAACTCTATGGCGTTAAAATTTTAACTCGATGTGGTTAATTCAGTAGGTTATATTTGGAATTTTAACTCCAGCCAAATACAGGGTGTTAACATTTTAACCAGCTGTAATTCTAACCTCTAAACGTCAAATATCAAGAAAAAATCCATTTTTAGAATTAATCATGGCAAGTCTGTTTATTTTAAACCAATTATTACTGGAACAAATTGAACAAAAAAAGGTTGATCAGTGAAAAATTAATATGGGTGAATAAAAAATATATACAAATGCTGAAGAAATGATGAACATTAAACCGTGCAGTTTGGACTGGTGAAAACAAACTGGATTGTGCGGTCGGGTAACCAGACAACTGGGGCCGTAAGACAATTCGGGCCGTTCACAATTGGGGCTTTTCACAACTGGGGCCATTAACAACTGGGGCGATGGACAATTCGGGCCGTATACAATTGGTAAATAGTCAGTAGTCAAAAGACCACTAAATTTTACTTAATCTAACCCTTAAAATACAATTTCTTTTTAATCAAACGAACACGAAAATTTACTTAAGCCAACCCTTAAAATACAATTTTTTTATTTATTCTAATTCCCACCAAAATGTACTTATTCAAACCATTATTATTATTTATTTTTTTTTCAAAAGATCACGCAAATTAATTTATGCCAACTTGTAAAATAATTATTTTTTATTTTAAACAAAAGAAGACACTAGCTCTTATAGTTATGGCCCCAGTTGCCAAAAGCCCCAATTGTGAACGGCCCGAATTGTCCATCGCCCCAGTTGTTAATGGCCTCAGTTGTGTAAAGCCCCAATTGTGTACGGCCCGAATTGTCCATCGCCCCAGTTGTTAATGGCCCCAGTTGTGAAAAGCCCCAATTGTGAACGGCCCGAATTGTTTTACGGCCCCAGTTGTCATGGAACCGTGCGGTCGGTAATTCGATTCTCCGTTAATCCGAATAATATGTTTACATTATACTCTCATTTTTCACAATCATTTACTCCTCATCCAGGTGTAGGAGCTCGCCCCCTGGCATCGGCGATTAGCTTCGTTGCAGAAATAGGTCGATGTAAAATAAATAAATAAATAATAAAATGAATAGAAGATCAGTTAGCATTAAACAAAGGCAACTGCGTGATATGAGTGACTCTTTTAATGTACCTGAAGAAACATTTTAAAATATTTTCATTTGTCTAAAACTTCTACAGAATATTTCGTATGTATTAATTTGTGCAATGAAATAATTATCTTACAATAAATGTCTTTTCCTAAATAAAAATAGAAACACATATTTTAAGGGGGTGTGAGAGCTTATTTTCAGATTTAAGGGGGTGCTGACTTTTAAAAAAGTTAAAACCCACTGTCCTAGATATACAGCATTTAGTTGACTTCTTACACTTAAATGTCCACAAAACCCTGAAATGTTTGAAAATTCTCACTTCCCATCAATTTTTCTATTCTATTTTACTTTTATTGCACTAATAAACGTAATCTTAATAATCAACAGATAATAAAATCAAAAGTTGTGTCATAAATATATAAATTTTTATAGCCATATATATATAAAATAAAGTCATTTTCATAGATTACGGTTTGTTATCTGTTGCATATGATGTTTTACAATAAAATAACTTTTTTGCGTGTTATCACCCCCTCGACAATATGAATAATGCTGACTAATATAATTTTGTATAATTAAAAACAGCTCATTAAATAGAAGTGAGACCTTGAGCATCAGGATTAATAGAAAGGTTTAATAATTACTAATTACTTACTAAGCTTTTTACCTACTGCCAAAACCAGGCCATAATAAAAAATTGATGTGAAGTGTGAATTTTCACACATTTCTGGGTTTTGCAGGTATTTAGTAACTGAATGATGATTATTTGGGATGCCAAAACAAATTTTATGTCAAAATATTTTTTTATGAATTTTTATGTATTTTTTTTTATACAGCAAGGTTAATTAAGATTTTGAAAATTGCGCCTATGGCTTCTATTGGTTGTTTAAGTCATAAGCTCCGCCCCTCTGATATCGTATACATTCAAACATAGAATTAAATTATAATTTCAACACTTCCCACCGGTTATTAAATTTACGCTTTTAAAAATTGAATGTAACATTTGCCCAAATATAACTAGAATTTTGACAAAATAAATTAAACAAAATAAAAATGCAAAAAGACAGAAAAAATAAAATTGGCAGGAAGAGAACCGTAGTTTGCAACTTAGGAAGCGAGAACGCTAACCATTAGACTACGAACGTTTACTCGTTTACTGTGTTACATAGCGAATTAAATATTTTACATATTTTAGTTAAAAACACAAAAATGCGTTATTTTCCGAAAACATTATCTGATTAAAAGTTCCTGTTGTACTATTCCGGTTCACACCAATGTACATTACTTAGAATTTTTTCAGATTCTTAGTTAAATCCATCTGGGCTACAGGGTGTGGGACAATTTTTTTGCACAATTTTGGCAAAAATCGCGTCAAAATAATTTATTTTGCAAAAGTAAAATTTTGATCATTAATCCACGTACTAAGGGCTTTCATTTGATACCCAGAATTTAAAAAAAATATATTTTTTTTTCGATGAGCATATATTTGTTCATATTTTTAGGGGGGTATGTTTTTAGATGTTTTAGTATTTTTCCTATGCGCGGGTCAAAGAGTTGTATAAGCATGCAAAATTTCAACACTCTAAGTTTAGCCGTTTGGCTACAATTTTTACCGAACAGACAGACAGACAGACGACAAAATGACGGTATAAGGGTTTTTTGGTCACACCTACAAAACCCTAAAAATGAATAAAAATCTTATATCGTTTTCATTTATATTTTTTTCGAATTAGAACAGAGGCCTAATTAAGTTTTACAAAAGGGCTATGAACATACGATCTTAAGGGGAGGCACAACAGTATAGTTCTTACAAGTTGTCAATTCATGTCTCTTATCTAAAAGATTACAATTTTTGTAGATATACATTTAAGTGAATATACTGTCAGACAAAAGTTAAAAATCTGCTGTGGCCACCACAGGACCGACCGCCATCGTAAAGTACTTGTATAAAATATATTCTAGCTGCTAGAATCTAGCAGCAGAGTAGTTATTATTGTAAAAGACAATAACGTATTATATTACGTTGACAATTTCATAATGTGTATTTATAATTTACGATCACCATGGAAACGTACCTGCATTCATAAAAAAAAAAAAAAATACCGTGGTCTACAGCAGTGCTTCTTAAACTTTTTGATGTCGCGGCTCCCCTGCAACTCAAATAGATAACCCACGGCCCCCCTAAATTTAGTTTTTGGAACCCATGTTAGTTAAAAAATATTTCTGTTTCAGTTATAGATATATATATTTTTGACGCTCAGATCATTCAATAATCTACGTACAATAAAGATCAATAATTTTGTAATATTAAAGTTAAAGCTACTTATCCTTTTAAAATAATAAAAAAAATAATAAGTGTTACATTCGCGGTTTTTCGCGGCCCTCTTGTGGGAAGGCCACGGCCCCCTAGGGGGCCACGGCCCTCCATTTTAAGAAGCTCTAGTCTACAGCTCACTGGATACCACAAGATTTTAGGGTATGCAGATGACCTGAATCAGTGGCGCACCCAGGAATTTTTGATGGGGGTGGGCGGAAGAAAAAATGATTTATATTATGAAAATATAAAGTGATGACCTAAACAAAAGGCCCTCAGTTCTAAAATACAAGTGACGACCTAAAAAAAAAGGTCCCCATCTCTATTTTTAAAATTTTCTAGTGTGTTTGTGTGTTTTTATTTTTATTTCCTTCCTTCTTAGGGGGGGGGGGGGCTCCCTGGGTGCGCCACTGACCTGGATATTATTTCAAATAAGGTTGAAGACGTATTATATCTAGCTGACCTTGTCGATTGATGTCGAAGCTCGTAAAGTAGGACTGATCATCAGTAATGAAAAAATCAGCTGTGGCTACCACTGGACCGACCGCCATCACAAAGTTCTTGTTTAATTTATGCTGCTTTATTAAAAAATTTCTCAAATAAAAGTTGTTAGTTATTGCTTTAATAGCAACTTTTGTTAAATAAATTTTTTCGAAATATTTCTCTGTTGTGAAATATTCGCAAAAATCTTAAAACCGACACGAGTAAACTTCGATTTCTAGTTTTTTACCAAAAGTTGATCAACTCGTGTCATTGATGTCAAAAGCTTAAATATGAAGTTTCATAAAAATCAGTTTAGCAGAATTTTCTCTACACGTGTACACAGACCGACAGATATCATGCTAAAAATAGTTAAAACGTTATGTAAGGACCTCAAACGTGGAGATCCATCGAAATCTCGAAATGTCAAAATCGGTATGATCACAATACCTCCCTTATATATGTTGGTGGTCGGTAAAAATATTCTATTACAGGGTCAGCAACATTTTTGTCAATAAGGGTGCAATATAAATTCAAATGTTATTGAGGGCGCATAAAAACGTAAAATATGTAAACACTCGTGGTTGGCAAGGTCGTCTAATCTAAAAAAGGTCCTCACATCCCAAAATCCAAGTGATGAGCAAAAAAAAGGGGCTCACCTCCCAAAATCCAAGTGATGAGCAAATAAAAAGGTCCTCACCTCTCAAAATCCAAGTGATGAGCAAAAAAAAGGGGCTCACCTCCCAAAATCCAAGTGATGAGCAAAAAAAAGGTCCTCACCTCTCAAAATCCAAGTGATGAGCAAAAAAAAGGGGCTCACCTCCCAAAATCCAAGTGATGAGCAAAAAAAAAGGTCCTCACCTCTCAAAATCCAAGTGATGAGCAAAACAAAAGGTCCTCACCTCTCAAAATCCAAGTGATGAGCAAAAAAAAAGGTCCTCACCTCTCAAAATCCAAGTGATGAGCAAAAAAAAGGGGCTCACCTCCCAAAATCCAAGTGATGAGCAAAAAAAAGGTCCTCACCTCTCAAAATCCAAGTGATGAGCAAAAAAAAGGGGCTCACCTCCCAAAATCCAAGTGATGAGCAAAAAAAAAGGTCCTCACCTCTCAAAATCCAAGTGATGAGCAAAACAAAAGGTCCTCACCTCTCAAAATCCAAGTGATGAGCAAAAAAAAAAGGTCCTCGGTCCTCGTGTGGATATTGTCAGTATATGTGTCTCTCGATAGCGAGGGCGCCTAAAAATCCCATAGAGGGCGCCGTGTTGCCGACCCCTGTTCTATTAGATAAATAAAAATACTTTGTAAATTTTGATGCATTGTTACTAATTTTATTTTAGACTAGCTGTCATACCCGTAATTTTACCCGTACGGTTTTTGTTATAACGTAAATGATAAGTGAGATTTCGAGTTCAAGTAAAGTCTGTCTCTTTGGTTTAAGCGGAACTAAATGGGAGTTTCGTTCTCTTAGGTTGTCACGAGAAGGGACATTGCTTGGGTTATTTAATGTTTCATGTTGGGATATGACAATTTAAAATGCCAACAGTGAAACCATGGAAACGAATGACATTTATTATAAAATATAAAACTTATTTTTCTACATAATCGCCTTGTTTTTCAATACATTTTTGATACCGTGGTAAAAGTTTTTTCAATCCTGTGTCATACCATTCTGCCGCCGTACTGATTAGCCATCTTTCAACTTCTTGTTTCAAATTATCCTCGTTTGTGAAGCGTCCACCCCCAAGATGTTGCTTCAGCTGCGGAAACAGGTGGAAGTCACTTGGTGCAAGGTCAGCGGAGTAAGGTGGATGTCCGAAATCATCCCATCGAAACTCTTAAAGCAGGTCTTGTGTCTGACGAGCAACGTGCAGCGTGCCAACGAGAAACCATTGGCCTTGACATAACGTCTTCACTATAAACACTACTCAACTCGCGATGAATTTCAGTAACATTTTTATTTTTTGCCTTCAAAAAACGAATAACACCACGAACTTCGCAATCGGCGGTAGGAGCAAGTGGAGT
Organism: Liopterus haemorrhoidalis; assembly: GCA_963971575.1. Taxonomy (NCBI): domain Eukaryota; kingdom Metazoa; phylum Arthropoda; class Insecta; order Coleoptera; family Dytiscidae; genus Liopterus; species Liopterus haemorrhoidalis. The sequence goes on from OZ020621.1 coordinate 17,958,761, forward strand.
CTCCATGTGGTTGGAGCCTGACTGCCGGATCGATCGACGCACGCGCATAAAATTTTTACAGTGCTGCCACTACACCCAGACGCAAATTCCCTGAGTCTCCCAGACTTTTCCCGCGAACCACACGGATTAAAAAAATAGTGTAACTTACTTTTGAGACTATCCTTGTATTTTGAAGACAAAAAAAAATAATAAATGGGAAATTTGTATTCAGAATGATACAAAAATCAAAATATAATGAAAAGGACATTTTATAATGTCAATCAATAGAACCTAGAAATTTCAATGTGAGTATGATTTATAAAGCTTAAACAAAATGACCAATAGTCCGATTTAATAGATAAAAATTACTAGATTTCAAAATCAAGTTCCGTTTAAACGTTTGGAATAGCCTATAGAAGAGAAAATTATCGTCTCTTTATTCAAAACCACTCTTTTAATATATATTTTTGATGTTAAGTAAATAATAAGTGAGATATTTCTAGTTTGTAGGTAGCGCTCCCCATAGGTCCCCAAATATATCTGCATTGAACAGATAAGAATCGTTTTTAGGGTTTTGTAGGTATGACCAAAAAACCCTTATACCGTCATTTTGTCGTCTGTCTGTCTGTCTGTCTGTCTGTCTGTCTGTTCGGTAAAAATTGTAGCCAAACGGCTAAACCTAGAGAGTTGAAATTTGGCATGCTTATACAACTCTTTGACCCGCACATAGGAAAAATACTAAAACATCTAAAAAACATACCCCCCTAAAAATATAAACAAATATGTGCTCATCGAAAACAAAAATATTTTTTTTAAATTCTGAGTAGGGTATCAAATGAAAGCCCTTAGTACGTGGATTAACGATCAAATTTTTATTTTTGCAAAATAAATTATTTTGATGCGATTTTTGCCAAAAATGTGCAAAAAAAATGTTGTCCCACACCCTGTAGCCCAGATGGTTTAAACTAAAAATCTAAAAAAATGTATATTGGTGTGAACCGAAATAGTACAACAGGAATTTTTGATCAGATTATGTTTTTGGAAAATAACGCATTTTTTGTGGTTTTTGGTTCACAAAGTACAAAAGTTATACCAATGTAAGACACTCACATGTATGGCGTGCGATGGCTACATGCGTCAGGGCACTCTTAAACTGGCTGGAAAACGAAGGGTTTCGAGTTCGAGTACGGAGTGAATTTTATTTTTTCTGTTTTTTTTTTTTGCATTTTTATTATGTTGAAATTATTTTATCAAAATTCTAGTTATATTTTGACAAATGTTGTATTTAATTTTTATGAGCGTAAATTTAATAACCAGTCTTATTATATGATTAACAGACGATAAATTATTTTAAAAATATCGTTCATTTTGCCGTGATTACTACAAAGTAAAATTTGTCCTACACACTCAGCATACCGCTTTCATTTATTATATACCTGCGAAACCCTGAAATGTGTGAATATTCACACCACATCAATTTTTTTAATTGTAATCAAACTTTTTTAATTTTAACAACCTTTATTATATTTATTTTTGCTGTTACGTAGATGAGATATTTCAACTTTATAGGTAACACTACCCTTAGTCCTCTTAAACGTAACTTTCCTATTAAAAGCTACATTAAACAGATAAGAAATGTGTCCTCATTTTTAACACATTTTCTCACATACATTTTGATGTAAAGTAAATAACTGAGATATTTCAAGATTTTAGTTTTAGGGTGACCCCCGTAACTCCCCAAATATGCATAGAATCAAATTTTTATAACATTTTCTTATTATAAACAATTTTTGTCATATACATTTTTCTGTTAAGTCAATAATAAGGGAGATATTTCTAAAGTTTAGTTTTATGGTGCCCCCTCGTAACTCCTCAAATACTCATCCAATTAAAAAAATGCATTGAACAAAAAATATTTTTGTTCAATGTTTTCTTATTGTAAATAATTTTGATTAAATTCATGTTTCTGTTAGGTCAATAATAAGGGAAATATTTTAAATTCTCTAGTATTCAGTTTTAACCCCAAAACACCCCCTTAGAATGAAAGTTTTGAAATGCCACATAACCTACGCCGAATTCTGGTTTTACTCTAATATGTCCTGCCGTTATTGCGCGAATCTCGGAGAGACAGACGAACAGACAAAAATTGTTTTATTTTTCGCGGAAATCATCTTATAATCATCTGAACGTGTAGACCTAATATGAGGCTGAAACAGATATAGTCTCCAATTTTATTAATATAGATTGTTAGTTTTGTATGAGAAACTTATAATATGTGGGAGTTGTTCTTACCGTTAATAGCTAGTCTAGCAAATAATATTATTTGTGATATCTAGGGTTTAATTTGTCGTTTGTTCTAGATTTACTGAACTAAACAAAATCTGTGCACATAGAACTTCTTAAGTGTATCCCGCATAAAATAGCATTGTAATCCAACAATAAATTTCTTGGTATCCTTATTAGTCATTGGCTCAAGTTCGGCTGTATTATCTTCATCAATTACTTGGTCTGTTGGTTTTACGCCAATTAATTGCAATTTATTTTACAATATTGTTATTTTATCTACTACTATAAATTTTAGGGTTTTGTAGATATGACCTTATACCGTCTGACCAGTGGCGGACTTTCGCAAAGACAAAAAACAAAAAACCAAAAAAAAAAACAATTGTCTTGGGCCCGTAATTTTCAAGGGCCCAACGAACTCTTCCCCTTTGAACGCCTCTAGGTTGAGGGCCCGTAAATCAAAAATGTCTTGGGCCCGGCGAAGGCTTAATCCGCCACTGCGTCTGACTGTTCGCTAGAAATTGTGGTCGATCAGATGGATAATGTTGGATACTGCAGAAAGTTGAAATTTGGCATGCTTATACAACTCTTTGGCCCACATATAGGAAAAATACAGAGATTAAAAAAAAAAAAATAACGCCCAAAAGATATAAACAAATATGTATTCGGAAAAACCATTTTCAATAAAAATATGCTTTAAAAATTTGTCCAGCGCTGGTGGGGAGGAATTATATGAGCCGCGGGGTACTGCATGATTCCGGAGGGGAATAGATTAGGCAGGTATGATAGCTAAAAAATCAGCTGTGGCCACCACAGGACCGACCGCCATCATAAAGTACTTGTATAAAATACATTCTAGCAGCAGAGTAGAAATAACTTGACCTAATATTTTCTAACAGAGATATTATTTACCATGATCATGGAAACGTTACATATAAATATGAAAAAATTGAGACTTAAAAAATTTCGAATATCAAAAAAAAAAATGTTTTTAAATTTTTCGTTTTATCAAAAAACGTCTCAAATAAAAGTTATTAGTTATTGCGAGTAAACTCCCATGTCTAGTCAACCGATTTTTACCAAAACTTGATCAACTCGTGCCATTGATGGCAGAAGCCTAAATATGAAGTTTCATAAAAATACTTGCTCTGCACGTGTACACAGACAGACAGACAGACGGACGGACGGACAAACGGACCGACAGACATCATGCTAAAAATAGTCAAAACATTATGTAGGGACCTCAATTCGTGGAGATCCATCGAAATCTCGAAATGTCAATATCGGTATGATCACAATACCTCCCTTATATATGTTGGCGGTCGGTAAAAATCTTGAGGGGGGGGGTCAATTCTAAGTAATGCAGTTTGATGTGAACGGGAATAATACAACAGTAATTTTTGAACAGATTATATTTTCGGAAAATATCGCATTTTTGTGTTTTTGGCAAAATAGATAATTTGAATGTTCATGGCTAAATGACAACTAATAATATTATAGCTTTTTGTATTTGTGTAGAAAATGGAGATTATCTTTTCTTTAAATTAAAATAAAATTTGAGTAAAGAAATGATCATTGTATGGTAGTGCAGGGTTCGGTAATCTTTTTTTAATGTCGCCGCCCGCATTCATTTTTTTTTTTCTTTTATTTTTACGTCGGAACCCGCCCTCAGTAACAAAATTTGGCAAGGCTTACTTCCTATTGTAATTTCTTTTTTTTACAATCTTACAGGGGCGCACAGTGGGTCCGGACCGCCCTGATTATTCAAAGCGAATGTTTGTAATTATACCATAATAAGTACTAAAGTTTTAAGATTTGTAATAAAAATATATGGGAAGGAAAATGTTTTAACATTTAATAAAAGAGGAGCTTAAAAATGTTTTTAAGTGACTAAAAAGTGATGATATCCTTTTATACTTTTTGCTTTTCACCAAATAGGTGTTTTACCAACCCAGAGAACGGACCGCCCCTAAAAAAAAAATCTGTGTGCGCCCCTGCAATCTTAAGTTCTTGTTTACGCCGGTTTACACATATTTACGTCGGCATAAATACGTCTAGTGTGTAAGAAGCCTAAAGCGGCGCGGCAGTAATGTGTTGACTAAGTTGATAAGATGTGTTGATAAGAAAAGTTAACATTATATTTTCTTATTGGTGGGCCGTATAAAATCGTTCGGCAAGCCAAATTCATCCCATGGGCCGCCGGTTGCAGACCCCTGTGCTAGAGTATCGTAGGTGTTCAAAAAACACTTACAACGTCACTCATTTGTATGTATGCTTGTCTGTCTGTCTGTCTGTCCGTACGGTAGAAATTGTAGCCAAACGGCTAAACATAGAAAGTTGAAATTTGGCATACTTGTACAATTTTTTGACCCACATATAGGAAAACTATAGATGTTTCAAAAAAGTACAGCGCGGGATAAATATAAACAAATATGTATTTAATAGAAAAATAAATATTTTTTTAAAATTTTGAGTGCGATATCAAATGAAACCTGTTAATGCGTGGATGCACAAATAAATTTTTATTTTTGAAAAATCTTTGTTTTTTGTGGGGTTTTTGTCAATATAATGGCAAAAAACTTTAGTCGCCCATCCTATCTCCCAGAGGGGTTGACTAAAAATCTGAAAATTCTCAATAATGTATTGATGGGAACCGGAATAGTTCAACAGGAAATTTTAATCAAATTGGTTTTACGCAAAATATTGATCTTTTAGTGTCAACGAAAAAAAAATAATATATTTTTAAAACTTATTGTGTGGTATCAAAAGAAAGCTCTTAACACGTAGATAAAGGAACGGGAAGTAGCACCTTTTAACCCTAAGCGGTTAAATTAAAAATCTGAAAAAAATTCTAAGCAATGTATATTGCTATGAACCGGAAACGTACGAGAGGAATTTTTAATCCGATTTCGTTTTTGGAAAATATTACAGTTTTCGTGTTTAAAAAAAATCTTTAGGAACGATAATTGATTTTTGAAATACATTTCATTTTGACTAAATTTTGCCAAGTATTAAGATTATCGTTTATTATCTAAGCTAAAATTAAAAAAATAAGTTTGTATATAAATGGATACATTTTGTTATGGGCAGAGAAGAAGTACGTAAATTTATTTTGCAAATATCGACTAGGAAAATAAATAAATAACTGGCCGGTTGCTGGGATTCCATTTCTATTAGAAAATCTGTTAGTTTTTCATATAGTCGCAACATAAACAATGTCTGTGTAGGCGTTATGCTCTTGCGTGACAAAAGGTCGCCCGCAGTGTTGCCAGGTCTGGATCTGAATGATATTTTTGCTATTATGCATAAAAAAAATGCGTTTAAATATATATTATGATATTATTAGAGATTATGACCACCAAATTAGAGGAGTTCTAGTGTAATTAATACACGGTAGAAAAAATCTAACTGCAACCTTATTGTCGTGCCTATTGATTTAAAGGATTTAAAACCAACACTTGTAATTGTGTTATGTAGTGACAGACATTCATCGTTTTGCCTTCTAATAATCATCATTCACTGACTAAATACTAACTTGGGCTGCGTAGACGCAAATAGCCTTTGTTGCTGTGCGCCGAAATTTTTAACTAATTAAATACCTACAAAACCCTGAAATGTTTGAAAATTCACACTTCACGTAAATGTTTTTATATTTATTTCTGATATAATCTAATTGTATTCTATTTGTTTCAGCAATCAGTATCACATCTGCAAAATTTCTCTCAGGTGCCTGTAGCTGTGAATAACAAAAGCAATGCTGAAATAGAAACAATACTGCGGACTGTCGATGAACTGAAAAGCAATGTTTCTGTGATGAACAGTACATTTTCCAACAAGATACAATGGTTGTATGATGATCAAGCCAAAGACCACAGGACTGTGGACCTATTGTCTGAAACAGGACAGAACATGAGTGCGAGAGTTACCACATTAGAGGGTATTTGTGGGAAGAGTTCCTCTGATCAAATTACATTACGGACAGATTTTGATGGGCTTACAAAAGAGGTAGGTTGAACTATATTTTTAATAATTCCTTTATTAACTTAGTTGTTAGATCGAGTTATCTTAAAAATAACACCGCTCGTAACTTTAACTGAGTTTACCCAAAAATTAAAAGACTGGATACTGTGAATTATAATTTGCGCTATGTAGATTCATAATTGTATTAACAGTTGTAAGCGGAGTTTAAAGGCTAAACTCACACGTACCATAGCATAACCACACGACGAAGGTTAGTTTACACTCACACATACTTTAATAACGTAATACTTTATTTACAACTCCACGAAAACGATTTATTTCATTACCTAATGGTGAAAAACAAAAGAAAAGGAAGAAACGTATCAATATTGGATAAATTGTCACTCTGAGCCCTAACAAAATCTTTATCTGCCATTTTAATAATAAATGCGTGAAAAATTGTTAAATAAACAAATATAGTCTGTCGAAGCAAACAAAGTCCCTGGGTAGGCGTGGCATAGAGCGTATGCAATCTCAAGTACACTCAACGGCATATTACACTCGCGCGAAATTCTATACGAGCCCTGACAACTATATGTTCGGACATTTCATAATTTATATCTAAATATTTTTCTTGTACACTGTTACTCGCTAAATATATTTTTGATGAATTTTTTGGATTCGATTTAAGATTTAACCCTATTTTGACTACTTTATGATTATATAATATAATTAAAAATATATTTGAATTAGGCTTTAACATTTATTTAAACTGAAATCAGATGACAATTAAAGGTTCGAATAAATTAATATTTAATAAAAATTATAAATCCTTTAGAGGTTTAATAAGGCGTTACATCTGTTTCGCTTTAATTACTGCCTCAATTATTTTAGGCATTAATTCTAATAGGACCTGATACTCTTCTACGGTCACTGAATCTCATACTTCCTTAATTTTGGCCTTCAAACCTTTCAGCGTTCTCTGAGGGTTGTTTCTAATTTTTTGTTTTATCTTATGACAAAGACTTTCGATAATATTTAAATCAGGACTACTGGGTGGCCAGTCAAGTACAATCATGTGATTCTTCTCGAACCAGTTTTAAGTGTTTTTGGCCGTGTTAGAGGAGGCGCCGTCCTGTTGAAAAATAAAAATTATTTTCCAGTATCTCTTGGTATTTAACTGCTTTGATTATTCCATTAACAAACCGCATACATCCCACACCTCTTGCGGAAATACAGCCCCAAATCATAACCCCAGCAGGAAACTTAACAGTGCGTTTCAAGCAATCTTTATGAAACGCTTCATTTTGGCTCCGAATCACTCGTTTTCTGTTATCACCTACTCTTAAATTAAATTTGGACTCATCGCTGAAAATAATCGAATTCCACTGTTCTTATGTCCATGCCCTTCGCTCTTTACACCAACTTAAGCGCTTATTTTTCTGCCGTTCAGCAAGAACGGTTTTTCTTTTGCCTAAAATGTAGAATTTCTGTTTCAATAAAATACTGAAAAAAAAATACATTGGTATGATTACCTTATAAACACTAAGACCACTTTTATGAATTCACTTTCTGCATGTTTCTCTGGAAAATTTAGATCTTCCAGCCTCATTCCACTCTGCCGTTATTTCCTTAACAGTAGCCCTTCTGTTATTCTTACACGGTTTTACAAATTCTCTTCTTTGTCGATTTGATACTAAAGTCGGACGTTCTGGACTTCTCCCTTTTGTATCGATGGTAGCGTTTTCACCATACGATTTTATTATATCAAGAACTGTAGATTTTGACATTTTCATATCTCTATTAATTACGCTTATTTTTTCCCCTTCACAAAACATGCTTATAATTAATTCTCTCACTTTCTGTGGAGTTGCCACACCTCGAGTCATTTTAAAACATCAGTTCACACAAAATTAACAAACCCTCAAAATATGAAGTTAAAAATGATCCGGCAATTGTTTCAGAATTAAAAACAAAATCCAACCCTACATACAATTTTATTTAGGCATATTGAAAATGCATATAGTTTTGTCCGAACATTTAATTGTCAACTGAGTTCAGTTTTAATAAATGTTAAAGTCTAATGAAAATATATTTTTAATTCTATTTTATCATCATAGAGTAGTCAAAATATATTTAGCGAGTAACCGTGTACAAGAAAAATATTTAGATAGAAATTATGAATTGTCCGAACATATAGTTGTTAGGGCTCGTACATGTGTGACCTATTATATATAAATATTAATAATAGTTATAAATACAAATCAATTTTGAGTTATAAATTCAAATCAACTTGAATTATATCAAACACAAATACTAAAGCACAAATTATACAAATGAAGCGTAAAATTAGTACTTATCAGTTTTGCGTCAGACTATACACACTGCTTAAGGTGATTCCTATTTGGTAAGACGGAAACCCGCCTAAAAATGTTCAAATTAGTTCACATATTTTCCGGGATTCTTGTTTGCTTCGTGGCACTATTGAGAACTGACACGCTCGGATACCTTATTACATATGTTCTAGTGTTAATTTTTTGTTAGAATGTCGATAGAAGTTGTGAAAAACTATAAAGTAGAACAAATTGTAATGTTTTTGGCTGTCATTTAAGACAGGACAAAGATGGGCATCTTAGTTTTTTTATTTTCTTAAGAAAAATGAGGGAAAGTTAATATTAAGTTGAGATTGGAAAATATTTGGTTATAGACAGGAGGAAGGCATGGGAATATATTTTGAGTTAATAAGTAACTGATACTATGCGAGTTTGTTCATTACATTTTTCGCAGAAAAACTAAATTGCACTAATATATTAATAATAATAGCTAATAATATTAGCTGCTTCTGTCCAACTAAAACTAATTTTATTTCATGAGGCAATGAACATAATGCACTTGTTTACAAACATAATCCATATATTGTAAATTCAGATGACCGACACTCAGATGTACCACATAAAATTAAATGCCCGGCATTTAAAACCTGCTCAACTACAAATTACACTTCAATACATCTACTGAAATTAAACTTTAAATACTGTAATTTGATGCCCACCTTCTGTTATAAACCTCAATAAATGTGTAGCGCGTAAAAATTAAAACATTTCGAAAATATTTACTCGCATTTTCATAAAACAAAAACGTACAGTGCTTAAATTAACCTGTTTGCTGTTAGCATATTGACAGCTGAATACTAGACACGACAGCCATATTGCGTTGGAGTACAGCGCCGCCAACGGTAATGTCACTTCTCAATACAAAACTCTCAAACAATACACTATACACACTAGAGATGGCAATAAAAATTAATCAATCGATTAATTGATCTTTTGATTAATCGAAATGTTATAATCGATTTTCGATTAAATTAGTAAAAAATAATCGATTATGAAATAAAAAAGAAACATGTTCACCCACCGACAAAAAATGGGACAGTCTTAATGTTGTATTTTAAAGGCTGATATAAAATCATTTAACCAGGAAAATATAAGTAATGGAAGGTAATACAATGTCTGCATAAACTATTTTTTTTTTTTTTTTTTAAACAGGCGGTAACAATAAATATGGTCCGTTTGAACGAAGACTATATAATATTGATATTGCATATTAAGTACGTAAATTTTAATACAAATAATTCATTGTTAAAATAAATTTTTGCCATTAGTTACCCATCTTAGAGATTTCTAAACTACTGCAAGTCTTTTTTTGTGCAATAAAATTAAATTGTGGCCGGGAAACGTACGAGCTGCCATTATATGAAGATGCCAGTAGAATTAGAATATCGCTGGTATTTTGGAAATACCCAAAAACTCTATTAATAACACTATAAAGCATCATCAGCGAACAGCATCCACGAGCCACAAGAAATTTGGCAATTTCATCATGAACTGTCCAAAGACGACTTAGGAAACAAGGGCTTGTATTCAGAAAACCTCTAACTTATCTGGCTTTTCTCTCAAATTATCGAGTTGGAAGATTGCGTTTCGCTCGTGAGCTTTTGAACTGACTGGACGCAAACTATAGCAATACTAGTAATCTAGGGACTTTATTGAAAAAAAGAGAACAAAGTGATCTTACCGACCAGTGTTTCAACAATACAACTAAGTAATTTCTTGTAAATAAAATAAAATTATCGATTAATTATTAATTAATCGAAACTTTATTTATTAAAAAATAAAAAAAAATATCGTATGATTAATCGATTAGTTGAAACAAAATAATCGATTATTTCAATATTCGATTAATCGTTGCCATTTCTAATACACACGTAAAGGTTTGGGGAGTAGGTAGTCTGGGCCGTGTAGGTTCTGACGTCATGCTCAGTCGTATTTACTCGGCAACCTTAGCGCTGTGGTCGGCTTTATTTCAAATTTATAATATTTTAATTAAAAAATTTCGCTGAAATATTAATTATAATGTGATTTTTGTTTTGTTAGGTAACATAACTAATATTAACATACCAAAAAAAAAATGTACTTTTAAGAAAATATAAACTTTATGCTTATCCCCTATTACATGTCAAATTATTACTTTCTGAATTAAAATTGACGCCTTCTGCATTACAATTTAATAATCTGAATAACAATTGACGCTTTTTAATTACAATTGACACTTTCTGAATTGCAATTTACTAATCTGAATTACAATTGGAAAAGGTGTAGTGTGAAACGAACAATTGTATAGAACAGTATCTCCTCCCGCTCACACACCACTGACTACAACATTCTGAAGTTGACTAATAAAATATTTTATATATGTTTCAGTTAAGTAATCTATCAACAAAGGTCCAAGGTCTATCATCCCAGTTACCTCTTCTTCAGTCACAATATCGCCAACTTAGCAATAATAATACTGATCTTCAAACCAAAGTCAAGAACCTGATCGAGAATACAAGTTCAGGTTCCGGAAGTCCGTCCCCTTTGTCCACACCTGTAGATATGCCCTCAACTAAAACAACAGAAGATAAACCCCTACTAGTCACTCCCACACAATCTGCGCCTAACGCTACTCGTACGGCCAACCCCAAACCGGGAATACTTGAAGCATAAATTTTGTGAAATTTTATTAAAAAAATAATTATATTTAATCTACATGTTGAAATGTGTTAACTAGAATGGTACTATTTGCGTCCAACTTCAATTTATCGAACTGTTTTAAATAAGTAGAGTACAATTTCTCTAGTTCTTCCAACATGTTGCAACTATATTCACTATGTTAGATTGGCATTTGTTCTTATATTGCACGGGATATATTGATTACTGTATATTAAATTAATTCAAGATATGAGTGGTGCTAATAGCCTGCAATGTGGTAAGTAAAAATGTAAATTAATAATATAATTAAAGAGTCAAGTAGATTGAAGGGTTAAGTTCGTTTTTTCAATATTTAATTTGAATCTTCTGTCATAAGTAATTTGAATTGTTTTTTTGCGCCAAAAATGTCTTCTCCATTTACCATTAAATTGGATGGGACCAAAGATTCGGTATCAGTTTGTGAACTAGTCAATGCCAGTGTCAAATTTTCAAAATGCCAAATCTCCTTCATGTCTAAACAAAAAATACAGCTGAACGTCGATCCGAACTAACTATTTTCTAGGTTGGTTTTGTTAAAATAGTTATTTTTCTTAACGTATTTTCATCCATTACTGACGCCTTTTAATACACAATTTTTTTTAATTTGGCTTATACTTATGTTTTAATATACATAGCTAGAAATCTATAAAAATACACTACTCCCACAATGCTGAAAACCCACAATTGCACAAAAAAATAGGCGAAATTTATGTTTTAATAATTAATCATCCATGTCCTGATTGTTCTAAAATCTCCATTATTAAATACCCGTTTGACAGTTGTGACGTCACACTAAAATGATCTACTTAAATACGGGCTTCACTCCAAGGCATAATTATTAGTTGTATTGTTCAACTATCGACTAAGCCTCGATTATAATAGTTTCATAACTTAATGCATAACATATACATAAAGATGAGACAAAATGGTTCCACTGTTCTGGACATCTGTTTCTAATAAATAAAACATAGAGAGTACTGAGAGTACTAATTTGTTTGCTGATCGGTGAATCCGGCTTCTTTTTTTTTACTCGTTCCATAAATCCTGTTTCTTTCTTTCTTGTTCGTTTGGTGAGTTTTGATCCGTTTATAATTTCTGTTTTTGATCCTTCGGTGAATCTTTTTATTTTTTTGTTTTTGTTGCTTGAGGAATCGTTTTACAAATTTTGCTTAAGGAACTAAAATTTCTAGTTACACTGCTGAGCCTAGCTAGTCGTTAAAATAGTTGAAAAAAAATCATTAAATGGTTTAGGGATATTTGATTAGGTTGAGAAAGGAATATTTGTTATTTTATAATGATTTTGTTAATAGTGTGTAGGCAGAGCCGAAGCGTGTGTGTCGACCGCCCGTGTCCGAACATTCGTGAAAGCACCTTTGCTAGAGTTGAGCTCAAATGCAGCAAGTGTCGATGAAAGTTAGCACATCTGCACCATTTGGATTCGATTTAGTGGTCTTGTGAAAGTTTGTACACGGGCGGTTACTCACTCGCGGCTGCTTTGTTTACATATTAGTCGAGTTTTTGTGTGATAACAAATGAACTATCTTTTCTTGATTTCATTGGATATTTCATTGAATATCCTTAGACCATTTTGATGAATGTACGAAACTCAATGGAGTCCATTTGAAAGCGCACTGTTAAGAAATATTGTTTATGGCGCTGACCATAAATAATATGTGTTCGCTCGAACTGTACTTCGCATGTAGTCGTCCGTATTCGGTCGACTAATTCAAGCATGTAAAAGTAAACATGATTGGTTACAGTAGAAGCGAATTAGTCCCGCGACCTACGCGTCCTCCATACAATTTTAATTTGTGTTTATAAATGTGTGAATGGAAATTGAATATTTATATTTTTAGTTTTTGACAGAAGGTCATTGTGGGATCAAAAATGTCAATAAGACGGAAAAAACTGAGATTACTTCAAAAAGTAAAAAGTATTCAGTAAAATGACAATCTATGAATGTTCTATTAATTCAATATCATTTTTTTTTTTTTTTTGCTCAAATATTAACGACTTCAGTAAAGAGTTTTCTATTAATTGTAGGTATAAGCCCCACAGATCATGAGTTTCTTATTCAAAATTAACAGTCTGAAATAAAATTAGTCACAATCTATATATTTTATATATTCGCAGCGATATTTTATCTATCTAATAGAATATTTTTAAAATTTGTAAATATGTTACAGCTCAATAAAATAATAAGAGATGTCAAACAACAATGTTCTTTAATTTTTTAAATATATTTGTGGGTTACAAATAACTTTTTTAATTATACAATTTTGTGTAGAAATGTTCAAATAATATTTCACTATTTTTTATGGTTTTATTCCACATGATTGTTTGTAGCTTAGAACCTTCCTCGAAAAATACTATACTTGATGATAATGAAATACCACTTAGTACACTTGTTTTTTACGAAAATTAAATCATTTTTACCCCTAGAATCTATATTGAGAACCGCGGAAGATTCAATATAGTGGTAAAAATATACCACGCAGAAACCAATAACTATAAGTAATTTTTACAATATTTAAATAGAAACATATTTGTAGAATACAGCTTTAACTACAAATTGCCCCGTCGTACGCAAGTATGCGTTGATTGGTTTACAAGATGTCGTCTGCAATGCAATTTGTTTATTTACTATTAATTAACTTTTTTTGTTATTAAAAATAACCTATTAGATAAATTGCAATTCGCTGCTAAATTTGATATATAGTTTGTTACGAATTTTATTTCAGATTGTTAGTTTTGTATAAGAAACTTGTGAGAACTACACTGTTGTGCAAAACTTCTACCACGCCCACTTCACTTGTAGAAAAAATCGCACGAAATAGCCAGAACCGGACACCAGCTATCTATTCGCCCGAATAGGAGCGAAGTACACTGGCAGTGTAACCACAGCTTATGGTTAATAGTCAGTGCAACTAAGACCAATAAATACTAATTAAAAAACAAAACACAGCCTAAGCCAGCCAGGCGGATAATTGACAATTCGGATGATGGATGTTCGGATAATTGACGTTCTGCTGTAATTGTATAATTAATGGAACTGAATTAAAGAGCAACATCAATATTTTCACATATTAATCAAATCATAGTAAATAAAATTATTCTTAATTAATGTAAATTATTAACTCATTTTCATCCAATTTTATTTTAGGATGTATTATTAAAACAAAAAATTATATAAAATTGTACTTAATTTAGATTTTGTAAGTAATTCTTTTTATTCATTGTACTGTTAAACCCCAACTTTTTATCGACTTGTTTCTTTAATTAAAAATTATAGATATAGCAAAAAGATAGTAATTGATTGCTAGTTTGAAATGACAGTCGATTATTTGCGTATGTACTGTCTTTTTACTATATTTACGATATATTCTTGAATCAACATTACCTTCTTAATATGAAAATTTCGCTCATTATTCTTCAGGAAGGATTTATTCTACTTTGAAAAGCCTAGAACGAAATATTAGGAAGGTGATATTGACTTGAAAGTAGTTGTCCAACTGAATAGACGATAGTGAATCTAATATTGAAAGCAGGAACTATTCATTTCTAGTCACGAAATGTTGTATTAAGTTAGTTATGTTATCGATGTTTTAGGATATTTAAACGTTTTTAGATTGGCAAATCAACACATTATGCGGGGCAGATAGTTCTACCCGCTTCTTGACTGATAAACAAATGTGGGATGGATAGTTTTTTTCACTCTTTACTTTAACAGCAAGAAAGGTAGAACTGCCCAATGTTTTTATATGCTTATTCTAACCAATCTTACCATAAATACTGTCACAAAGTTTTCAGTGAAATCGCACAAGATATTTTTATTTTATTTTAAAGTAATTTGCATTTTAAACAAGAAACACCAATCAGTTGTCAAAATAACTTCTGGTCGTTACACAGTTCTTAAGTCTCTGCGGCCACTTATCAGAATTACGAAGGGTTTCTACAGAAAAACCCTCCGCGACTTTATCGGGGGCGCTTCAGACTATTAAACAATTCTAAGTTATAAAATTTTCCGTAAATATTTTTTTGAGTCTGGTCTTAAACAATCTTCTTGCCAAATTTTTTATTGCATTTGGTAGATGGTTAAAAAAAGTGACTAAAGACTGTCTAAGTCTTGGCAGTCTGATGTTGCCATCGGAGCGAACATTGTAATCAAGCCTAGAGGATAGACTTACAAATAGTTTTCTATAACGTATAGGGAAATAAAAGATCGTAGCGCCGCGGTGGTCAATTTTGAAAAGTAGCTAGAGAGTACTTAATGTTATTTTTACATAGCTGTGAAAGTAAAATTATAGTAATAAATACATATATATATATATTTTTTTTCAATATTTTGTGAACCTGTTTTACTATTTTATCAACAAGTAAGTATATACAAATGTTTATAAAGTCATTTTTTTGCGTGACACGTCTCTAAAAAAAATTATAAACTATATTTTGTGATATAGGTTATGGTCATAAAAAAAATTATAGTGGATTATTTCAAGTATCTAGATGAAATTAAAAATTCACGCGTTGTATATGAAGAAGAGCAAATTTTCAACCAAGCTTTACGACAATTTACAACTTCCTCGATTTCAACTTTTGTTATTAATGAAACATTGCCTGAAGTAGGTGGAAATCTGTGGAACGATAATTCAGGTTTCCTTTTTTTCCTTGACTTGCACATAGGTTAGGGTGACCATTCGTCCCGCATTTTGATTTGTTGTCCCCAGGGCCGAATTTTGCTCTGTACTTATATTTGGGAGGTGAAGACCTTTTTTTTGCTCTTTACTTATATTTGGGAGGTGAGGACCTTTTTTTGTTTGCTCTTCATTTATATTTCGGAAGTGACGACCTTTTTTTTTTGCTCCGTCCCGCATTGCCGTCTCCAAGAAAATGGTCATCCTAACATAGGTACACAACAATAAGATCTATCCATTTTATTGGACTTTGCAAAAACAAATCGATATAAACAAACTTAAACAGTATGACTAATGCCAACGACTTCTACTTTGAAGTAAGTCATTAAAAGTTCACCACTTAGAATCTCTCTTATCTGGAAATGCGGATATTTTAAATAATTACGATAATTTTATCGCCATAACCTACAACAATCACAAAATATAGTTTTTAATTTTTTTAGGGTAGTGTCATACAAAAAATGGCTTTATAAACATTTGTATATACTTACTTGTTGATAAAATAATAGAACAGGTTCACAAAATATACCACCGCGGCGCTACGGTTTTAAATTTATTTCCCTATATGAGATATACATATACACGTCGCTAAGGTGACTAGATTTTTTCACCTGGCGACTAAAAATTACAGCAGCGAGTCCGATTTCTAACTTAATGCCGGGTTTATATTTGTAGAGTAAAAGAGCTAGTAACTAGCGCAAGTACTACGCGCTTTACTATCTTATTTTCGGCATAGTAGGTGTTCGTACACAATTGGCATACTATCTTAATTTTTGGATAGTAAGTGTCAAAACACATTTGACATCTTCACTGTGATTTTGTCGTGCAATTATCTTTTTGCAAAAAATAGTTTATGAATATGAATATACATCGTCGCCAGCGTGATGCCATTAAAAAAATGGTATTTTGTATTACATCATTTCTTGTGGTTTTAATAACTGTTTGTCTTATGGCGGGTTGCTAATGTAAGAGTTTTCTCTAACTCAAGTTAAAATCATTTGTTTTCATATCTTACAACATACAAAAACAAATGATTTTAACTCGAGTTAGGGATAATTCTTATTTTAGCAACCGGCCATTATTGAATTAATCGGTACAGAATATAAATCTAAACGAAAATGGGTTAAAAATGGATTGATAGAAGAGCTACCCATGGTGCATCAGCCCTTCTATTTAGTGAATTAGCCGTGGAAGATCAAAAAGAGTACAGACTTTGTTTTAGAATGACACCAGATGATTTTAATAGGCTATTAAATTTAGTTATTCCATTAATACAACGAACTGATACACTAATAAGCGATGCGATTCCAGCAAGAATAAAATTGGAATTAACCTTTTATTTCCTAGCCACAGGAAATAGTTATCGTAGTCTACAACATCCTTTTCGTGTATCAAAGGCATCTATTTCACAGATGGTTTCAGAAGTCATCAATTAATAAATAAATGTTACTCAATTTAAGTAAATAAATTGAGACTTAGCTAATATGTTTTTTTTTTTTCTATTTGTTATAACAAATTACCGCTTGCCGCCAATTTGAAATGAATCAATTTTGCGTAGTAGGGGAAAAGATAGTATACTAGCATCGGCGAATCAACGCAGTTACGTCACACGACGTAACAAACGACTGTATTGTCTGGAACAATACAGTCTTTTGTTACGTCGTGTGACGTAACTGCGTTGATTCGCCGACGCTAGTATAGCTAGTAAATACGTCGACGAGCTACCTGCCATCCTAGCCTAACTATTAGAAGCTAGTACTCCACTAGTCACATTGTCAACTGTTTACACAGGGTTAGTAACTAGTTCCTAGTTACTTGCGTTAGTTACTAACTTTTTACTCTACCGCCAACGGAGTGGCCGAGCGCATTGAGTCGTGCGGTTTAGACTGGAGGAATATACAGTCTGTACTGGGCGGTCTGTGGTTTGAGCCTCCTTCGTTGGTGATATTAGTCGGGCGAGAATAATATGTTTACATTACTCCCATTTTCACAATCATTCACCCCTCATCCAGATGTAGGAGCTTGCCCCCAGGCATCGGCGATTAGCCTCGTTGCAGAAATAGGCCGATGTAAAATAAATAAATAAATAAATCTTTTACTCTACCAATGTAAATCCGGCATAACTGCCGAGAGCGAGCAACTAACTCTTTTGTCTGGCGGCTACGATTTGTCGAACGCTGCATATACATAATTACCAACAATTTTGAAATACTAGAACTAGTCAAGTTCCAACATTAGAATCGCTATCATGTCTTCAGATGTAACCCAACTACAATATGTCAATAAGACGAAAATATATTCGTTAGAACGAAATTTGGCAATACTTAAAAATGTCAATAAAGCAGATGGAGTTTAGAATATGTATAGGAAAGAATATTTCGTTAAAATAAACGAAATTTCACTATATAATCGTGTGTTTTAAATACACAAAAAAAATCAAATATAAAATATATTTGTAAGTAATAATAAATTTTATTTTTAGCGTCGGAATTTTACGATATGTATATTATAAGAGTTTTATTGTATAAAGACAAGTATCTAGAACAAATTATTAATAGTTTCATTGTTTATAATGCAATGGAACAGTGAAATTGTTTTTGCGGGTGCAATATAAGAATTTGTGGCATTCCATTGTTTTTATTTATTACTGAATGTGCCAATAACAGACACTTGTGATCATTTGTCCATTTTAACATCGAATAGAACAGAACTAATATTATTTTCACAAGCACATGTATGTATTGTTGATTTATGTATATATGAATATGAAATTCAACATTCTAAGTTGTTATTTCTCACTGTTAATAAATAAAAGTTGTAACAGTATGTTTTATTCATTTATTTCAAGTAAACATCCTTTATGCAAATTATTATAATTTCTTTTTGTTCGATAAGTTTAAATTCACTACACTTTTAACGACAGTTAGAAAAATATGTGAAGTAACAGTGGTGGCTCTAGGAGTAAACAACTGGAGGGGCAATCAGTGTTTAAATCAAAAACTACATAGACTTACCAGTTATACAGTTTTGTTTTCATATTAAAGATTTTTCAGATCATCCATGTGATATTTATTGAGCTGTGCAGCCGCAAATAGTCTTTGCAGTCCGTCAAAAATGTCAACCAAAGGTACTTTCGGCTTAAGCTAATAATCTACACATTCTGCATAATTAACACAATAAACGGCATAAAGGTTTTGTGTGCTCTGTGCTGCACGAAGATCGTTCGGCAAATATCGTGCAGTGCAGTATGTGTTGCACAATCGTCACAAGTTCAGATCGTGCGACAATATGTGCAATAGTGTTTTTCGCGGTAAAAATGTAATTTATTATTTCTACTAAACAATATGAGTGAAAACAATCAAGATATCATTGTTTATGCCTGCAGCATTTGCAAAATAAATAGTACAGACATGAACCTCACAATGGAACATACACTCAAAAAGACTCAAAATTTTCTGGATACAAGCAGAAATGTACTTTAAATTGATTTGTAGTCATGTTTGGAACAGTACTCTTTGCATATTCAAACACTTTTTCCAAAATATTTTCTGGTTTTGAAAATTCTTCTGAATTATCTTCCTCATCAAATATAATTTCTTTTATATTACTTAAAAGCATCCCAAAACCTTCATGTTTCATTTTTATATTATCGTACAAAACAAGTAGCAGGAGGCAGACTTCATGTAATCAAACACACATAATTTATTTGTTAAAAAAAAGGATAGAAGAACAAAAATAACTGCACAATATGACAAAGCGTTCGTCTTTGACTTTCTTGCACAGTGTGCATAGTGGTCACGTGACAAATAACTTGCACGACACAGAGTTAACACTGCACAGTTATGCCGAACGCACCTTAACTATATAGATTTATGGTCGAAATCAGTTATAATGTTAAAATTAAAACGGACAGTGGCACTGCACTTTTTAATTGCTCCCCCCCCCCTCCTCCAGGACCAGCAGATTACACGTCGCTGCGAGGAGAGTTGAAGATAAAATTTGTTAACCCCAACCAGTGGCGCAGCCAAGGGGGGGTGATATTCTGTGGTCTGGGTCCCTCCCAGGACCAGCAGATTACACGGCGCTGCTCGGAGGGTTGAAGATAAAATTTGTAACCACAACAGTAGTTAATTTTTCAATTACTTCATTGTAAACAATATTGGCATTTTTTTTTTTTTTTTCGTTAAACTTTTTTTAAGATTGGCTACTCTTGATAAAGTAACATAATTATTGTTCAAGTGAAAATACATCACTTTACAAAACTACTCTCAGTTTTGGAAACAATCGCGCTCTTAAAATCTGTATTTGGTTTTATTTTGTAGATAAATGTGAATATCAATATCTTCTTAGGTATTTTTGAAATTATGATGTTTTACACACAAAAAGGACTGATATCAGTTGTACTGTACAACAGTGGCGTATTCAGATGAGGGGGGGGGGCACAAGCCCCCTCTGAAGGTCCAATGAAATGAAAATTTAACAAATTTATCATGAGCGTACAGCAAAACAACTTATGTATTTTACAATAATAATAAGCTATATTTTATTATGATTAGTGTTGAAATTAACAGAAAATGCATATTTACATGTTATTTTTAGGTTTTCGTAGGTATAATCAAGAAATCCTTATTTCGTCACGTGAGTCTGTTCGTTCGGTCCAAATTGTGGCCAAGCGGCTGATTTAGAGAATTGAACATAAGTAAGAGAAATATTGAGACTTCAAAAATATATCCCGAGAAATATATAAATAAATATATATTTATCTAAGAAAAAATCAAGTGAAAGTTTTTGATACATGGATTAACAATTATATTTTTTTATCAACAAATAATAGAATTATTATTTGATATAAACATCAATATCCAACAGCAGGGGTGTCGAACTGATTTGGGTCGCAGTCTATTTTACATACAAAATGATAAGCAGTGACTGAACTTTAAATATCCCGAAGGATTTCTTGACATTTTTTTATAAACAGAAAAGGGGAAGAGAGTATATTTTACATTTTTAAATATATTTTTCCCCTAAATAAGCTAAAGTGATTTTGATAACCGCTTCAGGGGCCACAAAAAATGAGGTTGAGGGCCGAATGCGGCCCGCGAGCCCTCGAAATTTGATTCGGCCCTCCCCAAGACAAAATCCTGGCTGCGCCACTGGCAAAAGCAGACGCCATTTGCAATAGAAGTGCCACTTTGTATGGTTCATTCTGTGAGGTTCAAATGTTTAAGACAACTGAGCGTCCCACCAACTGTGATACGATCTGTGATTGGGTTTTTGACAGCAAGGAACGTACCAGCAGTGGTCATTTATCGCCAGATATGTGAGATGTACGGTCACAATGCAATGAGTGACAACAAAGTACGGAAATAGGATATCGTTCCAGGACGGGCCGGGACAATAACCATAATGAACCGCGATCGGGCCGACGTTCTGTAATCACAAACGTTTAGGTAGGAGCAAATGGACCACGCACCGTACAACCCAGACCTTGCACCGAGCGATTACCACCTGTTCCGCTACCTAAAGGAGTTTCTTGGCGGTCGGCGGTTTGACACTAGGGTTGTACATCGAAGGCAAAACATCAATGTTAAAATCGGCGCTTACTATCGATGTTGAAAAAACATCGATGTTTCATTTAATAATGTAAAGATAAAATACGAAAAAAAGTAACATATAATACACAAAAAGCATTTATTCGATTTTTAAATATAAATATTCTTTTTTAATAGTAATTAATTTCACATTAACATTATTTATTTATTTATTTATTTATTTATTTATTTATTTATTTATTTATTTATTTATTTATTTGGAACATATACAGGACTAGCCCAGTAAAATGTTCACTAAGAAAATACAAAAAAACAAAAATTTTCTACACAATTTACAATTATAAATAGTATATCTTAATACATAATTTTAAGTACAAATATCTGTGATAACATCACTTTTTTTTTCAATTTTCGTAAAATTAATTTTGTATTTTTATTCTACACATATTCATGAATACATTAATATTAGTACCAAAAATAGCAATGCCAGGAAAAAGATTATTATAGGTAGAGCAGAAACGAATAACAGGAGAATTTTGATATGAATTAGTGTTTGCAAAGGGTATATTGAGTAGAGGTAAAGCACGAGTATTGTAGACTGGAACATTGTAACTGAATAAAGTAACTATATCATTACAACTTATCAACCTGTTAAGAATTTTAAACAGCATTTTCATGTGTGGCAAAATACGACGGTCCTTTAAAGTTAATAATTGGAACTCACAACAATGGTTATAATAATCCGTATAGAATAAACTATTCTTAAAACAAAGGTATTTAACAAAAACTTTTTGAATTCTTTCTAATAACTTGTTAATGTAAGTTTCGTATGAGACACGTTGGGATTCCCGAGGAATAATTTTTATCGACTACTTGCAACATGGAAAAAAAAAATAACAGGTCAGTATTATGCGTCGTTATTAGACAGATTGTACGAATAAATCAAAACCAAAAGGCCTTATTTGGCAACGAAATGAGTCTTATTCCACCAAGATAACGCACCTTCCCACAAATCGGTAATTGCAATGGTGAAACTGCATGAATTACTATTCGAATTAATCGTACATGCACTGTATTCGCCAGGCTTGGCTCTCTCCGATTTCTTACTGTTTCTAAAACTCATAAAATGGCTGGCTGGAAAGAAATTCTCATCAAATACTGAAGTCGTCGAAGCTGTAAATGGATATTTCGAGAGTTTATCTTATTTTCTGAAGGAATTAAAGAAAAGCATTGGACTTAATGTAACACTTCACTCAATAAGTCTCCGGTCTTACATATGTATGGCAACTCTGTTGACAGACCCAAATGATTTCTGGATAGTCCCAGCAAACATTGAACTAACGGCCGAACGCCGGCAAACTGCTTTTACGCTGGTACATTGCTGGCACCAAAAGTAAGTGCAATGCCAGTATTAATAATGTACTTCACATTTGTATTTCGCACTCTGCCTATACGAAGTACTTTACCAGCATTTTATAAGCATTCCTTATTTGTATTAATCCAAGGTTATTTCTAGCGAGCCAGTGCTTATGTTTATAACTTTTTTTGAATGTAATAATTTGAAAAGTCTGACCGTTCTTAGTCATAAAACACCCTAATGGCGTGGCCTTCGAGGGTCGGTACAAGTGATATTCTGTGAGTTCAAGTTGGGACGTGTTGGTGAACAGTTTTTAAAGATGTTTGATATTTGAATAGTTATTGATTGTGAGCATTATACAGTTTTTTATTGTGATTTGTGTGTGTTTTGTTAGATTTAAGGACGTAGTTTACACAAACTATTTCATATTAAATTGTTTAATTTTTAGTTTAGTTCAATCATAGTTTTTTTCATGTAATAAAATTTTCAATTATTAATAAATCTGATACAAGATTATAAATATGTCATTTAAAAAATATAATTTGTCATATTTCATTTTGAATAGTGACATCTTAAATATTTTGTAAATATAATACTAACCTAAAATAATACAAACTTAATCCAAAACTGTAAAGCTTTTTTTACAATATAACCAAGTTTCTAAAAGTCAGTAATACACTATAAAAATCACCAAAATAACCAGATCTAGTTTGTTCTTACAAAAGTGAACAGCTTATAGCATTAATGCTTATAAAATTTGTTTATTGAATTTATTTTAACAAGTATGAGTTCTTTAGGTTGGCACTCTTCAAGTCAGGGGGAAAAGATGTGGTAGATAATACAAGACGAATATTGGCGAAAATTATTAGTCACCCCTTATCTTAAGGATGAAATTGGTTTGACCGAAATGGCAGAAAACCATTTTCTTAAAATTCTTCATTAAATTAATAAATTAAATAAACTAATTCCTGTTATTCCTGAAATTATATTTATTTAATATTTATAAATAAATCAATAAATTATAACTGTTAATTCAATTTACAATCGGCTAGTTTTACCATCGTTGAATAAATTTATTTAACAACTTAAGTTAACAATATCGCATCATTCTATTGACAGCAATGTTAATTTCTTCATTAATAGTTTAAAACCGATGCGATATTGTCAACTTTACTTGTTAAATAAATTTATTCAACGATGGTGAAAATGGCCAAATGAGTATTTATTTTGCACCTAACCATTAATTTATTTTAATACTGGGTAAGTACACATATATTACATTTGAAACACTAGAGAGTGGGTATAATATAAGCACTAGTCTGTCAGAAATAAATCTTGCAACTAATGCGATTATTTTGCACTTTACCGTTGCTGGGCCAGCAACTGATACATCAATGGGCCAGCTAACGGCCACGGGGACACCGGGGTACTGGCCCAGTGCAAAATGCCAGCACTGGACCAATGCGAAATGCCAGCACTGGCCCAGTGCGAAATGCCAGCACTGGCCCATTACTTTCAATGCACTTTACCGTTGCTGGGCCAGCAACTGATACATCAATGGACCAGCTAAGGGCCACGGGACACCGGGGTACTGGCCCAGTACGAAATGCCAGCACTGGCCCATTACTTTCAATGCCGGCGAGTATGTGCTTTACCAGTACTGGTCCGGATAAAAATGTTTGCTGGGGTACCAACCTGCAAACGATACGTGTGAAAAATTCATGACATTCTGACAATTAGTTTAGAGATTACAGTGGTTTTAGTGACTCCAGTTTTCTAATTTTCAAAAGAATGGATAAAAAAGAATTTCGTGTGTTGATTAAACATTGTTTTTTGATGGGAAAAAATATTGTGAAACCAAACAGTGGCTTGATAAGCGTTATACAGACTCTGCACCAACCAAACAACTATTACTGATTGGTATGCTGAATTTAAACGCGGTCGTACTAACACCGATGATGCTGGACGCTCTGGTCGCCCAAAATCGGCAGTTGTTCCGGAAAACATAAAAAAAAGTCCACAAAATAGTTTTGAAAGATCGTAAAGTGAAGTTACGTGAGTTAGCTGACACCTTAAAGATATCAGAAGGTAGTGTGTTTACAATTTTACACGAAAATTTGAGCATGCGTAAATTGCTTTCGAAATGGGTGCCGCGTTCGGTTACACCGGACCAAAAACAACGCGTCGACGATTCAGCGGTTTGGAGCTGTTTGAGCGAGATAAAAAGGATTTCTTGCATCGGTATGTGACAATGGATGAAATATGGATCCACTACTACACACCTGAATCAAAAAGATCGTTAGCTGAGTGGACAGCAGTCGGTGAAAGTCGTCCAAAGCGACCAAAAACTCAAAAGTTAGCTGGCAAGGTTCTGGCATCCGTATTTTGGGACGCGCATGGTATTTTGTTTATCTACTATCTTAAGAAAGGTAAAGCTATCAATAGCGAATACTACATGGCATTATTGGATCGATTGAGTGTAGTAATCAAGAAAAAACGGCCTCAAATGCTAAAGAAAATAGTGCTCTTTCACCAAGACAACGCCCCGTGTCACAAGTCGGTGAAAACGATGGTTAAATTGAATTAATTACACTTCGAATTGCTTCCTCGCCCACCGTACTCTCCAGATCTGGTCCCCAGCGACTACTGGCTTTTTGCAGACCTCAAAAAAATGCTCCAGGGAAAGAAATTTGACTATATTGAAGAAGTGATTGCCGAAACCGAGGCCTATTTTGAGGGCAAAGACAAATGAAATATTATCTATAAAGAAAGGGCAAAGACGTTCTACAAAAAAGGCATCGAAAAGTTAGAGGAGCGTTGGAATGAATGTATTACTCTTAAAGGAGAACATGTTGATGAATAAAGTCGAATTTCTAAAAAAAAATTGTTTTTCTTAGACCGGAGACTTATTGAATGACGTGGTATGTGCTGAATGGAGTCTATGCATAAAAATAAATACAATTTTTTCAAAAAATGTTTTCTATCTCTTTCTAGAAACTTTCCAATCACCCTCGTATTATTCGATAAACAATATCTATGTTCCGGCAGAACAATATTTTTCTTGTCTAAAAAGAATTAAAATTTTAGTAGGAAAAAAAAATTTATGTGAAGTGTGAATATTCACACATTTCAGGGTTTCGCAGGTATATAATAAGTGAAGGCGGTATATTGAGTGTGTAGGACAAATTTTACTTTGTAGTAATCACGGCAAAAAGAACGATATTTTTAAAATAATTTATCGTCTGTTAATCATATAAGACTGGTTATTAAATTTACGTTCTTAAAAATTAAATACAACGTTTGTCAAAATATAACTAGAATTTTGACAAAATAATTTCAACATAATAAAAATGTAAAAAACAAAACGGAAGAAATAAAATTCATTCCGTACTCGAACTCGAAACCCTTCGTTTACCAGCAGTGCTCTAACCCATTACGCTATCGAACGCCTTGCATATGAGTGTCTTACATTGGTATAACTTTTGCACTTTGTGAACCAAAAACCACAAAAAATGCGTTATTTTCCGAAAACATAATCTAATCAAAAATTCATGTTGTACTATTTCGGTTCACACCAATATACATTACTTAGAATTTTTTCAGATTTTTAGTTTAAAGCATCTGGGCTACAGGGTGTGGGACAAATTTTTTTTGCAGAATTTTGGCAAAAATCGCATCAAAATAATTTATTTTGCAAAAATAAAAATTTGATCGTTAATCCACGTACTAAGGGCTTTCATTTGATACCCTACTCAGAATTTTAAAAAAATATTTTTGTTTTCGATGAGCACATATTTGTTTATATTTTTAGGGGGGTATGTTTTTTAGATGTTTTAGTATTTTTCCTATGTGCGGATCAAAGAGTTGTATAACCATGCCAAATTTCAACTCTCTAGGTTTAGCCGTTTGGCTACAATTTTTACCGAACAGACAGACAGACGACAAAATGACGGTATAAGGGTTTTTTGGTCATACCTACAAAACCCTAAAAATGAACGAGGATCGGTTAAAATCGATGGCAATTCTGTATATTGAATATGAATTATTAAATAAAATCAACAAACTATGATGAAATTTATGAAAAATTTCAATTTTACCGCCCAGGCCCCCCAAGCTACGTAATCCGCCACTGATCTCTTTATTTGTGGTTTACCAAAATGAATATTTGGTAACTTCCATTACTGTAGTTCTTCTAAATATGTAAAATTAAATACATACGAGGGGCAGTTGAAAAGTAATCGGCGTAGCAAGAATAAACAACTTTTTCGGCAAAACTCAATTTATTTCTCAACATATTCTCCTTTTTTTTGTGGCCATGACTTTGTTGGCCGACAGACCCTCCTTGGCCTTCACTTTTTCGACTGTTCCTTGGTCTCTGGTGTTTTGTAATGGATCCATGTTTTGTCCACGGTTACGAAACGGCGCAAAAAGTCCTTCTTATCGCGGTTGAACTTTGCCAAACATTCCTTCTTGGTCAGACTATCGTGTTTGTTGTTATCGATTGAGAGCAAATGCGGCACCCATCTGGCAGAGAGCTTCCTCATTCCCAAATATTCATGCAAAATGTTGAGCACTCGTTCGGTTGAGATGCCCGCAGCCTTAGCTACCTCGCGCTTAGTCACTCGTCGATCGTCGATTATCATTCTATGAATTTTAACGACCATTTCTGGCGTGGTGACCTCTTTTGGACGGCCTGGACGCTCATCGTCAAAAATGCTCTTTCAACCGCGTTTAAATTCAGCTGTCCAATATTTAATTGTTGATATCGAAGGTTCAGAGTCCCCATAAACATCGTTCCATTCGGTGTTAATCTTATTTCTTCGTTTTCTTTTTCAAAAACAAGTATCTAATCACTGCACGATATTCGATTTTATTCATTTTTGTAAAAATGCAAAAGTTGTTCGCTTTCAATGACTATCAAACACAAACTAAATGACGCACCTGGTTGAAAATTTTACAGTAGTCATTTGTAGGTTAGGATTTACGAAAAATAACATGATTTGATACTGGTGGCGCCATCTCTTGCCTAGGTCTATTACTTTTCAACCGCCCTTCGTAAATAAAAATTTATTATGATAAGGAAGAAAAATAAATTATAATTTGATAAATATTATTTATTTTTCACTAGTCATTTTAAAAGAATATAATTAAAAATATATACAAAGAAACTGACATATTGTTTAACAGCCTGGAACATTTTCTGGATAATCACAACAGTAATTGCTGGATTGAATACTATTCCATTGCAACATTTACAAGTGTGGTGGTTGGTGCATTTGGGTCCCGTGTTGTAGTGGGGGTAGTTGGTGTTGTTGGTGCTTCAGTTGGGATTTGCTATAAAACAAAAAATTCATTAGAATATATATTTTAACTATTATAGTTGACCCGTCTGACTTGAAATATGTCATTACTAAAATATAATGAAAACTATTTAACATGATATTTACGAACTTTTAACGGTAATGTTTAACGGTAGGTTGGACACAACAGATTACAGTTTCTCATACAAAATAAACATTCTAAAATACAGTTGGTATAGTATTTCCAAAATGAAATGACCACTCTTGTTAAGAAGCTTAACAATGCGGTAATGAGTTTATGGCAGTAATCCCCAGACTTAATGCAGTAAAAAGAATATAAGAGGTATTAAGGGAATTTAAAATTTAAATCGAATAGATGTAGCATTAGTTCAATTGAAGTTTCTTAAGAATCATTAAGGATATTTTCCAAATTTATAATCCTATTGTTTCTAATTTTAGGATTGTTATACTTGTTTGTTAGTTAATTGTCAACGTTCATAGCATGCATGCATTAACAACATGGCTCTTTGGCGACCATTTGATTTTGAAGGAATTCCTAATTTCTGTAGTGAAAATAGTGAATCTGTGCAAGGTGATTTGGAGTGCGGAAATGTGGACGTGGCTACTAAAGAAAAATGTCATTTGTCAGAAGATTGCAAAGTTCTGATACTGACCGTTTATAAAAAGTTAATTTCGGAAGGTAATGTGGTAACAATTCAACATGTCATTGTTCGTGGCAAAAATCAGTAGCGAAAACGACCCGATTTACAGATTTTAAAGAAAATAGATAGTTTTATGTCTAAAACAATAATAAATAAAATATACGACTTTTATTCGAAAAATACAGTGCCGACTGTGCATCTTTTAATAAAAAGTTGGAAGAAGACGGAATAGAATTTCCATACAAAATTAGCCATAGGTATGATTATTTGAAGTTGCTAGGATTTATTTTTGTTGCAAAAAAAGAATGATTTTTGTTTGTGAAAATTTGAAGTATTTAATATAGACTATAAAGACTTTAAACAAAACGATTTTTAAACAGGCCTATATTTATAATTTAAATGTAGCAATCCTAAGCCTGATAAAAATGTGAAGGAATGTCATGTGAGTAGGTACATACAGTTCAAATAGCATATAAGAAAACACATTTATTTTAAACTAGCTGAGTACCCGTGCTTCGCTACGGTATACTGACGGACGCATTAGTATAAAATCCTAAGTTTGTGTCGAATAGGGGTCGAACTACTGAGTAAAAAAAAAACTGTAAAACTTTTTAAACATTTTAGAAAGACATATATATGTTACAAAGGAATATTATAACTCAACAAACGAAAAAAATGCGAAGAATTTTATAATTCGCCCTTTTAGGGGTTGATTACGGTAAAATTTTGACTTAAATTTAAATTTTTATGGGTAACCTTTGTAAGTAAAAACCAAGTCGATATCTCAATGGTACTAAGAGATATTGAAGAATCCGTGAAATCACATTTCAGCCAATTTCACCCCCTTAGGGACCGAATTTTGAAAAATTCCATATTAGTGGGTGATTACGTCATGGAGGAAATATATTTCCCGAATGTCTGTATGTCAAGGGACGTTCTATCGAATAAAAATACCAATTTACCCCGTTAGGAATGAAATTAAAAAACTGTATAAACGCTTTCTAAATATTTTAAATAGAAACCTATGCACCAAAATGAAATGTTATAACTCAGGAAATACAAAGGTTTCTATAATTCAACCCGAATGTAGATTCACCCGTTTAGGAGTTAATTAGGGAAAAATCCTGAATAAAAAATGTATGGGTAACCTTTTTAAGCAAAAAGCTATATCTCATTAGTCTTAAGAGATATTGAGGAATCCCTGAAATCAAATTGCATCCCTTTTCACCCCTTAGGGCTGGGATTTCATAAAATCCCTTCTTAGTGGGTGCTTACATCATGGAAGGAATATACTTATCGAATTTCATGTCTCTATGTCCAAGAGATGTTCTATCGAATAAAAAATACCAATTTACCACTTTAGGGGTGATATTAAACAAAAAAAAAAAGGTCGGAACGCTTCGTAAAGATTTTGAAAAACACATATATGCCAAAAAGGAATTTTATAACTCAATAAAGATTGGAACTAAGTAACTGGAAATACGAAGGGTTCAATTTAGAGGTTAATTAAGACAAAATCCTGAATTCCTATGTTATTTAAACATATGTATAGATAACCATTGTAAGTAAAAACCAAGTCGATATCTGATTGGTCCTAAGAGATATTGAGGAATCCCTGAAATCACATTTGACCCCCTTTTTAGCCCCTTAGAGGTCAACTTCGAAAAATCTCTTCTTAGTAGGTGCTTACGTCGTGGAAAGAATATACCTTGCGAATTTCATGTATCTATGTCCAAAAAACGTTCTATCGAATAAATAATACCCATTTACCCCTTTAAAGGTGACATTTAAAAAAAAAAAACTGTCAAAATTATTTCGAGGTATTTTAAAAAGACATCTATGTGCCAAAAAGGAATGTTATGACTCAACAAACACAGGAAATACGACGGGATGTATAATTCACCCCGAATGTAGATTCACCCCTTTAGGCGTTGATTAGGATAAAATAGTAAAATAAGTTTTTCGGCATTTGTATGAGTAATCTTTGAAAGAAAAAACCTTTGAAAGTCGATATTTTATTGGTCCTAAGAGATATTAAGAAATCCTTGAATTCACATTTCACTCCTTTTCACCCTTAAGGGATGCAATTTTAAAACACTGTCAATATTATTTGGAGATATTTTAAAAAGACATTTGTGTGCCAAAAAGAAATTTTCTAACTCAACAAACTCAGGAAATACGACAACATGTTTAATTCACCCCGATTGTATATTCACCCATTTACGGGTTGATTAGGACAAAAATCTGAAATAAGTTTTACGGCATTTGTATGAGTAAGATTTGTAAGCAAAAATTGGTCCTAAGAGATATTAAGGAATCCTTGAATTAACATTTCACCCCTTTTCACCCTTTAGGGATGTAATTTTAAAAAACTGTTAATACCATTTCGAAATATTTTAAAAAGACACTTACGTGCAAAAAATTAATTTTATAGCTCAACAAACACATGAAATACGACGGGATCTATAATTCACCCCGTTTGTAGATTCACGCCTTTAGGGTTGATTACGAAAAAATTTTGAAATAAGTTTTTCGGAATTTGTATGGGTAATCTTTGTAAGCAAAAATTAAGTCGATATCTTATTGGTCCTAAGAAATATTAAGGAATCCTTGAAATCACATGTCACCCCTTTTCACCCTTTGGAGCTGAAATTAAAAAAAACTGTCAAAACCATTTCGAAATATTTTAAAAATACACCTATGTGCCAAAAAGTAATGTTACATCTCAACAATCATAGGAAATACGACGGGATGTATAATTCGACCCAATTGTAGATTCACCCCTTTAGGGGTTGATAAGGACAAAACCCTGAAATTAGTTTTTGGTATTTATATGGGTAATTTTTGTAAGCAAAAAGCAAATCGATATCTTATTGGTCCTAAGAGATATTAAAGAATCCTTGAAATGACATATCACCCCTTTTCACTCTTTAGGGGTGAAATTTTAAAAAACTATCAAAACCATTTCGAGATATTATAAAAAGAAACCTATGTGCCAAAAAGAAACCTTATAACTCAACAAACACAGGAAATACGACGGCATGTAAAATTCACCCCGATTGTAGATTCACCCCTTTAGGGGTTGATTAGGACAAAATCCTGAAATAAGTTTTTCGGCATTTGTATGGGTAATCTTTATAAGCAAAAAACAAGTCGATATCTTATTGGTCCTAAGAAATATTAAGGAATCCTTGAAATCACATGTCACCCCTTTTCACCCTTTGGGGCTGAAATTTAAAAAAACTGTGTAAACCATTTAGAAATATTTTAAAAATACACCTATGTGCCAAAAAGTAATGTTACATCTCAACAATCATAGGAAATATGACGAGATGTATAATGCACCCCAATTGTAGATTCACCCCTTTAGGGGTTGATAAGGACAAAATCCTGAAATTAGTTTTTTGGTATTTGTATGGGTAATTTTTGTAAGCAAAAAGCATATCGATATCTTATTGGTCCTAAGAGATATTAAAGAATCCTTGAAATCACATATCACCCCTTTTCACTCTTTAGGGGTGAAATTTTAAAAAACTGTCAAAACCATTTCGAGTTATTATAAAAAGACACCTATGTGCCAAAAAGAAACCTTATAACTCAACAAACACAGGAAATACGACGAAATGTATAACTCACCCCGATTGTAGATCCACCCCTTTAGGGGTTGATTAGGACAAAATCCTGAAATACGTTTTTCGGCATTTGTATGGGTAATCTTTGTAAGCAAAAACTAAGTCGATATTACATCGACCCGAAGAGATATTAAAGAATCCGTGAAATCACATTTCACCCCTTTTCGCCCCTTAGGGGTTGAATTTCGAAAAATCCCTTCTTAGTGGGTGCTTACGTCATGGAGGGAATATACTCTCCAAATTTCAAGTTTCTACACCCTGGGGTTCGGGCTCGGCGGTGATGAGTCAGTCAGTCAGGACACTGGCTTTTATATATATAGATAACTAGCTGAAAAACCGTGCTTCGCTACGGTCTATTGATGGTCTCATTGGCATAAAATCCACAGTTTTTTTTTAAACTTGTGTATGGGTAACCTTTGTAACAAAAAATATAGTTGATATCTCATCTGTCCTAAGAGATATTGAGGAATCCGGGAAAAAACATTTTACTCCTTTTCACCAGATAGGGGTCGAACTTGAAAAAATCCTTTCTTAGTGGGTTCTTACGTCATACTGAAAAATGTACTCTCCGAATTTTTTATTTCTAACAAAAAAATACTAATTTACACTTTAGGAGTGATAGAAAACTGTTAAAACTCATATATGCCAAAATGGAATGTTATAACTCAACAACCGCTGGAAATACAAAGCGTTCTATAATTCACCCCTTTAGGGGTTGATTAAGATAAAATCCTGAAATTGATTTTTCGGCATTTGTATGGGTAATCTTTATAAGCAAAAACCAAGTCTATATCTTATTGATCCTAGAAGATATTAAGGCGTCCTTGAAATCACAATTCGCTCTTTTCACCCTTTAGGGGTGATATTTGTTAAAGGTAAAAAAATAGTTAAAACCATTTCGAGACATTTTAAAAAGACACCTATCTGCCAAAAAGAAACGTTATAACTCAACAAACACAGGAAATAGGACGCGATGTATAATCTACCCCGTTTGTAGAATCACCCCTTTAGGGGTTGATTAGGACGAAATCCTGAAATAAGTTTTTCGGCATTTGTATGGATAATTTTTGTAAGCAAACACCAAGTCGATATCTTATTGGTCCTAAAAGAATTAAGGAATCCTTGAAATCACAAATCATCCCTTTTTACCCTTAAGGGGTTGATTAGGACAAAATCCAAAAATTGGTTTTTAGGTACTTGCATGGGTAGTTTTTGTAAGCAAAAACCAAGTCGATATCTTATTGGTATTAAAAAATATTAAACAATACTTGCAATCACGAGGACATCCTAAGTAAAAAGTGTAAGCAAAAAGCAAGTCGATATCTTATTGGTCCTAAGAGATATAAAGGAATCCTTGAAATCACAATTCACCCCTTTTCACCCTTTAGGGGTGAAATTTAAAAAAAAAAACTGTCAATACTATTTCGAGATATTTTAAAAATACATCTATGTGCCAAAAATTAATGTTGCAACTAAACGAACAGAGGAAATACGACGGGCTGTATAATTCACCCCGATTGTAGATCCATCCTTTAGGGGTTGATTAGGACAAAATCCTGAAATATATTTTTCGGTATTTGTATAGGTAATCTTTATCAGCAAAAAGCAAGGCAATATCTTATTGGCCCTAAGAGATTTAAGGAATCCTTGAAATCACAATTCACCCCTTTTCACCCTTTAGAAGTGAAATTTTAAAAAACTATCAAAATCTTTTCGAGATATTTTAAAAAGACACCTATGTGCTAAAAAGTAATGTTGCAACTAAATGTACACAGGAAATACGACGAAATGTATAACTCACCCCGATTGTAGATCCACCCCTTTAGGGGTTGATTAGGACAAATTCCTGAAATACGTTTTTCGGTAATTGTATGGATGATCTTTGCAAGCAAACAGTAAGTCCATATCTTATTGGTCCTAAGAGATATTAAGGAATCCTTGAAATCACAATTCACCCCTTTTCAACCCTTAGGGGTGAAATTTTAAAAAACTGTCAAACCCATTTCGATATATTTTAAAAAGACACCTATGTGCCAAAAAGAAATGCTGCAACTAATGAACACAGGAAATACGACGGGATGTATAATTCACCCCGATTGTAGATGCACCCCTTTAGGAGTTGATTAGGACAAAAACTTGAAATATGTTTTTCGGTATTTGTATGGGTAATCGTTGTAAGCAAAAAGCAAGTCGATATCTTATTGGTTCTAAGAGATATTAAGGAATACTTGAAATCATAATTCACCCCTTTTCACCACCCTATAGGGGTGAAATATTAAAAAACTACCACAACTTTTTCGAGATATTTTACAAATACTCCTATGTGCTAAAAAGTAATGTTGCAACTAAACGTACACAGGAAATACGACGAAATGTATAACTCATCCCGATTGTAGATCCACCCCTTTAGGGGTTGATTAGGACAAATTCCTGAAATAAGTTTTTCGGTAATTGTATGGATAATCTTTGCAAGCAAACAGTAAGTCCATATCTTATTGGTCCTAAGAGATATTAAGGAATCCTTGAAATCACAATTCACCCCTTTTCAACCCTTAGGGGTGAAATTTTAAAAAACTGTCAAACCCATTTCGAGATATTTTAAAAAGACACCTATGTGCCAAAAAGTAATGCTGCAACTAATGAACACAGGAAATACGACGGGATGTATAATTCACCCCGATTGTAGAAGCACCCCTTTAGGAGTTGATTAGGACAAACACCTGAAATATTTTTTTCGGTATTTGTATGGGTAATCTTTGTAAGCAAAAAGCAAGTCGATATCTTATTGGTTCTAAGAGATATTAAGGAATACTTGAAATCATAATTCACCCCGTTTCACCCTATAGGGGTGAAATTTAAAAAAACTACCAAAACCTTTTCGAGATATTTTAAAAATACTCCTATGTGCTAAAAAGTAATGTTGCAACTAAACGAACACAGGAAATACGACGGAAAGTATAACTCACCCCGATTATAGATCCACCCCTTTAGGGGTTGATTAGGACAAATTCCTGAAATAAGTTTTTCGGTAATTGTATGGATAATCTTTGCAAGCAAACAGTAAGTCGATATCTTATTGATCCTAAAAGATATTAAGGCATCCTTGAAATCAAAATTCACCCCTTTTCAACCCTTAGGGATGGAATTTTAAAAAACTATCAAACCCATTGCGAGATATTTTAAAAAGACACCTATGTGCCAAAAAGTAATGTTTCAACTAAACGAACACAGGAATTACGACGGGATGTATAATTCACC
Organism: Liopterus haemorrhoidalis; assembly: GCA_963971575.1. Classification (NCBI taxonomy): domain Eukaryota; kingdom Metazoa; phylum Arthropoda; class Insecta; order Coleoptera; family Dytiscidae; genus Liopterus; species Liopterus haemorrhoidalis. The sequence continues at coordinate 17,994,507 of OZ020621.1, forward strand.
CCGGTTGTAGATCTACCCCTTTAAGGGTTGATTAGGACAAAATCCTGAAATTGGTGATTCGGTATTTGTATGGGTAATCTTTGTAAGCAAAAAGCAAGTCGATATCTTATTGGTCCTAAGAGATATTAAAGAATCCTTAAAATCACAATTCACCCCTTTTCACCCTTTAGGGGTGAAATTTAAAAAAACTGTGAATATCGTTTCGAGATATTTTAAAAAGACACCTATGTGCCAAAAAGTAATCTTGCAACTAAACGAACACAGGAAATACAACGGGATGTATAATCCACCCCGATTGTAAGTTCACCCCTTTAGGGGTTGATTAGGGCAAAATCCCGAAATTAGTTTTTCGGCATTTGTATGGGTAATACTTGTAAGCAAAAACTAAGTCGATATCCCATCGGCCCTAAGAGATATTAAGGAATTCGTGAAATCACATTTCACCCCTTTTCATCCCTTAGGAGTGGATTTTCGAAAAATCCATTCTTAGTGGGTGCTTACGTCATGGAGGGAATATACTCTCCAAATTTCAAGTTTCTAGGGCCAGGGGTTCAGGTTGGGCGGTGATGAGTGAGTCAGTCAGTCAGTCAGGACACTGCCTTATATATATATAGATTTGTTACCTGCAAACAGTTTTAATGTAACTTCAATTTTTAAGCCGAATGCTAAATTCTATAATGTAGTATATAATATTAATCAACTCACCCAAAATTTTACTTTAAATGACTATATTCATTATCATGGCAGGCTCAAACGACATGTTAAATAACACTGATATCCACAAATCACTAATTCTCAGCACTTTGAACAACACTAAACACACTAATACCATCATGGTCGGTGCCTTCTTTTAAGAAAATGAAATAAACTATAACCTCAAAACTTGGAAATTAAATTCACTTCTTAGCCATGTGCTGCATGCCCACGACAACACTATGTTTATTGAGCCAAATACTCTTATCAACTACTCGGACATGACACGTTACGGTCTGCACCTTAATAAAACCGGTAAATATAAAATTTTTAAATATATTTTATCTTGCATTGAAAACAAACTATTTTACATAAACAGTACTGCAAACCCAAATTGTGAATTTTCAGAAAATAAACATTTGCGTAAAACAGTCAATCATACGAATGAATTTATCATATCAAGCGGCGAAATAAACACCCAACAAGAAATAAATAATACTGAACCACCGACTTTGTCATCAAATCATTCCTCAGAAATTGATTATGTAAACACGAATAATTTTTTAGAGCATCGTCAAAACAAAAAAACATCAAAAATAAATTCAAAACAAAATTAAAAATTAAAATTTTACATCAAAATATACAATCTTTAAAAAATAAAATAAATAAATTAGAAGTTCCGATCCGGATGTCCTATTTATTACTGAACACTGGCATTGCGAGGATGAAATAAAATATTGCTACATACATAATTTCAAACTAAAATCTTTTTATTGTAGAAATGCAGGGAAACATGGAGGGGTAGCTATTTATAAAAAATCTAGCCTGACAGCCACTGAAAATAAAAATATATTTGATTATAATATCCCATTTATTATTGAATGTTGCTCTGTAGAAATTAATGGTATTATATTTATCTCTTGTTATAGACCGAGTGGTGCAAATGTTGTATCTTTCTTTGAAAATTTTAATTCAATGTTAGATTATTTATTTAAACTAGAGAAACAGATTGTGATAGGAGGCGACTTTAACATTGATATTTTGAACAATGATAGAAATAAAATACAATTTTGCAACATTTTACGTTCATACAATTTACAATTAACAATTAAAACCACCACTAGAATACACAAAAACTCCAAAACATGTCTTGACAATTTCATTTTATCAAGCAATATACAATTTCAAAACGCGATAGTTAAAGAATTAAATATTTCTGATCATAGCAGTCAATCAATTAACATTATTATTAGTAACCGAGTCCATACTATGCAAAGAAACATAATAGATATGTCCACTGCTAATAAAAAACTATTTAACGATTTTCTAGAAACAGAGGACTGGCAAGCAGTTTTAAATAATAAATGTGCCCAAAAATCATATGAAACATTTAGTAACATAATCACCTATTATTATAACATCTGTTTTCGCATGAAAAAGATCATCAGCAAGAAGGGTAGGAAAAATAGACTCCCTTGGTTAACGTATGAATCATGTGAACTTAGGAACAAGGTTAATGCATATCGTGAACTATCCCAAAAATTCCCTATTTTTAAAGACGCGTACACCGAACAAAATAAAAAATACAACAATTTACTACAAACTCTTAAAATTAATTATAACAGTAATTTAATCAACAACTCGACAAATAAAAATAAGAAAATGTGGGATGTTATCAATAAAGTTAGGGAAAATGCTTCGGATGACAATAATCTCTGTCATTTCGAAACTGATAAGTCTAATGAAAATATGGCGGATGTTTTCAATAACTTCTTTTCCTCTATAGCAAGAGACATGCGGGCAAACTTTGATCAAGATATTGATTACGACTATATTACATCCAATGTTCCACTGTCGACCAACACTTTTTTTCTATCACCTGTCTCTCATTATGATATAAGTGATGCAATTTCAAACCTAAAAAATTCCCATTCTAGTGCTGATGACAACTTTACAAATCATTTAACTAAAGTGTGTAAGCACTACATATCTGTACCTTTAGCACATATTGTAAATCTTTCATTTGAACAAGGCATCTTTCCCGAACAATTAAAATGTACACTAGTAAAGCAACTACACAAGAAAGGAAGCAAGAAAATTATAAATAACTACAGACCTATAAGCTTAGTATCTCCCTTTTCAAAAATAATAGAATCAGTCGTCAATAAACAATTAATTAGATTCCTCAGTACTTATAACATTCTGTCTCCACTTCAACATGGATTTATTAAAAACAGATCAGTGGACACAGCTCTTTTCAATTACATAAACGATATTTTGCAAATAGTGGATGGGGGCAAAGCCGGGTTAGGAATCTTCGCAGACTTAAGTAAAGCCTTCGACTACGTTGATCACAACATTTTACTGACAAAAATGGAACGATACGGAATTCGAGGACAAGCCCTGGAATGGTTCAAATCATTCCTGTCGAACAGATCCCAATATACAAGCATCCGAATTAATAATAAAACATATCGCTCCAAAAATCAACCCTTAGAAATAGGGGTGCCACAAGGCAGTGTAATTGGTCCGACTTTATTCATACTATACTCCAACGATCTTCCCAATTATTTTAACAAAATAAAAAATTTAACAATAACTTCTTTCGCAGATGACAATAGCTTCCTTCTAAAGTGCGAAACCAATAATGAATTAGCTTCACACTTTAAATCAGTATTAAGTAACATATCCAGTTGGACCGAAAAAAACAAATTAACTTTAAATATAAATAAAACAAACTGTGTTTTATTTAAATCAGTTCAAAATAAAATAAATTCTGACAACCACTTAATTTACAATGGTCAAGAAATTGAAACTTCAGAGAATGTAAAACTGCTAGGTCTCACTATGGACTCTCAAATAAATTGGACCGCTCATATTAATTATCTTGATCAAAGATTAAGCTCGTGTCTCTATGCGTTAAGATCCCTGAGAAATCATTGTAATGAGCACACGATGAGAACATTATATTTTTCTTGTTTCCATTCACACTTAAGATTTAATATAATACACTGGGGCAAATCAACTGAATGGAAACGCATTTTTCGACTAAAAAAATCAGCTATACGAATACTAGCCTCTATAAAATATAGAGATTCTTGTAGATAGTTTTTTAAAAAATTAGAGATATTGACGCCCCCGTCCGAATACATTTTATCCCTGTGTATGTTTTGTTACAAAAATAAGAATCTTTTCTCCACAAATAATCATATATACTCAACAAGAAAAAAAAATCTACTTGTTCCTAAGTCTCATAATTCGTCTCGTTACCAAAAAGGAGCATATTTTAATTGCTGCAAATACTTTAATTTATTGCCTGAAGAATTAAAAAACATAAAATCTGTCAGCAAATTCAAATACAATGTTAAACGTCTTCTAATTGAGAAATGTGTGTATGATTTAGATGAATACTGTGTAAATTAAAATAGTTATGTACAAACATTTTTATTATATTTACTGTCATATTTGTATCCAATTTTAACTTTTGACTTGCTCTACATGTATAACATTATATTTTTATTTATCTGTATTATATATAATGTATGTACATATTAGCAAAATAAATTATTATTATTATTATTATTATTGTAATCAGTGCAATAAAAAATATAAAACTTTTGCGATACACATTACTTTCTAAACTTGCCGGTCCGCGAATGTTTTCTAGGTCGCTTGCCGGCCCGCCATGAAATAAGGTTGGGAAACGCTGGTTTAGATAGCCAGGAAATTTATTTATTTTTAAGTTAGGTTGGTAATATGGAAATAAATTTAAGATCTCAGCGCCACGTCGGTAAATTAACTTCTGTAGAGGATATTCAGTTATTGTTATACAGCTGTTATAAAGCTAAAATTATAGGAATAAATTTATTTTACAATATTTTATGAACCCGATTTAAAATTTTATCGACAAACAAGTGTACACAAATGTTTAAATGACATATAAAATAACAAAAAAATATCCTCTATTGAAGTTAAAAATTGTGATTTTAAATTTATTTCCCTATATCACTCTTTAGTATAATCTTACTGACGTTCGAATTTGACGATAGTAGGATATTATTAATTGTAATAAAATTTGTTATGTAATTGTAGATAAACAAATTGCATTACAGACGCCATCTTGTAAACCAATTGAGACACATTTCTGTACGACGCGGCATATTGTAGCTAATTTTATTCATTGTCCTTTCTTCAGATTGTTCAATCGTGATAAAAATGTTGAAAGATTGCATAGATCCCAAGGCCCATCTACTCAATTTTTTAAAGCAAAATGTATGTATATAAATTTATAAACCTGTTTATACTTATGCTGAACAAGGCTCTTTTGAAATTCTCTGGAGAATAAACTGTGTTTAATATATGTGTAGTTAAATATTTAAAATAGATCAACTTACGTTGCCGAAGGCGTTGTTGATGGCCCTCAAAAGTGGGAATTTGCTTCCAGAGACACCGTTGAAGTCGTCAGTTTCAATACTCCAGAGCATACCACCTCCCAATCCCATCTCCTTGGCGTAGTCAATCTATGAAAATTACGGAAAAAATATAAAGGTTAAAAAAGTATGAATGTATTAGTGATGTGCCATGATATCCGTTTCGGTATCCACGGATGAACCGCAAAAAATTTAAATCCGGGTCCGTATCAGATTTTTCAAGGCGGATCTAAACGAATGTAATATAGATAAATACGAATTAGTTTTCGTATAAACTTGCGTTTAAAAATGCTCAAGGTGGAGTAAATTTTACTCAGATGTTTAAGTTGATAATTAGTCGAGTAACATATTACTTGCCGGTTTTCGAATGGTCTAGTACAGTGGTCCAACGTACGGTCCGCGGACCAGATCCGACCAGTTAATAACAAACGCACGAAATTTCTGCCCCTTCGTCCTCAAATGTTTTTCAGAATTTCTTTCATTCCCCCGCCCTCAATTGATTTTCAGGATTTCTTCTCACGTTTTCAAGTGATTTTCAGAATTTCTACCTCCTGTCCTCAACCGATTTTTAAATATCTCTCCCACCTCACCGGCCTAACTCAATGTGGCGTGGGAAACATATCTAGAATTAAGTATGTCTCCACAATAAGAAAACGTTGGATAGTCTAGTACAGTGGTGCGCAAACCGTGGGTCACGTGCCCGAGAGGGGTCGCGACTATATTTTTCAAGGTCGCCAAATTCAAAGAAATTTATATGACAATAAAAAATATAAAGCTTTTCTCCAACAAGTTTTTGGCGCCCTTGGAAAATATTTAAAGTAGACATTTGTAAATTAATTTAACGAGGTCCACATATGTAATTTATGAATTAACTTTATTACGAGTAAACAAAGAATTCCGAAGAAGAAAAAAAAATACTGAATCGCAAATTCAAATTTATGAAAAACATTTTTTCGCTATTTTAAAAAGGCGGTATTTTAATCGATGACGTTACCGACACTCTTTTAAAAACACCCTGTCAGTGCAAATCCCAGAAAGAATTTCACTTTAACTACGTTGACGATTAAAAAAAAATTATGTGAAGTGTGAATTTTCACACATTTCAGGGTTTCGCAGGTATTTAGTAACTGAATGATGATTATTTGGGATGCCAAAATAAATGTCAAAATATTTTTTTTATGAATTTTAATTTGAATGCCTAATCATTATTTAAGTTTCTAAATATGTGCAGTATTTTTTTATATAGCAAGGTTCATTAAGATTTTGAAAATTCAAAATTGATATTCAAACATAGAATTAAATTATAATTTCAACACTTTCCACTGGTTATTAAATTTAGGCTTTTAAAAATTAAATGCAACATTTGCCAAAATATAACTAGAATTTTGAAAAAATAATTTAAACAAAATAAAAATGCAAAAAAAAACAAACAAAATTTTATCTCCTCTCGCAGGGTTCGAACTGATTTAGTTGGGTGATATGCCAGCACCATAACCATTACACAATGATACATCTTCCAATCTGGCGTGTTACATAAGTATAACATGTGTACAATATTAGCAAAAAAACACAAAAAAGGCGTTTTTTCCAAAAACATAATCTGATCAAAAATTCCTGTTGTACTATTCCGGTTCACACCAATGTACATTACTTAGAATATTTTCAGATTTTTAGTTTAAACCATCTGGGCTACAGGGTGTGGGACAATTTTTTTTTTGCACAATTTTGGCAAAAATCGCTTCAAAATAATTTTTTTTGCAAAAATAAAAATTTGATCGTTAATCCACGTACCAAGGGCTGTCATATGATACCCTACTCAAAATTTTAAAAAAATATTTTTTTTTTTTCGATGAGCACATATTTGTTTATATTTTTAGGGGGATATGTTTTTTAGATGTTTTAGTATTTTTCCTATGTGTGGGTCAAAGAGTTGTATAAGCATGCCAAATTTCAACTCTCTAGGTTTAGCCGTTTGGCTACAATTTTTACCGAACAGACAGACAGACAGACAGACAGACAGACAGACAGACTACAGGCTACAGAGTGTAGGACAACATTTTTTTTGCACAATTTTGGAAAAAATCGCGTCAAAATAATTTATTTTGCAAAAATAAAATTTTGATCGTTAATGCGCGTATTATGGGCTTTCATTTGATACCCTACTCAGAATTTAAAAAAAATATATTTTTTTTCGATGAGCACATATTTGTTTATATTTTTAGGGGGATATGTTTTTTTGATGATTTAGTATTTTTCCCATGTGCGGGTCAAACTGTTGTATAAGCATGCCAAATTTCAACTCGAGGTTTACCAACTTTTACCGAACAGACAGACAGACAGACAACAAAATGACCGTATAAGGGTTTTTTGGTCATACCTACAAAACCCTAAAAAACATCTATTGCCTATCCAGGGGTCGCGACAAAATTTTACACAAAATGGGAGGTCGGAAATGAAAATAGTTTGCGCACCACTGGTCTAGTATACATTAAATATTAGAGTAAAATTAATTTAATCAAAGACAAAGAGTGAGTGATTTTAAACTTTACTAAATTGCGTGTCAGCTGGTATGTTTTTGTTCGTAGGAGCCGCGCAACACATCAACTATCGCTTCAATATCGTTCGTTTTTCTACTTGAATGCAATATCCGTGTCCGTATCCGTATCAGGACGCAAATAATCCGTATCCCTATTGTATCCGTGGATCTGGCTTTTATGTGATCCGGCACATCACTAATATGTATACCAAATTTTAATTCACTAAGTCTAAACGTTTAATCAATTTGTACCGTACAGAAAGACTCGTAAATTTGTAAGATTACTTACCTTAATAGAAATGGAATTAACATCTTCATAACTAACCCATTGGTTTCCTTTGTACATGTAGGGTACTTTCTGTTCATCATCCCAAACTACAGTCCATCCACCTTCTTTCTGGTACTCTACAATCTGTAATAAAACAATTTAATTAGATGGTTATGATGTACAAGAATCTTGAAGTCGTAAAATGTTATAAAACTTGAATTGAAACATAGACGATTGACTGATACCCTTTTCACACTAGAACTTTAAGATCGGATGTTAAAGTGAATGTGTCTTTAAACGCTAATATGAAACCGTATGGCCTCGTCTAAATATAAGCGATGTTTAAGACAGAGATCTGCGTCTTAAACTTCGTCCGCATTGCAAACATAATTTCTATTATAAAAAAATACTCTTTGAATTTGTGCGGTCAACATTTTATATTATCATAAACAACAATACTGTATTATATCGACGTTATAAGAAGTTTATACTTATTGTTATAATAAAATTATTTATTTTAATAATGTGTTTAATAAAATACAGAGCAATAGTGCGTTCAAAGGTGAGTTTGCAGTATAGCTCTTATGGCAAATGGGAGCAGTGTTGCCAAATGTTGTAAAAGTGTCAAATGTGTCAATTATAATAATACTAGCTGAAAACCCGTGCTTCGCTACGGTATATTGATGGTCTCATTGGCATAAAATCCGCAGTTTGTTTTTAAACTTGTGTATGGGTAACCTTTGTAACAAAAAATCTAGTCGATATCTCATCTGTCCTAAGATATATTGAGGAATCCGTGAAAAAACATTTTATTCCTTTTCACCAGATAGGGGTCGAACTTGAAAAAATCCTTTCTTAGTGGGTTCTTACGTCATACTGAAAAATGTACTCTCCGAATTTTTTATTTCTAACAAAAAAATACTAATTTACCCTTTAGGAGTGAAAGAAAATTGTCAAAACACATATATGCCAAAATGGAATGTTATAACTAAACAACCGCTGGAAATACAAAGGGTTCTATAATTCACCCCAAATGTAGATTCACCCCTTTAGGAGTTAATTAAGGTAAAATCCTGAAATTTATTTTTCGGCATTTGTATGGGTAATCTTTATAAGCAAAAACCAAGTCTATATCTTATTGATCCTAGAAGATATTAAGGCGTCCTTGAAATCACAATTCCCTCTTTTCACCCTTAAGAGGTGATATTTGTTAAGGTAAAAAACTGTTAAGGTAAAAACTGTTAAAACCATTTCGAGAAATTTTAAAAAGACACCTATGTGCCAAAAAGAAATGTTATAACTCAACAATCACAGGAAATACGAAGCGATGTATAATCTACCCCGTTTGTAAAATCACCCCTTTAAGGGTTGATTAGGATGAAATCCTGAAATAAGTTTTTCGGCATTTCGATAACTTATTGGTCCTAAAAAAATTAAGGAATTACTGAAATCACATTTCACCCCTTTTCACCCTTAAGTGGTGAAATTTAAAAAAAAATGTCAAAATCATTTCGAGATATTAAAAAAAAAACACCTATGTGCCAAAAAGTAATGTTGCAACTAAACGAACACAGGAAATACGACGGGATGTATAATTCATCCCGATTGTAGATTCACCCCTTTAGGTGTTGATTAGGACAAAATCCAAAAATTAGTTTTTCGGTATTTGCATGGGTAGTTTTTGTAAGCAAAAACCAAGTCGATATCTTCTTGGTCCTAAAAAATGTTAAACAATCCTTGAAATCACAATAATAAAATTAAATAGAGGTCAAAACCATTTCGAAATATTTTAAAAATACGCCTATGTACCAAAAAGAAACCTTATAACTCTACAAACACAGGGAATACGACGGGATGTATAATTCACCCCAATTGTAGATCCACCGTTTAGGGGTTGATTAGGAGGGGTTGATTATTGGTCGTAAGAGATATTAAAGAATCTTTGAAATCAAAATTCACCCCTTTTCACCCTTTAGGGTTGAAATTAAAAAAAACTGTCAATACCATTTCGAGATATTTTAAAAAGACATCTATGTGCCAAAAATTAATGTTGCAACTAAACGAAAACAGGAAATACAACGGGATGTATAATCCACCCCGATTGTAGGTTCACCCCTTTAGGGGTTGATTAGGACAAAATCCTGAAATAAGTTTTTCGGTTTATATGGCTAATCTTCGCAAGCAAAAAGCAAGTCGATATCTTATTGGTCCTAAGAGATATTAAGAAATCCTTGAAATCACAATTCACCCCTTTTCACCCTTTAGGGGTGAAATTAAAAAAAAACTGTCAATACTATTTCGAGATATTTTAAAAAGACATCTATGTGCTAAAAATTAATGTTGCAACTAAACGAACAGAGAAAATACGACGATATGTATAATTCACCTTGATTGTAGATCCATCCCTTTAGGGGTTGATTAGGACCAAATACTGAAATAAGTTTTTCAGTATTTGCATGGGTAATCTTCGTAAGCAAAAAGCAAGTCGATATCTTATTGGTCCTAAGAGATATTAAGGAATCCTTGAAATCACAATTCATCCCTTTTCACCCTTTAGGGGGTAATTTTAAAAAAATGTCAAAACTATTTCGAGATATTTTAAAAAGGTACCTATGTGCCAAAAAGTAATGTTGCAACTAAACGAACACAGGAAATACGGCGGGATGTATAATTCACCCCGATTGAAGATCCACCCCTTAAGGGGTTGATTAGGACAAAATCAAAAAATTAGTTTTTCGGAATTTGCAAGTGTAGTTTTTGTAAGCAAAAACCAAGTCGATATCTTATTGGTGTTAAAAAATATTAAACAATCCTTGAAATCACATTTCACCCCTTTTCACCCTTTAGGGGTTAAATTTAAAAAAGTTGTCAAAACAATTTCGAGATATTTTAAAAAGACGCCTATGTGCCAAAAAGAAACCTTATATCTCAATAAACACAGGAAATACGACGGGATGTATAATTCACCTGGAATGTAGAGCCATCCTTTAGGGGTTGATTAGGACAAAATCCTGAAATATATTTTTCGGTATTTGTATGAGTAATTTTTGTAAGCAAAAAGCAAGTCAATATCTTATTGGCCCTAAGAGATATTAAAGAATCCTTAAAATCACAATTCACCCCTTTTCGCCCTTTAGGGGTGAAACTTCAAAAAACTGTCAATACCATTTCGAGATATTTTAAAAAGACACCTATGTGCCAAAAAGTAATGCTGCAACTAATGAACACAGCAAATACGACGGGATGTATAATTCACCCCGATTGTAGATCCACCCCTTTAGGGGTTGATTAGGACAAAAACCTGAAATATGTTTTTCGGTATTTGTATGGATAATCTTTGCAAGCAAACAGTAAGTCGATATCTTATTAGTCCTAAGAGATATTAAGAAATCCTTGAAATCATAATTCACCCCTTTTCACCCTATAGGGGTGAAATTTTAAAAAACTACCAAAACCCTTTCGAGATATTTTAAAAAGACTCCTATGTGCTAAAAGTAATGTTGCAACTAAACGAACACAGGAAATACGACGGAATGTATAACTCACCCCGATTGTAGATCCACCCCTTTAGGGGTTGATTAGGACAAATTCCTGAAATAAGTTTGTCGGTAATTGTATGGCTAATCTTTGCAAGCAAACAGTAAGTCGATATCTTATTGGTCCTAAGAGATATTAAGGAATCCTTGAAATCACAATTCAACCCTTTTCAACCCTTAGGGGTGAAATTTTAAAAGACTGACAAACCCATTTCGAGATGTTTTAAAAAGACACCTATGTGCCTAAAAGTAATGCTGCAACTAATGAACACAGGAAATACGACGGGATGTATAATTCACCCCGATTGTAGATCCACCTCTTTAGGGGTTGATTAGGACAAAAACCTGAAATATGTTTTTCGGTATTTGTATGGGTAATCTTTGTAAGCAAAAAGCAAGTCGATATCTTACTGGTTCTAAGAGATATTAAGGAATACTTGAAATCATAATTCACCCCTTTTCATCCAATAGGGGTGAAATTTTAAAAAACTACCAAAACTTTTTCGAGATATTTTAAAAAGACTCCTATGTGCTAAAAAGTAATGTTGCAACTAAACGAACACAGGAAATACGACGGAATGTATAACTCACCCCGATTGTAGATCCACCCCTTTAGGGGTTGATTAGGACAAAATCCTGAAATCGGTGATTCGGTATTTGAATGGGTAATCTTTGTAAGCAAAAAGCAAGTCGATATCTTATTGGTCCTAAGAGATATTAAAGAATCCTTAAAATCACAATTCACCCCTTTTCGCCCTTTAAGGGTGAAATTTCAAAAAACTGTCTATACCATTTCGAGATATTTTAAAAGCACATCTATGTGCCAAAAAGTAATCTTGCAACTAAACGAACACAGGAATTACGACGGGATGTATAATTCACCCCGATTGTAAATCCACCCCTTTAGGGGTTGATTAGGACAAAATCCTGAAATTGATGATTCGGTATTTGTATGGGTAATCTTTGTAAGCAAGAAGCTAGTCGATATCTTATTGATCCTAAGAGATATTAAAGAATCCTTAAAATCACAATTTAACCCTTTTCACCCTTTAGGGGTGAAATTTCAAAAAACTGTCAATACCATTTTGAGATATTTTAAAAAGACTCTTATATGCCAAAAAGTAATGTTGCAACTAAACGAACACAGGAATTACGACGGGATGTATAATTCACCCCGATTGTAGATCCACCCCTTTAGGGGTTGATTAGGACAAAAACCTGAAACATGTTTTTCGGTATTTGCATGGGTAATCTTTGTAAGCAAAAAGCAAGTCGATATCTTATTGGTTCTAAGAGATATTAAGGAATACTTGAAATCATAATTCACCCCGTTTCACCCTATAGGGGTGAAATTTTAAAAAACTACCAAAACCATTTCGAGATATTTTAAAAAGACACCTATGTGCCAAAAAGTAATGCTGCAACTAATGAACACAGGAAATACGACGGGATGTATAATTCACCCCGATTGTAGATCCACCCCTTTAGGGGTTGATTAGGACCTATGTGCCAAAAAGTAATGCTGCAACTAATGAACACAGGAAATACGACGGGATGTATAATTCACCCCGATTGTAGATCCACCCCTTTAGGGGTTGATTAGGACAAATTCCTGAAATACGTTTTTCGGTAATTGTATGGATAATCTTTGCAAGCAAACAGTAGGTCCATATCTTATTGGTCCTAAGAGATATTAAGGAATCCTTGAAATCACAATTTACCCCTTTTCACCCGTTAGGGGTGAAATTTTAAAAAACTACCAAACCCATTTCGAGATATTTTAAAAAGACACCTATGTGCCAAAAAGTAATGCTGCAACTAATGAACACAGGAAATACGACGGGATGTATAATTCACCCCGATTGTAGATCCACCCCTTTAGGGGTTGATTAGGACAAAAACCTGAAATATGTTTTTCGGTATTTGTATGGGTAATCTTTGTAGGCAAAAAGCAAGTCGATATCTTATTGGTTCTAAAAGATATTAAGGAATACTTGAAATCATAATTCACCCCTTCTCACCCTATAGGGGTGAAATTTTAAAAAACTACCAATACCTTTTCGAGATATTCTAAAAATACTCCTATGGGCTAACAAGTAATGCTGCAACTAAACGAACACAGGAAATACGACGGAATGTATAACTCACCCCGATTGTAGATCCACCCCTTTAGGGGTTGATTAGGACAAATTGCTGAAATAAGTTTTTCGGTAATTGTATGGATAATCTTTGCAAGCAAACAGTAAGTCGATATCTTATTGATCCTAAAAGATATTAAGGAATCCTTGAAATCACAATTCACCCCTTTTCAACCCTTAGGGATGGAATTTTAAAAAACTGTCAAACTCATTTCGAGATATTTTAAAAAGACACCTATGTGCCAAAAAGTAATGTTGCAACTAAACGAACACAGGAATTACGACGGGATATATAATTCACCACGATTGTAGATCCACCCCTTTAGGGGTTGATTAGAACAAAATCCTGAAATTGGTGATTCGGTATTTGTATGGGTAATATTTGTAAGCAAAAAGCAAGTCGATATCTTATTGGTCCTAAGAGATATTAAAGAATCCTTAAAATCACAATTCACCCCGTTTAACCTTTTAGGGGTGAAATTTCAAAAAACTGTCAATACCATTTCGAGATATTTTAAAAAAACACCTATGTGCCAAAAAGTAATCTTGCAACTAAACGAACGCAGGAAATACAGTGAGATGTATAATCCACCCCGATTGTAGGTTCACCCCTTTAGGGGTTGATTAGGGCAAAATCCCGAAATTGATTTTTCGGCATTTGTATGGGTAATACTTGTAAGCAAAAACGAAGTCGATGTCCCATCGGCCCTAAGAGATATTAAGGAATTCGTGAAATCACATTTCACCCCTTTTCATCCCTTAGGAGTGGAATTTCGAAAAATCCCTTCTTAGTGGGTGCTTACGTCATGAAGGGAATATACTCTCCGAATTTCAAGTTTCTAGGCCCAGGCGTTCGGGCTGGGCGGTGATGAGTGAGTCAGTCAGTCAGTCAGTCAGTCAGGACACTGCCTTTTATATATATAGAAGACTAGCTGAAAACCCGTGCTTCGCTACGGTATATTGATAGTCTCATTGGCATAAAATCCGCAGTTTGTTTTTAAACTTGTGTATGGGTAACCTTTGTAACAAAAAATCTAGTCGATATCTCATCTGTCCTAAGAGATATTGAGGAATCCGTGAAAAAACAGTTTACTCCTTTTCACCAGATAGGGTTCTTACGTCATACTGAAAAATGTACTCTCCTATAATTTTTTATTTTTATTTTATTTTTATATTTTTTTATTGTAAAAATGTGCTCCCGTAATTTTTTATTTCTAACAAAAAAATACTAATTTACCCTTTAGGAGTGAACGAAAACTGTCAAAACACAAATATGCCAAAATGGAATGTTATAACTCAACAACCGCTGGATATACAAAGGGTTCTATAATTCACCCCGAATGTAGATTCACCCCTTTAGGGGTTGATTAAGATAAAATCCTGAAATACATTTTTCGGCATTTGTATGGGTAATCTTTAGAAGCAAAAACCAAGTCTATATCTTATTGATCCTAGAAGATATTAAGGAGTCCTTGAAATCACAATTTCCTCTTTTCACCCTTTAGGGGTGATATTTGTTAAAGGTAAAAAACTGTTAAAACCATTTCGAGATATTTTAAAAAGACACCTATGTGCCAAAAAGAAACGTTATAACTCAACAAATACAGGAAATACGACGCGATTTATAATCTACCCCGTTTGTAGAATCACCCCTTTAGGGGTTCATTAGGACGAAATCCTGAAATAAGTTTTTCGGCATTTGTATGGATAATTTTTGTAAGCAAACACCAAGTCGATATCTTATTGGTCCTAAAAGAATTAAGGTATTATTGAAATCACATTTCACCCCTTTTCAACCTTAAGGGGTGAAATTAAAAAAAATAGCAAAATCATTTCAAGATATTAAAAAAAAAAACCTATGTGCCAAAAAGTAATGTTGCAACTAAACGAACACAGGAAATACGACGGGATGTATAATTCATCCCGATTGTAGATCCACCCCTTAAGGGGTTGATTAGGACAAAATCAAAAATTTGGTTTTTCGGTATTTGCATGGGTAGTTTTTGTAAGCAAAAACCAAGTCAATATCTTATTGGTCCTTAAAAATGTTAAACAATCCTTGAAATAACATTTTACCCCTTTTCACCCTTTAGGGGTTAAATTTAAAAAAATTGTCAAAACCATTTCGAGATATTTTAAAAATACGCCTATGTGCCAAAAAGAAACCTTATAACTCAACAAACACAGGGAATACGACGGGATGTATAATTCATCCCAATTGTAGATTCACCCTTTAGGGGTTGATTAGGACAAAATCCTGTAATATATTTTCCCGTATTTGTATTGGTAATCTTTGTAAGCAAAGAGCAAGTCGATATCTTATTGGTCCTAAGAGATATTAAGGAATCCTTGAAATTACAATTCACCCCTTTTCACCTTTTAGGGGTAAAATTTAAAAAAACTGTCAATACCATTTCGAGATATTTTAAAAGGACACCTATGTGCCAAAATTAATGTTGCAACTAAACGAACACAGGAAATACAATGAGTGTAGGTTCACCCCTTTAGGGGTTGATTAGGATAAATTTCTGAAATACGTTTTTCGGTATTTATACGGGTAATCTTCGTAAGCAAAAAGCAAGTCGATATCTTATTGGTCCTAAGAGATATTAAGGAATCCTTGAAATCACAATTCACCTCTTTTCACCCTTTAGGGAGTAATTTTAAAAAACTGTCAAAACTATTTCGAGATATTTTAAAAAGAAACCTATGTGCCAAAAATTAATGTTGCAACTAAACGAACAGAGGAAATACGACGGGATGTATAATTCACCCCGAATGTAGATCCACCTCTTTAGGGGTTGATTAGGAACAAATCCTGAAATAAGTTTTTCGGTATGTTTATGGGTAATCTTCGTAAGTAAAAAGCAAGTCGGTATCTTATTGGTCCTAAGAGATATTAAGGAATCCTTGAAATCACAATTCATCCCTTTTCACCCCTTAGGGGGTAATTTTAAAAAACTGTCTATAATAACTATTTCGGGATATTTTAAAAAGATACCTATGTGCCAAAAAGTAATGTTGCAACTAAACGAACATAGGAAATACGGCGGGATGTATAATTCACCCCGATTGTAGATCCACCCCTTAAGGGGTTGATTAGGACAAAATCAATAAATTGGTTTTTCGGCATTTGCAAGGGTAGTTTTTGTAAGCAAAAACCAAGTCGATATCTTATTGGTGTTAAAAAATATTAAACAATCCTTGAAATCACATTTCACCCATTTTCACCCTTTAGGGGTTAAATTTAAAAAAGTTGTCAAAACCACTTCGAGATATTTTAAAAAGACGCCTATGTGCTAAAAAGAAACCTTATATCTCAATAAACACAGGGAATACGACGGGATGTATAATTCACCCCGATTGTAGATCCATCCTTTAGGGGTTGATTAGGACAAAATCCTGAAATATATTTTTCGGTATTTGTATGGGTAATCTTTGTAAGCAAAAAGCGAGTCAATATCTTATTGGCCCTAAGAGATTTAAGGAATCCTTGAAATCACAATTCAATCCTTTTCACCCGTTGGGGGTGAAATTTTAAAAAACTACCAAAACCTTTTCGAGATATTTTAAAAAGACACCTATGTGCTAAAACGTAATGTTGCAACTAAACGAACACAGGAAATACGATGGAATGTATAACTCACCCCGATTGTAGATCCACCCCTTTAGGGGTTGATTGGGACAAAAACCTGAAATATGTTTTTCGGTATTTGCATGGGTAATCTTTGTAAGCAAAAAGCAAGTCGATATCTTATTGGTTCTAAGAGATATTAAGGAATACTTGAAATCATAATTCACCCCTTTTCACCCTATAGGGGTGAAATTTTAAAAAACTACCAAAACCTTTTCTAGATATTTTAAAAAGACTCCTATGTGCTAAAAAGTAATGTTGCAACTAAACGAACACAGGAAATACGACGGAATGTATAACTCACCCCGATTGTAGATCCACCCCTTTAGGTGTTGATTAGGACAAATTCCTGAAATAAGTTTTTCGGTAATTGTATGGATAATCTTTGCAAGCAAACAGTAAGTCGATATCTTATTGAACCTAAGAGATATTAAGGAATCCTTGAAATCACAATTCACCCCTTTTCAACCCCTAGGGGTAGAATTTTAAAAAACTGTCAAACCCATTTCGAGATATTTTTAAAAGACACTTATGTGCCAAAAAGTAATGTTGCAACTAAACGAACACAGGAATTACGACGGGATGTATAATTCACCCCGATTGTAGATTCACCCCTTTAGGGGTTGATTAGGACAAAATCCTGAAATTGATGATTCGGTATTTGTATGGGTAATCTTTGTAAGCAAGATGCAAGTCGATATCTTATTGATCCTAAGAGATATTAAAAAATCCTTAAAATCACAATTTAACCCTTTTCACCCTTTAGGGGTGAAATTTCAAAGAACTGTCAATACCATTTTGAGATATTTTAAAAAGACTCTTATGTGCTAAAAAGTAATGTTGCAACTAAACGAACACAGGAATTACGACGGGATGTATAATTCACCCCGATTGTAGATCCACCCCTTTAGGGGTTGATTAGGACAAAAACCTGAAACATGTTTTTTGGTATTTGCATGGGTAATCTTTGTAAACAAAAAGCAAGTCGATATCTTATTGGTACTAAGAGATATTAAGGAATACTTGAAATCATAATTCACCCCTTTTCACCCTATAGGGGTGAAATTTTAAAAAACTACCAAAACCTTTTCGAGATATTTTAAAAAGACTCCTATGTGCTAAAAAGTAATGTTGCAACTAAACGTACACAGGAAATACGACGGAATGTATAACTCACCCCGATTGTAGATCCACCCCTTTAGGGGTTGATTAGGACAAATTCCTGAAATACGTTTTCGGTAATTGTATGGATAATCTTTGCAAGCAAACAGTAGGTCCATATCTTATTGGTCCTAAGAGATATTAAGCAATCCTTGAAATCACAATTCACCCCTTTTCAACCCTTAGGGGTGAAATTTTAAAAAACTGTCAAACCCATTTCGAGATATTTTAAAAAGACACCTATGTGCCAAAAAGTAATGTAGTACAGTAGAATTAGGAAAATTGCATAACAAAATTCGTTTCAGGATGCCATATGGAAAAATCGATGTAATTGGGTGAGTAGCATGTACCATTGAAGTCGCCCCCATTTTTTCAACCTGGAACATTGTTTAAACAATGAAAAACTTGAGACCTGCTAAATTAAATTCTACCCATTATTTGTTTAAATAATTGAGAAAAACCACGAAAATTTTAAAAATTTTCAAATATTTTTCATTTTGTCAAAAAAGCAGCTATTTGCTTGAAACTTACAGAAATTGTGTCATTTATTGGTCTCAACTTACAAAAAAAATTTTATCAAAAAATATTAATTATTTAACGAATTATTGCATTTATTTATTAAAATGGACCTTAATGTAATATGAAAAATGACGTTCTTCCCGTCGTCGTACAGGGCCCATCAGGTGCTCATTTTCTTTGTTGAAACGTCAATTTTCAATATCCATTAAGGTAAAATCCAATTTTTAATTTTTTGACCTCCAAAATGGCGATTAAAAAATTGTTGCTAATTTTGCAATGGTTTTTTGCGTATAATTTTGCGATGAACAAAGATACAGACATGGCATATCGATATTCTTGTAGTTGGTAAAAAAACAAAAATTTTGAAAAAAAAAAGTTCTTCTAGGACCAATAGGAGCCGAGATAATTATTTTTTTTTCTTTTAATTCGTAAATTGTTTATTTATTAACATTAAGGGTCGAAAATTTCACAAAAACTAGTTCAATACTTGAACTTTGAAATGCAATTGAGTCGGATAGAAAAATGCAATTGTAAAGTCCTAATTATGATTTTTAAAGTACCTGTTACGCTGAGAGAGAAGGATGAGTCATCACTGCTGCGCGCTGAAAAAATGGAACTTGCCTTCTTCAAATTCAAACGGCAAGAAAAAATTTGCGGTATCTCCCTTGATTCTTAACCGATTTCGACGTTTTTTTTTTAATCTGTGGTAGCGCGATAAAATATGAACAAACGAGATGTTCGTTTCGAAAAATAATAACAAATTAATTTGTTATAAACAATCACTATAATAAAAAAAATAAAAAAATAAAAAATCGTGGTTTTACAAAAAATATTCATTTTAGGAAGTATCTTGATGTGAAAAGGTTGTATAAGATATTGGGTTTTATTTTGGAACATGTAAAAATATTGTAGTATAACATTCTGAGATAAAATAAGTATAACCATGATACTTTTTCATTTTTTTGAAAAAAATTATCTCGACTCCTATTGGTCCTAGAAAAACTTTTTTTTTTCAAAATTTTTGTTTTTTTACCAGCTACAAGAATATCGATATGCCATGTCCGTATCTTTGTTTATCGCAAAGTTATTCGCAAAAAACCATTGCAAAATTAGCAACAATTTTTCAATCGCCATTTTGGAGGTCAAAAAATTAAAAATTGGATTTTACCTTAATGGATATTGAAAATTGACGTTTCAACAAAGAAAATGAGCACCTGATGGGCCCTGTACGACGACGGGAAGAACGTCATTTTTCATTTTACATTAAGGTCCATTTTAATAAATAAATGCAATAATTCGTTAAATAATTAATATTTTTTGATGAAATTTTTTTTGTAAGTTGAGACCAATAAATAGCTCAATTTCTGTAAGTTTCAAGCAAATAGCTGTTTTTTTGACAAAATGAAAAATATTTGAAAATTTTTAAAATTTTCGCGGTTTTTCTCAATTATTTAAACAAATAATGGGTCGAATTTAATTTAGCAGGTCTCAAATTAATTGTTTTTGAGTACTTTAATAGTAAAAAAAAATTGAAATTCCCAGTGGCAGTAGCTCCCGAGTTAGAAAAAAAAAACAATTTTTGTCGTTTTTTTTGCTGTTTTTCATTGTTTAAACAATGTTCCAGGTTGAAAAAATGGGGGCGACTTCAATGGTACATGCTACTTACCCAATTACATCGATTTTTCCATATGGCATCCTGAAACGAATTTTGTTAAATTTTCGAACTTTTTTGGCTAATTCTACTGTACTAATGCTGCAACTAATGAACACAGGAAATACGACGGGATGTATAATTCACCCCGATTGTAGATCCACCCCTTTAGGGGTTGATTAGGACAAAATCCTGTAATATATTTTTCCGTATTTGTATTGGTAATCTTTGTAAACAAAGAGCAAGTCGATATCTTATTGGTCCTAAGAGATATTAAGGAATCCTTGAAATTACAATTCACCCCTTTTCACCCTTTAGGGGTGAAATTTAAAAAAACTACCAATACCTTTTCGAGATATTCTAAAAATACTCCTATGGGCTAAAAAGTAATTTTGCAACTAAACGAACACAGGAAATACGACGGAATGTATATCTCACCCCGATTGTAGATCCACCCCTTTAGGGGTTGATTAGGACAAATTCCTGATATAAGTTTTTCGGTAATTGTATGGATAATCTTTGCAAGCAAACAGTAAGTCGATATCTTATTGATCCTAAAAGATATTAAGGAATCCTGGAAATCACAATTCACCCCTTTTCAACCCTTAGGGATGGAATTATAAAAAACTGTCAAACCCATTTCGAGATATTTTAAAAAGACACCTATGTGCCAAAAAGTAATGTTGCAACTAAACGAACACAGGAATTACGACGGGATATATAATTCACCACGATTGTAGATCCACCCCTTTAGGGGTTGATTAGAACAAAATCCTGAAATTGGTGATTCGGTATTTGTATGGGTAATCTTTGTAAGCAAAAAGCAAGTCGATATCTTATTGGTCCTAAGAGATATTAAAGAATCCTTAAAATCACAATTCACCCCGTTTCACCCTTTAGGGGTGAAATTTCAAAAAACTGTCAATACCATTTCCAGATATTTTAAAAAGACACCTTTGTGCCAAAAAGTAATCTTGCAACTAAACGAACGCAGGAAATACAATGGGATGTATAATCCACCCCGATTGTAGGTCCGCCCCTTTAGGGGTTGATTAGGGAAAAATCCCGAAATTGGTTTTTCGGCATTTATATGGGTAATACTTGTAAGCAAAAACTAAGTCGATATCCCATCGGCCCTAAGAGATATTAAGGAATTCGTGAAATCACATTTCACCCCTTTTCATCCCTTAGGAGTGGAATTTCGAAAAATCTCTTCTTAGTGGGTGCTTACGTCATGAAGGGAATATACTCTCCGAATTTCAAGTTTCTAGGCCCAGGGGTTCGGGCTGGGCGGTGATGAGTGAGTCAGTCAGTCAGTCAGTCAGTCAGGACACTGCCTTTTATATATATAGATGAAAAACTCGTATGATTTACAAAAATCAACTCTTATAAAACACAAAATAACACTCAACAAAAACAAATGGCCATTTGTAGAATACTGCGTCTTCACAGATCAGTGCGTTTTAGAGCTGGCAACGTCGACAAGCAAGAAAAGGATAGCGTCATTGTGTAAACCCATTAGAGAGTATGAAAAAGAACTACTTCATATGCCCTGTACTGCAAACTCACCTTTGAACGCACTATACAATAATTGAGATAAAATGTATCGACTTACATGTTAATACAAGTGTAATATATTCTTTATTGTAGTGTCTTTATTGTAGAATGAAATGAAATATCCATATTAATTTATAATAATTCAAAATGTGCGTCTGCGCAGACAGTTCAAAACTCGTAATTTCATGACGGTAACTTAAGGACAAAATTACTGTAGCTGATGACAGCACCGGAGATTTAAACATCAAGTGTGAAAGCATACAGATGTTAAACATCGGCGAACTTTAAGTTCACTCGTCTTAAAGTTCTAGTGTGAAAAGGGTATTAGGCTTAGGGCCGCTTTTACAATCGTTGGATAAAGCTCGGATAACGCTATTCCCGGTATAAAGTCAAAAAATCGCTTTTACAATGCTCGGATAAACCTCGGATAGGATAAACATCGGAATAAACACCAGAATATCTTATCTGGCCAACGACACTTCAGATAAAGGGCAGTATAAGTTATTCCCTTGCTCTGATTGGCGAACAAGTATTTATTACCCGGCAACGGTAAAAAAAATTAAATTGACATATGATAAATGTCATTTTATGACGTTTTATTTGAATTTTTATTACAGTTATATAATTGGGGTTGCAGCAGCGTAGTGGTTAGCTCGCTTGCTTTGAAAGTGTGGAATCATGAGATCGACCTAGTAAGGGCAAAAAAATATTTGGCTGTTGCAACCATAGGCTCAGATTCTTTACAATAAATGCTGTAAAAAGTAATCGTTAGGTCATGTCAGAGGACGCTAGTCGCGGCTTTAAAATCTCTAAAACCTAGCCATTGCCGTACGAAATAATAATAGTACGTAATCCCTCGTTATCCATGTATTTGTTCAGTAGTTTTGATTACACGCAGTTGTGAAATAATAATTTGATTTATTTTTTAAAATCGTAGCAATGAACAGTAGCAGCCGATTACCGCTGGAATATGCTCCTAGCACTTTGAGCGCTTCGAATCTAACTGGCCACTATCATCCCTTCCACACTATGTACACATAATGCCAGTTTTTATATATGTATATATGCAGCTTTGGGCTGGAGCCAGTTCGAAGGAACCGGTTGTTATTTATTTATATATTTTTCAAAATGCGAACTGGTTCTTAATGTTGTTATACACTGAAAAAAATACCCCTGTTATTAATCAGTGAAATTTTCCTCTTGAAAGAACTTGTCGATACAATTTTGGCAGTCCACAACTGTACATAATATGTATACGCTTAATCTTATTACTCGCGTTTTTTTGTCCACAGTATGTTTGTGGAACATAAACTCCGCGGTGATAAGGTATTACAGTACATAAATATGAACCACAATCAGGGCCACCGCGTGCGTTTGGGCATAGTCTGCACCGTACACGAGCGGCTCATTAAAGGGACGGCATTTGGTATAGATTCTAATAGAATTCTACTAGTAGAGAGTGATCTTATAAAAATTTACACATGGGCGGTATTTGGGCTCGATTCTATTAGAGGGCGGTTTTATGAATATTTGCACACGAGAGACTGACACTAACGCGGTAGATATATCACAATAAAATAATTATTTGAGTCGAATATTTCGACATCTCCCAATATTTCCCCAAACATGCTCAAATATGTTGCTAATAGTAATGTCAATTTAAAATATGACTTTTCTAATATGTCAGTTTATGTATCAAACAATACCAACTTTATTTTATTTACAATAAAACCATGGATAGCTATCCGAGAATAAAAAATGCATTGTAAAAGCGAACGTTGGAATAAACATCGGAATAAACTTATACCTTAGATAGTTATACCGCTACGTATCCGAGGTTTGTAAAAGCGGCCCTTAGTTGCATAAAGCGTTATTCAGTCAATGTTACTATGCAATATGTTGTCAAGTATTGCTGAAAGCATTGCTGAGTACACAGTCAATTGTTTTTCATCATAACATTGTTAAATATTTGACAATGTCCTCAACTAACGACGTGATTACCTAACAACATAGTTAATAACGCTTTATGCAACTGGGTCTGAGAGATTGGTATTTTTAAAAACATGTAATCAGTGGTGTGTTAGAGCAAGGCTCGCGCTATCCGGTTGTTCAATTTTTATGAATTTTGCGAGCAGGTTTATTATTAAAAACTAAATTCCATACAATTACAATTAATTATTAGAATCAAATATATTAATTACTTAAAAAAAATATATTACGCAATATTTTATATTGAACCATTGCTATATTTAAATAGAATACAGCCTATATTTCATTTATTACTTTTGCTATTACGACTGTGATTTTGATTGGATGCGTCGTACTATTGAGAAGTGACATTACCGGTGGCGGCGCTGTGCTCCAAGGCAATATGGCTGATGTCTGTAGTACTCAGCTGTCAATATGCTAATAGCGAACAGGTTAATTTAAGAACAGTACATTTTTATTTTATGAAAATGCGAGTAAATATTTGCGAAATCGAGAAGCATAACAGAAGGTGGGCATCAAATTACAGTATTTAAAGTATAATTTCAGTAGAATTATTGAAGTGTAATTTGTAGTTGAGCAGGTGTTAAATGGCGGGCACGTATTTTTATGTGGTACTGTCTGAGTTTTAGTCATCTGAATTTTCAATATATGAATTATGTTTTCAAACAAGTGCATTATGTTCATTGACACATGAAATAAAATTAGTTTTAGTTGGACAGGAGCAGCTAAAAGTTAAATACGCAACTTGTAGGTGCAAGTATATTAGTGCAATTTTGTTTTTCTGCGACAAATGTAATGAACAAACTCGCATAGTATCAGTTACCTTTTAACTCAAAATATATTTCCATGCCTTCCTCCTGTCCATAACCAAACCTTTTCCCAATCTGGACTTAATATTAACTTTCCCTCCATTGTTCTTAAGAAAAGAAAAAAACTAAGATATTTGTCTTGTCTTGAATGACAGCCAAAAACACTACAATTTGTTCTACTTTTATAGTTTTTCACAACTTCTATCGACATTCTAACAAAAATTCAACGCTATAACATATGTAATAAGTAGGGTGACCATCCGTCCCGGTTTTATGTACATTGTCCCGGTGTCCCGAAAAATGTTTTCGGGACGGTCGATTGTCACGGTTTTTATATAATTAAGTATTTGTAAGAAAAGAAATATTAAGACTAGTCAATGTAATGTGAGAGGTGAGATCCTTTTTTTGTTTTTTGCTCTTCACTTGGATCTGGGAGGTGAAGACCTTTTTTGTTTGCTCTTCACTTGGATCTGGGAGGTGAGGACCTTCTTTTTTTCCCTGTGTCCCGGTTTCCCTTCACTGAAATCTGGTCACCCTAATAATAAGTTCAAATAGTACTAGAGCGCCTAGTACAATATTTGGCCACTAGACTGCGTATTCGAGCGTGTAATTTCTCAATTAGCAGTCTGGTATCTAGTGTGAAATAACCAGTCTTATAGATAGTGGTGTGTTGGATAGCAAAAACCGGTTGTTAAATTTTCATATATTTTTGAATTATTACAAATATTTCGAGCAGGTGATAAGGTAAGGAATACAAATATCCATGCCCTGGCCAGAATTTGAACCCGGGATATAGGAGCACGATCGCTACCTCTGCGGTACCAAGACCAGCAATTTATGTTATTTAAGATAAATGTTACACTAAGATTGAGTCTATTTAGGTAAGATTTAAGAATAAAATTTATATGTAACTAGAACGAACATCAAAATTTAATATATCAAGATAATTAAATTAATTCGTAAATGTGTAATTGCTGGCAGATAGTCACGAAATTAAGGCCATTCCTTTCAGTAAAAAAGAAGAATAAAATCTGAATTAAAAGCTACGGGCTATGTTCATAATCTTTTACTAAATCTTAGTAGCACTACTGAGACAAGTATACTAAGCGTTTACTAAAAATTGATGTTCATAATTAGAGTCCGGCAAATATATGCAACGGTACTTTAAGTAGGTGTTTTTCGATAAAAAGCGGCACATGTGTTATCTGTAGAAATAAAATGTAATTATATATATTTGTAATGTGCCCTGCTGACAAATAGTGTAGCGTATAAAAATTGAATATCTTATCAAAAACTGACCAATGGCAAAGGAGTGACTGGAATAATCTCGGATATAATCCCAAAATAATGAGGTGTCGTTATTTAGATAAGAATTCATTGCGGTACAAGTGTTTTATTCTTTTGTTTTTTGTTGATCTTTATTTCCAAATAGAAAAAATTGAAAAATGAAAAAGTTTATAAACGACATTATTTATTATTAACCCTTATAGGACTATCGGTTTATATATGAACCGCGGTTTGTATACTCTACTGGCCGAGCGGTTTATATATGAACCGCGGTTTGTATACTCTGCTGGCTGAGCGGTTTATATATGAACCACTGTTTTTGTTTATTCTTTCTAAGCGCTAGCGTCATTAGTAGAGAACGGATATTTCATTTTAGAAAATAAAGTTTAACCTTGAGCCATAGGCGTAGATATTAAAAGTAGAATTTTATCTTCTAATTGGGCAGTTTTATATTGTCACTTGACGGGACAGCTTGGGCTATGGAAATATCGCCGCTTCTTCTTCTTCTTCATGAGCCTTCATTTGTCCAGTTTTGAACATAGGCCTCCTTCATTTTTTCACTCTTCTCTGTTGTGGGCCAATCTATACCATGTAAATCCAGCATGTCACGTGATGTTATCACCCCATCTCATTTGCGGCCTTCCTCTTCGTCTCCTTCCATCCCAGAGGCGCCACAGTTAAGTTATAGTGTTCCAGCGATTGACAATTTGTCTGACGTTATGTAATGAATCTTTCTATTCTGTAATGAATCGGTAAGTCCGCCAGAACAACAACCAAACTGTCACAAGTCACCCTACGCGAGAATTCCTTTCAAAGGAATTCTCCATCGGCTGCCATCGTTTTTTTTTTTTTGGGATTTTACAAGGGGGTACTTTAAAATAAACATTTTTAAGAATTCTCGCACGCGTTCAATTTTAATTCCGGCCGGCAGCGAGTACTAGGTTAATTAAATTTAGTACGTTAAGGGTTAATAAATAGTATACACAAGCAACATAAATGCAATTTTAATATCAATAATAATAATAGTAAGAAATTTTTCGACAAGGTGTGTGTTGTAGTGAGTTTTTTTTCTTTTCTCAATAATAATTAATAATAATATTTATGAAAGTAATAAGTTTTTAATCATTTAAAGATATCATTACGTATTTTTCTAAATTTTCATCAGAAAAATTAGTTCTTTTCGATGTATATACTTTACTCGCCGGGAACAGATTTCAGTTTGTTTACTGTCCAATAAATAATTATTATACACTCAACCCTCGATTTACACGGTAGATTGGTTCCTAGAAAAACCGTGTAAATCGAAAATCGTGTAGATCGAGACCAGCGTTTTACACAAAAAAATGTTAAAAACAAAGAGGGTTCGTTTTTTTAAATGAATTATTATTTTTTATATTTATTTTCAAATATTTATTAATAACATGTGTACATATATAGAAAACTCGTGTAAATAAAATTAAGAAGGTACAAAAATAAAAAAAAAAAAAATTATGTCTTATACATATGTATACATACATATGTAGAAAAATCTCTAATCTTCGTCAGAGCTTGTTATAGCTCTGATTTTTTTTTTTTTTTTTTTTTTCTTTGTTTGATTAGAAATATCACTATCGGAGTCGCTGACAGAAACTTCGCCAGTGTTTTCCTTTGGAATTCCATCATTTGATATGTCTTCGTTTCTTAATTCATTTATTATTTTAGGAGATATGAAATCAGTGATCAACATTTGCTTAGTTTGGTTTCCTTATAAATTTCTTCATATTGGCTAAGAGCTTGTTTTATTGTTCTTTGAAATTTGAATGCTCGTTCAAAATCAGGATCATTGTTTAAAAAATACGTTTGCAGTTCTCTCCCTAATCGAAGCCCCTCAGCTATCACAATTTTCACCTGCATTACTGTCATCATCGATTTTTTTTCATATTTCAAACCGTGTAAAAGCGAAACCGTGTTAACCGAGTACCATGTAAATCGAGGGATGAGTGTATATATAAAAGCCCTAATTTCTGTGTATCCTCATAACGCTAAGTTCCTAGGTGCTAGCCCTGTACTTGGTGAATTTCATCATTTCTATATTCAACTCCGCGAACATCCAGAAAAGTTTCATTCTTATTTTCGCATTAGTATTTCAACGTGATTATATTTTGGAAAAAATGCAACATAAATTGGTAAAAAATGGACAAATTTCAATCGGAACCTACTATAAATACCTTTTATAAATGAGAACTACTTGTAAATGCCTCAATATCCATTTTAAACAACTATTTTAGCAACGATGATAGCAGAGAAATCAAAATTGTTTGAACGCGTCGCTTTGCTCGACTATAACAACGTTATAACCTCGCTGCAGTACGCTCCACTATGCGCGTGTTAATACGAATTCATTTATTTAATTTCGCCGCTTTGCTATCCGTTTTGCTCTCCGCTTTCATCGCTGCTTTGCTCTCTGCTTCACTATGTGTTTATCCTTGGCGAGAATATAGCTCTTAGCTCTCCAGACAGTATATACCTTGGCTTAATTAAAGAATGTTGTGTCAATTAGCGTGATACCCGCGGGCCGTGCCTGGCCCGATACTTATTTTTAAAAGACACGCATTGAGCGGCTTTTTAGGATTTCCTAGGTATAATCAGAAACAGCTATACCATTGAGGTCCAGCATATGACCCACGGGCCGTACCCGTCCCGATATTAATTTTTAAACGACACGCATTTATCAGATTTTTAAGATTTCCTAGGTATAATCAGAAACCACTATACCATTCATGTCCAGCATATGGCCCGCAGGCCGTATCCGGTCCGATACTAATTTTTAAACGACACGCATTGAGCGGCTTTTTAGTATTTCCTAGGTAATCAGAAACAGCTATACCATTGATGTTCAGCATACGGCCCGATATTAATTTTTGAGCGACACGCATCAAGCAGCTTTTTAGGATTTCCTAGGTATAATCAAGAAACGTTTTTGTTTTGTTAATATACGCAGAATCATGCAAATTTTAATAATTGATTCCTGCTTATATTGATTTTTATTCGATATCAGTTTGCCAACGTTGTTGGCAACGGCTAGTTGGCGTCTGCTAGTATTTAAAGATTCTGACAACGACCGGTTTTGTTTTTCTAAATTTACTATAAATAATATTTAGTTTTTGTATAATATTTTTTGATATTATAATGCTTTGAGCATCCGGAGTTAGATTGAAAATAAAATATTTTAAAACTTCAAAATTATTAACATAAAATAACGCCGCTGCAAGCCAAGTTGCCCAACGTGTCACAACAGGATTTGGTTGTAAGGGTAAATTTGGACATAATTCTTTATATAAAGATACTCTTAATGGCACTACCCTTTTTTACCAATCTCCTATGCAAAATAGGCTTTGAGAAAAGAGCCTGGTATAAGCATTTCACTTTTGT
Organism: Liopterus haemorrhoidalis; assembly: GCA_963971575.1. Lineage (NCBI taxonomy): Eukaryota > Metazoa > Arthropoda > Insecta > Coleoptera > Dytiscidae > Liopterus > Liopterus haemorrhoidalis. Next base: position 18,024,126 of record OZ020621.1, read on the forward strand.
AAGAACAAACTAAGAGGAAATTTTGTTTTGAATAGTTTCCATCTTTGAAATTGTATGTCATGTTGGTATTAAAAATGTCACTTTTTTAAAATGTCGATCCATTTGACATATGTCATAATGAAAAATGATATTATCTGTCTCATTTTGTAATACGGAACTAACAGGAAAAGTTCATTTTTTATGTTGTATATTGACAATCTATATATATAAAAGGCAGTGTCCTGACTGACTGACTGACTGACTGACTGACTCACTCATCACCGCCCAGCCCGAACCCCTGGGCCTAGGAACTTGAAATTCGGAGAGTATATTCCCTCCATGACGTAAGCACCCACTAAGAAGGGATTTTTCGAAATTCCACTCCTAAGGGATGAAAAGGGGTGAAATATGATTTCACGAATTCCTTAATTTCTCTTAGGGCCGATGGGATATCGATTTAGTTTGTGCTTACAAGTAATACCCATACAAATACCGAAAAACCAATTTCGGGATTTTGCCCTAATCAACCCCTAAAGGGGTGAACCTACAATCGGGGTGGATTATACATCCCGTTGTATTTCCTGTGTTCGTTTAGTTGCAAGATTACTTTTTGGCACATAGGTGTCTTTTTAAAATATCTCGAAATGGTATTGACAGTTTTATGAAATTTCACCCCTAAAGGGTGAAAAGGGGTGAATTGTGATTTTAAGGATTCTTTAATATCTCTTAGGACCAATAAGATATCGACTTGCTTTTTGCTTACAAAGATTACCCATACAAATACCGAATCAAAAATTTCAGGATTTTGTCCTAATCAACCCCTAAAGGGGTGGATCTACAATCGGGGTGAATTATGCATCCCGTCGTAATTCCTGTGTTCGTTTAGTTGCAACATTACTTTTTGGTACATAGGTGTCTTTTTAAAATATCTCGAAATGGGTTTGACAGTTTTTTAAAATTCCATCTCTAAGGGTTGAAAAGGGGTGAATTGTAATTTCAAGGATGCCTTAATATCTTTTAGGATCAATAAGATATCGACTTACTGTTTGCTTTCAAAGATTATCCATACAATTACCGAAAAACTTATTTCAGGAATTTGTCCTAATCAACCCCTAGTGGTGGTTCTACAATCGGGGTGAGTTATACATTCCGTCGTATTTCCTGTGTTTGTTTAGTTGCAACATTACTTTTTAGCACATAGGAGTATTTTTAAAATATCCCGAAAAGGTTTTGATAGTTTTTTAAAATTTCACCCCTATAGGGTGAAAAGGGATGTATTGTGATTTCAAGGATTCCTTAATATTTCTTAGGACCAATAAGATATCGACTTGCTTTTTGCTTACGAAGATTACCCATACAAATACCGAAAAACTTATTTCAGGATTTGGTCCTAATCAACCCCTAAAGGGATGAATCTACAATCGGGGTAGATTAAACATCCCGTTGTATTTCCTGTGTTCGTTTAGTTGCAACATTAATTTTTGGCACATAAGTGTCTTTTTAAAATATCTCGAAACAGTTTTTTTAAATTTTCAAGTGATTATGATTGATAGTGATTTCAAGGATTCCTTAATATCTCTTATGACCAATAAGATATCGACTTGCTTTTTGCTTACAAAGATTACCAATACAAATACGGAAAAATATATTACAGCATTTTGTCCTAATCAACTCCTAAAGGGTGAATCTACAATTGGGGTGAATTATACATCCCGTCGTATTCCCTGTGTTTGTTGATTTATAAGGTTTCTTTTTGGCACATAGGCTTATTTTTAAAATATCTCGATATGGTTTTGACAATTTTTTTTAAATTTAACCCCTAAAGGGTGAAAAGGGGTAAAATGTAATTTCAAGGATTGTTTAACATTTTTTAGGACCAATAAGATATTGACTTGGTTTTTGCTTGCAAAAACTACCCATGCAAATACCGAAAAACCAAATTTTTGATTTTGTCCTAATCAACCCCTTAAGGGGAGGATCTACAATCGGGATGAATTATACACCCCGTCGTATTTCCTGTATTCGTTTAGTTGCAACATTACTTTTTGGCACATAGGTGTTTTTTTTTTTTTTATTTTCACCCCTTAAGGTTGAAAAGGGGTGAAATGTGATTCCAGGAATATCTTATGTCTTTTAGGACCAATAAGATATCAACTTGGTTTCTGCTTATAAAGATTACCCATACAAATTCCGAAAAATCTATTTCAGGATTTTATCTTAATCAACCTCTAAAGGGGTGAATCTACATTCGGGGTGAATTATAGAACCCTTTGTATATCCAGCGGTTGTTGAGTTATAACATTCCATTTTGGCATATATGTGTTTTGACAGTTTTCTTTCACTCCTAAAGGGTAAATTAGTATTTTTTTGTTAGAAATAAAAAATTACGGGAGTACATTTTTAAAATAAAAAAATATAAAAATAAAATAAAAATAAAAAATTATAGGAGAGTACATTTTTCAGTATGACGTAAGAACCCACTAAGAAAGGATTTTTTCAAGTTCGACCCTTATCTGGTGAAAAGGAGTAAAATGTTTTTTCACGGATTCCTCAATATCTCTTAGGACAGATGAGATATCTACTAGATTTTTTGTTACAAAGATTACCCATACATAAATTTAAAAACAAACTGCGGATTTTATGCCAATGAGACCATCAATATACCGTAGCGAAGCACGGGTTTTCAGCTAGTCTATATATATATAAAAGGCAGTGTCCTGACTGACTGACTGACTGACTGACTGACTCACTCATCACCGCCCAGCCCGAACCCCTGGGCCTAGAAACTTGAAATTCGGAGGGTACATTCCCTTCATGACGTAAGCACCCACTAAGAAGGGATTTTTCGAAATTCCACTCCTAAGGGATGAAAAGGGGTGAAATATGATTTCACGAATTACTTAATATCTCTTAGGGCCGATGGGATACCGACTTAGTTTTTGCTTACAAGTATTACCCATACAAATGCCGAAAAACTAATTTCGGGATTTTGCCCTAATCAACCCCTAAAGGGGTGAACCTACCATCGGGATGGATTATACATCCCGTTGTATTTCCTGTGTTCGTTTAGTTGCAAGATTACTTTTTGGCACATAGGTGTCTTTTTAAAATATCTCAAAAGGGTTTTGACAGTTTTTTGAAATTTCACCCCTAAAGGGTGAAAAGGGGTGAATTGTGATTTTCAGGATTCTTTAATATCTCTTAGGACCAATAAGATATCGACTTGCTTTTTGCTTACAAAGATTACCCATACAAATACCGAATCACCAATTTCAGGATTTTGTCCTAATCAACCCCTAAAGGGGTGGATCTACAATCGGGGTAAATTATACATCCCGTCGTAATTCCTGTGTTCGTTTCGTTGCAACATTACTTTTTGGCACATAGGTGTCTTTTTAAAATATCTCGAAATGGGTTTGTCAGTTTTTTAAAATTCACCCCTAAGGGTTGAAAAGGGGTGAATTGTGATTTCAAGGATTCCTTAATATCTCTTAGGATCAATAAGATATCGATTTACTGTTTGCTTACGAATTTAATCAATATAAATACCGAAAAACTTATTTCAGGATTTTGTCCTAATCAACCCCTAAAGAGGTGAACCTACAATCGGGGTGGATTATACATCCCGTTGTATTTCCTGTGTTCGTTTAGTTGCAACATTAATTTTTGGCACATAGGTGTCTTTTTAAAATATCTCGAAATGGTATTGACAGTTTTTTTAATATTCACCCCTAAAGGGTGAAAAGGGGTGAATTGTGATTTCAAGGATTCCTCAGTATCTCTTAGCACCAATAAGATATCGACTTGCTTTTTGCTTACAAAGATTACCCATACAAATACGGAAAAATATATTTCAGGATTTTGTCCTAATCAACCCCTAAACAATTGGGGTGAATTATACATCCCGTCGTATTCCCTGTGTTTGTTGAGTTATTAGGTTTCTTTTTGGCACATAGGCGTATTTTTAAAATATCTCCCAAAATGGTTTTGACAATTTTTTTAAATTTAACCCCTTAAGGGTAAAAAGGGATTTTTAGGATTGTTTAACATTTTTTAGGACCAATAAGAGATCGACTTGGTTTTTGCTTACAAAAACTACCCATGCAAATACCGAAAAACCAATTTTTGGATTTTGTCCTAATCAACCCCTTAAGGGGTGGATCTACAATCGGGATGAATTATACATCCCGTCGTATTTCCTGTGTTCGTTTAGCTGCAATATTACTTTTTGGCACAGAATTGTTTTTTTTTTTAATATCTCGAAATGATTTTGACATTTTTTTTTAAATTTCACCCCTTAAGGGTGAAAAGGGGTGAAATGTGATTTCAGTAATTCATTAATTCTTTTAGGACCAATAAGATATCGACTTGGTGTTTGCTTACAAAAATTATCCATACAAATGCCGAAAAACTTATTTCAGGATTTCGTCCTAATCAACCCCTAAAGGGATGATTCTACAAACGGGGTAGATTATACATCGCGTCGTATTTCCTGTGTTTGTAGAGTTATAACATTTCTTTTTGGCACATATGTAGGTGTCCTTTTAAAATGTCTCGAAATGGTTTAAACAGTTTTTTACCTTTAACAAATATCACCCCTAAAAGGTGAAAAGACGGAATTGTGATTTTAAGGACGCCTTAATATCTTCTAGGATCAATAAGATATAGACTTGGTTTTTGCTAATAAAGATTATCCATACAAATGCCGAAAAATGAATTTCAGGATTTTATCTTAATCAACCCCTAAAGGGATGAATCAACATTCGAGGTGAATTATAGAACCCTTTGTATTTCCAGCGGTTGTTGAGTTATAACATTCCATTTTGGCATATATGTGTTTTGACAGTTTTCTTTCACTCCTAAAGGGTAAATTAGTATTTTTTTGCTAGAAATAAATAATTCGGAGAGTACATTTTTCAGTATGACGTAAGAACCCACTAAGAAAGGATTTTTTCAAGTTCGACCCCTATCTGGTGAAAAGGAGTAAAATATTTTTTCACGGATTCCTCAATATCTCTTAGGACAGATGAGATATCGACTAGATTTTTTGTTACAAAGGTTACCCATATACAAGTTTAAAAACAAACTGCGGATTTTATGCCAATGAGACCATCAATATACCGTAGCGAAGCACGGGTTTTCAGCTAGTCTATATATATAAAAGCAAGTGTCCTGACTGACTGACTCATCACCGCCCAGCCCGAACCCTTGGGCCTAGAAACTTGAAATTTGGAGAGTATATTCCCTCCATGACGTAAGCACCCACTAAGAAGAGATTTTTCGAAATTCAACCCCTAAGGGGCGAAAAGGGGTGAAATGTGATTTCACGGATTCTTTAATATCTCTTCGGGTCGATGAGATATCGACTTAGTTTTTGCTTACAAAGATTACCCATACAAATGCCGAAAAACTTATTTCAGGAATTTGTCCTAATCAATCCCTAAAGGGGTGAATCTACAATCGGGGTGAATTCTACATCCCGTCGTATTTCCTGTGTTTGTTGAGTTATAAGGTTTCTTTTTGGCACATAGGTGTCTTTTTATAATATCTCGAAATGGTTTTGACAGTTTTTTAAAATTTCACCCCTAAAGGTTGAAAAGGGGTGATATGTGATTTCAAGGATTCTTTAATATCTCTTAGGACCAATAAGATATCGACTTGCTTTTTGCTTACAAAAATTACCCATACAAATACCGAAAAACTGATTTCAGGATTTTGTTCTTATCAACCCCTAAAGGGGTGAATCTGCAATTGGGGTGAATTATACATCCCGTCGTATTTCCTGTGATTGTTGAGATGTAACATTACTTTTTGGCACATAGGTGTATTTTTAAAATATTTCGAAATGGTTTTGACAGTTTTTTTAAATTTCAGCCCCAAAGGGTGAAAAAGGGTGACATGTGATTTCAAGGATTCCTTAATATTTCTTAGGACCAATAAGATATCGACTTGGTTTTTTCTTACAATAATTACTAATACAAATGCCAAAAAACTTATTTCGGGATTTTGTCCTAATCGACCCCTTAAGGCGTAAATATACAAACGGGGTGAATTATTCATCTCGTCGTATTTCATATGTTTGTTGAGCTATAAAATTTATTTTTTGCACGTAGGTGTCTTTTTAAAATATCTCGAAATGGTATTAACAGTTTTTTAAAATTACATCCCTAAAGGGCGAAAAGGCGTGAAATTTTAATTCAATGATTTCTTAATATCTCTTAGGACCAATAAGATACCGACTTGGTTTTTGCTTACAAAGATTACTCATACAAATGCCGAAAAACTTATTTCAGGATTTTGCCTAATCAACCCCTGAAGGTGTGAATCTACAAACGGGGTGAATTATACATCCCGTCGTATTTCCTGTATTTGTTGTGTTATACAATTTCTTTTTTGCACAAAAGTGTCTTTTTAAAATATCTCGAAATAGTATTGATAGTTTATTAAAATTACGTCCCTAAAGGGTGAAGGGGGTGAAATGTGAATTCAAGGATTCCTTAATATTTATTAGGACCAATAAGATATCGACTTGGTTTTTTCTTACAATAATTACTCATACAAATGCCGTAAAACTTATTTCAGATTTAGTATTTTTAAAATATTTCGAAATGGTTTTGACAGTTTTTTAAAATTTCAGCCCCAAAGGGTGAAAAGGGGTGACATGGGATTTCAAGGATTCCTTAATATTTATTAGGACCAATAAAATATCGACTTGGTTTTTTCTTACAATAATTACTCATACAAATGCCGAAAAACTTATTTCAGGATTTTGTCCTAATCAACCCGTAAAGGGGTGTATATACAATCGGGGTGAATTAAACATGCTGTCGTATTTCCTGAGTTTGTTGAGTTAGAATATTTCTTTTTGGCACATAAGTGTCTTTTTAAAATATCTCCAAATAATATTGACAGTGTTTTAAAATTGCATCCCTTAAGGGTGCAAAGGAGTGAAATGTCAATTCAAGAATTTCTTAATATCTCCTCGGACCAATAAAATATCGACTTGGTTTTTTCTTACAAAGATCATTCATACAAATGCCGAAAAACCTATTTCAGGATTTTGTCCTAATCAACTCCTGAAGGGGTGAATCTACAATCGGGGTGAATTTTACATCCCGTCGTATTTCCTGTGTTTGTTGAGTTATAAGGTTTCTTTTTGGCACATAGGTGTCTTTTTAAAATACCTCGAAATAATTTTGACAGTTTTTTAAAATTTCACCTTTAAAGGGGTAAATGGGTATTTTTTTATTCGATAGAACGTTTTTTGGACATAGATACATGAAATTCGCAAAGTATATTCTTTCCATGACGTAAGCACCTACTAATCAGAGATTTTTCGAAGTTGACCTCGAAGGGTCTAAAAAGGGGGTCAAATATGATTTCAGGGATTCCTCAATATCTCTTAGGACCAGTCAGATATCGACTTGGTTTTTATTTACAATGGTTATCTAAACAAATGTTTAAATAACATAGGAATTCAGAATTTTGTCTTTATTAACCTATAAATTGAACCCTTCGTATTTCCAGTTTCTTAGTTCCAATCTTTGTTGAGTTATAACACTCATTTTTGATAGAACATCTCTTGGACATAGAGACATGAAATTCGGTAATTATATTCCGTCCATGATGTAAGCACCCACTAAGAAGGGGTTTTATGAAATTCCAGCCCTAAGGGGTGAAAAGGGATGCAATTTGATTTCAGGGATTCCTCAATATCTCTTAGGACTAATGAGATATAGACTTGATTTTTGATTAAAAAGGTTACCCATACATTTTTTTTTTTTTTTTATTCAGGATTTTTCCCTAATCAACCCCTACACGGGTGAATTTACATTCGGGTTGAATTATAGAAACCTTTGTATTTCCTGAGTTATAACATTTCATTTTGGTGCATAGGTTTCTATTCAAAATATTTAGAAAGCGTTTTTACAGTTTTTTTAATTTCATTCCTAACGGGCTAAATTGGTATTTTTATTCGATAGAACGTCCCTTGACATACAGACATTCGGGAAATATATTCCCTCCATGACGTAAGCACCCACTAATATGGAATTTTTCAAAATTCGGTCCCTAAGGGGGTGAAATTGGCTGAAATGTGATTTCACGGTTTCCTCAATATCTCTTAGGACCATTGAGATATCGACTTGGTTTTTACTTACAAAGGTTACCCATAAAAATATAAAGTTATGTCAAAATTATACCCTAATCAACCCCTAGAGAAGAATTATAAAACTCTTCGCATTTTCTTCGTTTGTTGAGTTATAATATTCCTTTTAACATATATATGTCTTTCTAAAATGTTTAAAAAGTTTTACAGTTTTTTTTTACTCAGTAGTTCGAGCCCTATATATTGTAAAAGGGTATAATGTTTTTTCATGGTTTCCTCAATATCTCTTAGGACAGATGAGATGTCGACTAGGTTTTTGCTTACAAAGGTTACCCATACACTTGTTTAAAAACAAACTGAGGATTTTACACTAATGCGTCCGTCAGTATACCGTAGCGAAGCACGGGTACTCAGCTAGTACATTTATAATATTATCATAGTATTGGTTCACACGGATACGCCAAAGTCTGTTTACACCACAACAGTCACCAAAGTAACCAGATCTAGTTTCGTATTACAAATTGAGACAGATTATATCTTAATTATAATGACCATAACCTAGAAACCTAAAGTCGGTTTTACAGTGTAAGGAATATTTTTAATTGACATTTAAAGTCAGTAATACACTATAAAAGTAACCAAAATAACCAGATCTAATTTATTCTTACAAAGTGAACAGCTTATATACCCAATACAGTCTATATATAGTATGCTAATATCAGAGAGGGCGCTTTATATGTTAAAAGAAGTTAAAAATTATTACAGAATTATTCGTTCGAAATAAAGTTTAAAATAGCACGCCTATGGCAAAAGTACCGTTGCATATATTTGCCGGTCTCTGTTCATAATACACAATTATTGTTATTAGAGCTTAAAGCTGTCTGGTAAATTGAAATTTAAGATGCGTTCGGCATAACTGTGCAGTGTTAACTCTGTGTTGTGCAAGGTTTTTGTCACGTGACCACTGTGCAAGAAAGTCAAAGACGAACGCTTTGTTCAGATTGTGCAGTTATTCAAACTATTAATCTAACCTATTTTTTTTTTTTTTTAAACAAATGAATTATATGTGTGTGATTAAATCAAGTCTGTCTCCTGCTAATTATTTTGTACGATAATATATAAATGGCGCATTAAGGTTTTCAGATGCTTTTAAGTAATATAAAAGAAATTTAATTTGATAAGGAAGACAATTCAGAAGAATTTTCAAAACCAGAAAATATTTTGGAAAAAGTGTTTGAATATGCAAAGAGGTCTGTTCCAAACATGACTACAAATCAATTTAAAGTACATTTCTGCTTGTATCCAGAAAATTTGGAGTCTTTTTGAGTGTATGTTCCATTGTGAGGTTCATGTCTGTACTATTTATTTTGCTGCAGGCATAAACAATGATATCTTGATTGTTTTCACTCATATTGTTTTGTAGAAATAAAGCTTGTATTTTTACCGCGAAAAACACTATTGCACAGGTTGCCGCACGATCTGAACTTGTGACGACTGTGCAACACAAACTGCACTGCACGATATTTTCTGAACGATCTTCGTGCAGCACAGAGCACTCTGAAACTTTATGCCGAACGTTTATTGTGTAAATTATGCAGAATGTGTGGATTATTAGCTTATGCCGAACGCACCTCTAGTAACACTTCATCTCCTTTAACATGTTTTACAGTGCATATGTCCATATCTTTCTATCGACAATAGAAAAGGTTGCCAAACGTACTTCTCTATTAGTTAAAAGATCGTAGTATAGAGATTATGAACAGTACTAACGTTAGCATCGCACTTTCTTATTTTAACAAGTAACGCTTAATTGCAATAGTAAAAGATTATGGGCATGACCCTATAAATTTAATTAAATAATGTAAATAGTATAAAAATGTTACCTCGTTGAATCCTAAAATGCCAGGTTCTCTGGCGTAAGGTCCAGCTGCACCGGGAGTAGTGGCTGGGGACCTCAAGCCAGTGTTGCTTGGGTTCTGGAGGGTGAAACTGTGTCCATAGGTACTCATTCCAAGGATGATCTTCTTTGGATCAGCTCCCTTCTTGATCCAGATGTCAACGCAGGCTTGCTGTTAACATCAAATTTAAATATAAATTATAGGTTGTAATGGAAAGGAAGTCGATGGAATAATATCCATAAGAAATGGATTCAAATATGTTGACATACTTAGTTTAGTTTCAGTTTTGAAAGTTAAAAGTATTTTTTGTACAGGTATGCAACAAGGGACAATAATTTTATATTATTGTCATTTTATTAAGTTATATACGAAATAACCTTCTCTTTCCCTTATATTAGAAAGAAAGGTCGTGTCCCATATTCGTCTATACTTAAATATGATCCTGCTATATCTCTTTTTTTTATTTTTTTCGGCCTAATATATGGTTTCTATACTTTACAGATGATTATAAGACAATATCCACCAAAAAGTCAATTTTTGTCTGTCTGTCTGTCTTTCCGTCTGTCTGTCTGTTCGAGATTCACGCAAAAATGGCTGGACATATTTTTACGAAATTTGGTACGATGATAGAGTAAAACCAGGATTCGAACATAGGCTATAAGGCATTTCAATTTTTTTATGCTAGGGGGTTATCTCGGGGTTAAAACAGTTTATTTAAAAATTTAAAATATCTCCCTTATTATTGACTTTATACTAATAATGTTGTTCAATGCATTTTTTCAATAAGATGAATATTTAGGGAGTTATAGGAGGACACCCTAAAACTAAAATCTACATATATCTCCCTTATTATTGACTTAACAGCAAAATTATATATGAACAAAATACAAGGTGTCTCAAAAGAAATTTTATATTTATTTAGCTTACTGCGTGAACGCAACGTATCCGAGGGGAGCGGGGGTTATGTCAATCGGTAGCTTGGCTCTTGGGAATTCAGTCGCTATGAAGCGTTTCTCGGGAGCAGATCGCGCGTTATTCGTGCGAGAGTTTTACAAAAACGGTGATTCGGCGACTGTAGCGCGTAGAAAATTCTGCAGTATTCGAGGTTTTCGCCACTTAAATGATGCACCAAGCATTCCTCTCATTCGACATTGGGTTAAAAAGTTTGAAGAGACTGGTACAACGCTGGATAAATCAAAATCCGGGCGACCTAGGTCATCAAGAACGGTAGAAAACGTGGAGAATGTTAATCAGTCTGTTCGTGACGACCCGAACCTTTCAATTCGGAAGCGCGCAAGTGCTTTAAATGTGCATAGATCATCATTACATCGCATTATGCACAAAGACCTAAAGCTGTACCCCTACAAAATTCAATTGGTGCAAGAATTAAAGCCCCAAGATGCCAGTCAGAGGCTTAATTTCGTAAATCAGGTGATTGAGCGATTTTCAACGTTTACCAACATTTTGTTTTCGGATGAAGCTCATTTTCATCTTAATGGCCACGTAAATAAGCAGAACTGCCGCTACTGGAGTGCAACGAATCCGAAACGCAAACATCCGAAACCCCTACATTCGCCTAAAGTGACCGTATGGGCTGCGATGTCGGCGCGAGGAATTATCGGCCCTTACTTTTTTGAAGACGAAAGGGGGCGTGCACTTAAGTGAATTCAGAGCGTTATGTGGAGATGTTAGACAACTTCTTGGTACCTGAACTGCAAAACTTTCCTGGCTATAACCAAAGAACATGGTTCCAACAGGACGGAGCAACTTCACACACGTCCAATATGTCTCTGCCACGTGTTCGTGAAATTTTCTCAGGCAAATTGATCTCCCGGAGAGGTGACACAAATTGGCCTCCACGCAGTCCAGATTTAACCTCTATGGACTTTTTCCTATGGGGTTATCTTAAATCTAAAGTTTACGCCAATAAACCGACTTCACTGGCGCATTTGAAAGAAAATATCCGTCACGAAATGGCAGCCATCCCTGAGTCCACCTGCCGAGACGTCATAAGTAATTTTACTGTTCGATTAAATGAGTGCCGAGAACGCGATGTTCTACATTTAGACGATATTATTTTTAAGAAATAAATCCCCAAAAAGTGTATTTTAATAATTAATAAACATTTTTTCTATATACGGCTTACTTTTTTTTTAATCGATTCACTAAATATAAAATTTCTTTTGAGACACCTTGTAGTTTATAATAAGAAAATAAATAATTTATTTCTATGCATTTTTTCATTTAGATGAATATTTGGGGAGTTTCGGAGAGGACATGCTAAAGCTAAACTTTTCAAATATCTCCTTTATTATTGACTTAACAACAAAAATGTATATAATAAAAATTGGTAGAATTAGGAAATAATTTCATTCAGCTTTTTGGAAAAGGAGCGTTTATTTTAAACAACACAACGTTTCACCAACAACATTGTTGGCTTCTTCAGGTGCTATAACAATAACATAACAATAAAGTAACAATCTTATATAGTTATAAATTAATTTACCTATGTTAGTTAAACGTAACTCTAACAACATGTACATCAGTCATCTTCAAGGATGGTGAAATTGCAGAATTAACATTGACAAAATGTTTTGTACTTGAAAAATACAGAAAATAGGAAAAACAGGAAATAAATTAAATATTATACTATAATAACCAATGGTAGTGATTGTTAGTTAAATTTTAAATTTTAAACAACGAGACTACCCAGCAAACATTTAACTAACGGCCGAATGCCGGCAAACTGCTTTTACTGCTGGCACCAAAAGTAAGTGCAACGCCAGTATTAATAATGTACTTCACATTTGTATTTCGCATTCCGCCTATACGAAGAACTTTACCAGCATTTTATAAGCACTCCTTATTTGTATTAATCCAAGCAAACATTTTTATACTTTTTACTTAAAACTAAACTTTTTTTGAATGTAATAATTTGAAAAGTCTGATTGTTCTTAGTCATAAAACGCCCTAACGGCCAGTACCCCCTCGAGGCCCAGTACAAGTTGATACGTGTTGGTGGACAGTTTGTCAAGATGTTTATTTGAATAGTTATTGTTTTGCGATACAGTTTGTTATTGTGATTTGTGTGTGTTTTGTTAGATTTAAGGACGTAGTTTACACAAACTATTTCATGTGAAATTGTTTAATTTTTAGTTTAGTTCAATCATAGTTTTTTTCATGTAATAAAATTTTCAATTATTAATAAATCTGTTACAAGATTATAAATATGTCATTTAAAAAATATAATTTGTCATATTTCATTTTGAATAGTGACATCTTAAATATTTTGTAAATATAATACCAACCTAAAATAATACAAACTTAATCCAAAACTGTAAAGCTTTTTTTACAATATAACCAAGTTTCTAAAAGTCAGTAATATACTATAAAAATCACCAAAATAACCAGATCTAGTTTGTTCTTACAAAAGTGAACAGCTTATAGCATTAATGCTTATAAAATTTGATTATTGAATTTATTTTAACAAGTATGATTTCTTTAGGTTGGCACTCTTCAAGTCAGGGGGGAAAGATGTGGTAGATAATACAAGACGAATATTGGCGAAAATTATTAGTCACCCCTTATCTTTAGGATGCAATTGGTTTTACCATCGTTGAATAAATTTATTTAACAACTTAAGTTAACAATATCGCATCATTCTATTGACAGCAATGTTAATTTCTTCATTAATAGTTTAAAACCGATGCGATATTGTCAACTTTATTTGTTAAATAAATTTATTCAACGATGGTGAAAATGGCCAAAAGAGTATTTATTTTGCACCTAACCATTAATTTATTTTAATACTGGGTAAGTACACATATGCTACATTTGAAACACTAGAGAGTGGGTATAATATAAGCACTGGTCCGTCAGAAATAAATCTTGCAACTAATGCGATTATTTTTTAATGCAACTATGCCAGCAACTGATACATCAATACAGCTAACGGCCACGGGGACACCGGGGTACTGGCCCAGTGCAAAATGCCAGCACTGGCCTAGTGCGAAATGCCAGCACTGGCCCAGTGCGAAATGCCAGCACTGGCCCATTACTTTCAATGCACTTTACCGTTGCTGGTCCAGCAACTGATACATCAATGGGCCAACTAAGGGCCACGGGACACCGGGGTACTGGCCCATTACGAAATGCCAGCGCTGGCCCATTACTTTCAATGCCGGGGAGTATGTGCTTTACCAGTACTGGCCCGTATAAAAATGTTTGCTGGGTAGTGATAAATATAATAATATCAAAGATTAACAAAATTCAAACATTACGAATAATAGTAAAACCGACTACCGCATCAACTATCAGGCAGTCACACTATCCTCCCTCACACTATCCTCCCTGAATAATAAAAATTATTTATAATAAAAACTCAAATCTTTATTGTTGCGTATACTTTTCGATTTAATATTTTGGGAATTACGGAGGTACACCTTAAAACTAAAATCTTGAAATATCTCACTTATTATTTACTTTACATCAAAAATGCACAAGAGGAATTATTAAAATGAAGAAGTTAAATTAGTGGAAATAAGAAAATTATTAAAGAAGATTATTTAGGAGGCAGGGGAGTGTTACTTATAAGGATGAAATATCTCATTTATCATTTACTTAACAGCAAAAATGAATATGAGAAATGAAACTCTATTTGATGTAGATTTTAATAAGATATATATTTGGGGATCTATGGGGAGAGCTACCTATAAAAGAAGTATCTTATTTATTATTAACTTAACATCAAAATTATATACAAAAGAGTGGTTTAGAATGAAGAAACGATTATTTTGTGTTCTACTTGAAACTGAAATATCTCACTTATCATTTACGTTAGGTAGTGTAAAAATATCATTACAGAAACCGTACGAAGTACGGGCACTCCAGCTAGTATATTTTAAAAGTGATGACTTCTACTTTAATTACAGCGCAGTTTTCTTTATTCGCTCTGGCCGCCAAAAGTATTCTTTACGTCTCTGTTTATAGGTATTAGCAGATTTTACAAATTTAAAATTATACTTACCACGTTGAGTTGTTTCTGAAGATCAGTGATGTCGTGGGCCTTGGATGGATAGAGTGGAGCATTATGTCCAGTCATACCGTCCCAGATACCGTGCAAATCGTAAGCCATTACGTGGATATGGTCCAAATATTTGGATACTTGAGGTACATCATATGATTGAGACATGGAGTACTCAGCGGCAGCTACAGCAGCGGTCAAAAGTAGACCTTCCTCGTCAAAAGCAGCTCGGAGTTCCATGAGTAATTTTACGTAGTTGTCCTACAAAGAAAGAAATTTTGTTTATATACATGGATTATAAAGTATAAATTTTTAATAGCTGGCTATAATTTGGTACTATTTTATATACATTCAAATAAGCCTACATACATTATATATACCAAAACTATGGTTGTCAGCAGAAATTGAGGAAAACCCAAAATAACACAAGAAAGAAGACAAATTGTACAAGTTCAAACTAGCAAATATTAAGGATGCAGACAATGTTAACATAGGCTGACCATATTTTTTTTACAGAAAAAGAGTATACTAAAAAAAAAGGTCACACTCCAAAATAAAACTAATGAGCAAAAAAAAGGGGGCCTCACACTTCCAAAATACAAGTGATGAGCAAACAAAAAAGTCCTCATCTCACTCCCAAAATATATTTTGTAAAAAATATATAGAAGTAATGAGCAAAAAAAAAAGGTCCTCACTTCCAAAATAGAAGTGATAAAAACAAGTGACCAGCAAAAAAGAGTATATTCAGTTTTTTTTTTTTTATAAAAAGTAAGAGTATAGAGCAGCGATTCCCAAACTGTGCGCCGCGAAAATATTACAACATTCCTCCAACCGCGTTAACTAGAGCAGTTTTTACTTGGGACACCGCGGAAATATTAAAGGCGCTCGGAACTGAAAATTTTGGTAATCACTGGCTACAAGCATCTAAAAATTTCCGAAGTTTATTTAGTATAGAAAAAATTTGGGGCTTCGTTGGGAATCGTTTAACGCGTTTTGAGATTACATTTTTTTTAATGGTATAATTTACATTATTTGTGAAACTTGTGAAATAAAAAAAATAGGACTCAAATAACGGTTAGAGAAAATAGCCTGAGGTTTTTGGATTCCTCGTAGTTTATTTAGACTAGAAAAAATTTGAGGCCTAGTTCGTTTAGCGTATTTTAAAATTATGACAAATTTTAGTATAGCGTTTATAGAAATTTTCATCTTCGCATGGATGTATCTCAAAAACGAAATGAGATAAAGACCTGCGGTTTAAATTTTTGAAATCTTGAGGGCCTAATTTGCCTAATTGGTTACCATATTTTGAAACAAACAAAAAATTAGAAAATTTTTAATTTTTTTAATTTTTTTTTTTTAAATATTGATAAATCCTAACTTTTTTTTAATTTTTAAAAGTATCCTAGATTGAGAAGTCTAAAACAAATGGGCTTTAGTAAACCAATTATTAAGGTTTGTATGGGCAGTAATCCAAAACCCTTGAAAATTGCCGAAAAAAACCGAAAAAATCGTGAATTTTAAGCAAAAAATTGTTGTCTCCGATTTTATTGAAAATTGGTATAAATATGTATTTTTGGTCATAGATCTTCAAATTTTGGTGCATTTTGAAGTTAGGTCAAAAATTTTGAAATTATTGGTGAAAAACTGACCCAAATCGGCACTAACCCAAAAACTTGGAAAGCATGATTTTTTAAATATTTTTTTCATAAGCCTCATCTCAAAATTAGCTTAAAAAAGTATTTTGGCTAAAGTTGGAATAAAAAATGTTTGGCCAAAATTTCAAAATTTTATTAGAAATTATATATATATATATATATATTTTAATTTTGTTTGTATACTTTAGTTTTTTTTTAAACCTTAGATCACAAATATATGGTCACTTTTCACTTAAAGTCTAAAATTTGCGGCAAAACAAGCAAAAAAAAAAAATAGTCCACAAAAAGCCTCAGAGCCGATGAAATGTTAGCCTACCCCCTTTTTTAACTATCTTTATAAACTAATACTTACTTCTTATCTATAACAGCAATTCTCAATCTGTTCCCGCCGGAGAAATATTCCAATATTCTTCCAATTGTGTTAGTTAAACCAATGTATTGACTATTGACTTGGGGCGCCGCAGAAAAATTCTCATGCATTAAGGGCGCCGGATACCGAAAAATTTGGGAACCAGTGGTATAGAGGATATTACTCAAAAAATAGTAAAATACTCTAAAACATCAGCTGTGGCCACCACAGAACCGACCGCCATCATAAAGTTCTTATATAAAATAATGTATTTATTTAGCAGCAGAGTATAAATAACTTGGCCTAATATTTTCTAACAGAGATATTATTTATCATGACCATGGAAACGTTACATATAAGTATGAAAAATTTGAGACTTAGAAAAAATGTCGAAAAATTCGTGCAAACAACTTTTTATTTTTGAAAAATCTTTTTTTTTATTGGGTTTTTGTCAATATAATGGCAAAAAACTTTTGTCCCCCACCCTATCTCTCAGAGGGGTCGAACCAAAAATCTCAAAAAAATCTCAATAATGAACATTGATGGAAACCAAAATAGTTGAACAGGAAATTATGATCAGCTTGGTTTTTTGCAAAATATTCGTTTTTTTGTATCGTCGAAAAAACCGTTGCTAGGAGACGGTAAATATTCAAAATTTAATATCTAGCGTGTTACAGTCTCCCCCTTTGGTTCGTGGAAACGTCCCGCGACTGAACCAGTAAATTTGCGGAAGTCTTCCTTTGTCTCCCTCTTTTCTTCTTCTTAATGACCGGGATAATTGGGTCAATTATACCGACGTATGGTATAATCTTCGAAATGTGCACTTTTGTTAGCACATGACTAGGTTTATCTGGGTCTTTAATTTCGTACCTTGTTAGGCGCTAACGTACTATGCTCCTTATGGCGCGTCTACATTGAGGCAACATGGTAGCATACGACAAGTCTCACGAGACCGTCAGACCATGTCGCATTGACAAGCTAGTGTCTACACTAACACTGGGATCGTGCTACTGTTTATTGTTGCGAGATCTGTCAGTTTACTGAATAAATATGGCGGATCGCAAAAATATTATTACATTTTATAACTATAAATAATATCAAGCTAATTTATACTATTTTATAACAAATTTTAATTCCATAACAAAAACATAACCTTACTTAATTATGTTTATCATTATTTCTAATACTTTATTTTATCAAAACTTATATTTACTCACTTATATTAAATAAATTTAAGTTGCTAAATAATTTTTGTTTATACAGCAACGCTTACAACACTAGTTAATTTAAAAAACAAATACTTCTATAATAACTATCAAATATCAAAATGGCGAACATGTGGCTTTCAGAACTGGTAGCGTGTCGCACGAAAACGCTTTGATGTTTACCGCCAAGTAGCGGGAACGAGCAACATTTCGCACGGCTCCCATCAGACCGCTGCACATTGGTAGCATGCGACATGTCGAACGGTCGCATGCTACCATGTTGCCTCGATGTAGACGCGCCATTAGGAATAGTCTTAGATTTATCAGGTATTTCATGGTACTTCAGAGATTCACCTTATGAAATTCACTCGAGAAAGAATTGACCCAATTATCCCGGTCATTAAGAAGAAGAAAAGAGGGAGACCAAGGAAGACTTTCGCAAATTTACTGGTTCAGTCGCGGGACGCTTCCGCGAACCAGAGGGGGAGACTGTAACACGCTAGATTTTAAATTTTGAACATTTACCGTCTCCTAGCAACGGTTTTTCGACGATACAAAAAATGAATATTTTGCAAAAATCCAATCTGATCAAAATTTCCTATTGAACTATTTTGGTTTCCATCAATGTTCATTATTGAGATTTTTTTCAGATTTTTAGTTCAACCCCTCTGGGAGATAGGGTGGGGGACAAAAGTTTTTTGCCATTATATTGACAAAAACCCCGTAAAAAAAGATTTTTCAAAAATAAAAATTTGTTTGTGCATCCACGCAAAGAGGTAAGAGGTTTATTCGATACCCCACACAAAATTTTAAAAAAATCTTTATTTTTTCATTAAATACATAATTGTTTATATTTATTTCGCGCTGTATTTTTTTGAACTCTCTATAGTTTTCCTATATGCTGGTCAAAAAATTGTACAAGTATGCCAAATTTCAACTTTCTATATTCAGCCAAACACATGAGTGACGTTATGAGGATTTTTTGGTGGTCATACCTACAAATCCCTAAAAATGGACAATAGAAGAGAGACAAACAAATGTTTTGAAACTCCAAAAAGAATTACCAGAGAAAGACCAAGAAGAGGAATGAATATGAAAGAAATAAGATCTATGACCAAATTAATTCGTAAAAAATCAATCAGTTATTGTCTAGTTTACTGCAAGTCTTTTGTTTTTAAAGAACTATAATATAATAAATCGCCAACACTAGTTGGCGATTTAATGATTCTACGTCGGTTTGAAAGAAAATATATATTTTACTTACCACATCAGCGGGTTTGCCTCCTCTTTGGTTAAATTTCAAAATTTTATTAGAAATTATATATATATATATATATATATATATATATATATATATATATATATATATATATATATATATATTTTAATTTTGTTGGTATACTTTAGTTTTTTTTTTTAACATTAGATCACAAATATATGGTCACTTTTCACTTAAAGTCTAAAATTTGCGGCAAAACAAGCAAAAAAAAAATAGTCCACAAAAAGCCTCAGAGCCGATGAAATGTTAGCCTACCCCCTTTTTTAACTATCTTTATAAACTAATACTTACTTCTTATCTATAACAGCAATTCCCAATCTGTTCCCGCCGGAGAAATATTCCAATATTCTTCCAATTGTGTTAGTTAAACCAATGTATTGACTATTGACTTGGGGCGCCGCAGAAAAATTCTCATGCATTAAGGACGCCGGATACCGAAAAATTTGGGAACCAGTGGTATAGAGGATATTACTCAAAAAATAGTATAATACTCTAAAACATCAGCTGTGGCCACCACAGAACCGAGCGCCATCATAAAGTTCTTATATAAAATAATGTATTTATTTAGCAGCAGAGTATAAATAACTTGGCCTAATATTTTCTAACAGAGATATTATTTATCATGACCATGGAAACGTTACATATTATGTTAAACGTTAAACGTTAAACTCCAAAAAGAATGACCAGAGAAAGAGCAAGAAGAGGAATGAATATGAAAGAAATAAGATCTATGACCAAATTAATTCGTAAAAAATCAATCAGTTATTGTCTTGTTTACTGCAAGTCTTTTGTTTTTAAAGAACTATAATATAATAAATCGCCAACACTAGTTGGCGATTTAATGATTCTACGTCGGTTTGAAAGAAAATATATATTTTACTTACCACATCAGCGGGTTTGCCTCCTCTTTGGTTAGGGTATTCCCAATCTAAATCGAAACCATCAAAACGATACTTCTTAAGAAAGGCAACAACGTTTTTAGCGAATGTAGCTCTTTCTTGATCATTTTGAACCATGTCACTGTATTTGGTTGATCCCTCGTTCCATCCTCCAATAGCTACCAAGGTCTTGGCGGCTGGGTTACGCTGCTTTAGCTTAACTAAACGTTTGATGGCACCATTGCCATCATTTTTTTCTAAATCGTTCCAAGAGTCCAGAACATTGACTTTGCCACCTGCTCCTAGACCAATTGTGTAGATATGATGAGTGCAAAGAGTTGGATCAAGTCCATCTATGTCGGCTTTGCCTCGTCCTGGACGATAGACGGCCCAGCTCCCATAGTAGCAAAATGCTTTGTCTAAAAAGAAATTTATTAAATTAAAATTAAGTACAAGCAAAAATAACGCATTCTTCAAAAAGTTTTTATTTATAACTACGAAACTGTTTTGATTTCTGAAATATAATATTATACCACTATTGACACTGGTACTACCCAAGATTATTAAAGTGAAGGTTGTGTCATAACTTCAGACCAATCAGAGCGTGAGAAGGAATACGTCACATGTATGCGTAGTTCAAACTAGCATACAAAATTAATATAGATGTTTTAAAATATTTTTCTTGACTATATTCATAATAGATATTTATTTCAAGAGAGTTATATTGGCTAAATTATAAATAAAAACCTAAGGAAATTTTATACTGATTTATATAAAATTTAAGGTGATGGGTATTTGTATTATAGTTAATAAATGGCAATAAAATCGAATACAAATATAATTTTAGGAATATTTAAATAAAAATATAAAAACAAATTGCTATGATACAGTGGCGTGCGGTGGGTTTTCACTTAGGGGAAGCAATAAGGCAAAAACATATCTAAATATGAAGTAAATAGTTTATTGAACATATGTAGTTTTATATTTGTACTAAAACATCACATAT
The DNA here is from genome assembly GCA_963971575.1 of Liopterus haemorrhoidalis. NCBI lineage: Eukaryota > Metazoa > Arthropoda > Insecta > Coleoptera > Dytiscidae > Liopterus > Liopterus haemorrhoidalis. The sequence goes on from OZ020621.1 coordinate 18,045,505, forward strand.
GAACACATATATAAATATGAAATAAATAGTTTATTGCACATATAGTTATATATATATACATATATATATACATACACATATATATATATATATATATATATATATATATATATATATATATATATATATATATATATGTTAGCATCTAGCCTTCCACGAAACCCTGTTACGTCACCATAAAATGTTATCTAGATGCCATCCGTAATCGGGACCCACTAATGATGACGACTCACGGTTTTTATAAAACACACATAGAATTTGATAGAGAGATCAGATGTTTTCTTACGTTGTAAGAGTGAATACTTAGAATAAAATAGTCTGTGAACAACTTGAGTTTTATTTAAACAATAGATCCCTTATTTGTTTACATCAGAAGTGGGATCGAGTCGACGTTTCTGCTTGTGAATGGGATTCATGCACGTCTTAATAATATTTTGTTATTTTATTGGGGATCTTGCTTTGTTGCATTTTTACAGTGTTTTGATTAAATTATGAATTTGATGAAAGTGACAAATAGTGATGTGACATATTATTACCTGTCTGCGTTGTTTCGGATATTATTGAATTTAAGTTTGTGTGCTTGAACAGTTACAAAAGTTAATTATGCAATTTTGTTCATGAAAAACTTATTTAATCAATTTGCGAAGGCGAACGTTCGAAAACGTTTCTGGTTGTGAATGGGAAAAACGGAACAAATGGGTATGAAAATATTGTTTGTCTAAGATAGTAGTTTGAAAGTGAAAAACGCAAGTGATACGTTTCAATTATTGCAAATAATAAGTGATTATGGTGGAACACATTGGTGGAACTTCCACCGTGGAAGGAAAACGAAAGATGGTATGGAAATTTGGCACCAAATAATAAGAGAATAATAAGATATGCTATTTCTAATTCGTTCTTGGTAATTTAGAAATTTTGCATAAAGACTTAACAAGGTAATTCAAAGAGTGTTATTTTTATTGTGAGTATTCTAAAACGAAAAGGTTTTGAAATTTCAGAGAACTAGCTTTTACAGAATTACAAATTAAAAAAATAATAATGTTTTAAATCTAATGAATGTTAAAATTTTAGTTCTTCCAGGTTCAATAATACAGGAGTACCAAGTTGAGTCTGTAACTGATCTGGTGGTTGTGGATACACAGATAAATATAGGCAAGCGAAAGGTGTCAAATATGTCTTGGCCTTAAGTCTGTACTAATGATACACATTTGATGAAAATGCCAATATAAACAGAGAGAGAGAGAGAATTTAAAATTAATGCGCATTGCTTGCGCAGATCTTTTGATACAGTTATTGCAGGTATTAGTGCCAGGAGGTAAATTCATTAAATTTGTTCTTTGCTCCTTGGAGAACTCCAACAAGGACTAAAATAGTGGGAACCGTAGTGTTCTACTTAATTTTACTTGTTTTGACAATGCGCTTGATAACAGACAAAGTCGCAGTTTACCTGAAATAGAAAATGAAATGATCTGAAGAGAAATAAAAAAAAAATGTCAGTATGATCGAGCGGTATATAGAAAATTCAATTGGTCTTGAATATCACAATACAAAAAAACAAACACTGGTACGACACCTTTGCAACGGCTCTTGGGAGTAAATAATTCCAGCCCTTTGATTCAAGCCCTTTTGCGCGATTTAACACCATTACGGAATCGACAACTTGATCGCGAAAGAGTTGAGAGAACAATGAGAGATAATCGTGGCTTTGAAAACGCTAACCGAAAAAGGCGAGATACTTTACGGTTTTCGTTGGGAGATTTTGTGCCGATACATAGGGATTCCAAATTGTACATCAGTAAAAACAGATTACGAGCTTTTGGGTCCCTATGAAGTACTTAAATGCTTAGATAAAGGTCGATACGAGTTGATGAAAGTTGTTACGAATTTCATCACTAAGGCAGCAAAGGGACTAGTAAGTCGGTGGCCTGAAAGTTGGGTGGTGAGCTGTGATATGAAATACCTCATCGAGATGTTCGAATCTGATGAGTCAGGTAACTTTCAATGCTAAGTATTAGTTGATCAGTTGTATTTTGTCTTTTTAGGGTGGTTGGATTACCACTGGCAGATTAGTCAGTTTCTGGGATAATAAAGTAGAAACTGGTCTAATAATTGATCTCTTACGGCCAGAGTTGTGCCGTTGGAGGAGTTTTCTCAACATTAATCGTTTTATTTTTTAGAACAACAGCCCTCAGACTTTTTACAGCATTCGGGTTCAGCAGACCATGTTCCTGGAAAAGACTAGGAGATGACAGGCGGCGCTTCGAGAGCGGAAGCTATCCGTTATGAAATTGGAGAAAAAGTAGTAGCAGAAGACATACAATTGACCAGTAGCGGCAAGTTGGAGGCCAAGTTTCTAGGGCCTTATGAAGTTTTGAGTGTAAGGGCGAACGATCGCTATTTATGTAGCGCTTAAACCGCACGAAGGTAACTGATTATGTTGAGAATAACTAGAATGGTAAGAGACATTTTATTGCTTTCATAAAATGATAAGGCACTGAGTATGAAGCAGCGACAGTCACTGAGCTTGTTGAGTACCGCAAGACACACTGGTCGTTTTTGCTTTGTGAAGGCACCGAGTATAAAGAAGCGACAGTCACTGAGCTTGTTGGGTACTGTAGACAATTTGTAATGAAATAAATGGATAGTTGAGTTGAGAATTGATAACTTGTCGAGTACCGCAAGACACACTGGTCGTGTTGAGGGCAGTTGAACGATCAGGGACCGTCTCTGCTAGTTGAGAGCAGTTGAACGGTCAGGGATCGTCTCTGCCAGTTGAACGATAAGGGACCGTCTCTGCCAGTTGAGAGCAGTTGAACGGTCAGGTATCGTCTATGTAGGTTAAGACCATGGTCTATATGTAGATTGAATGAGGGCCCTCGAATGTGGTGTGGATCTTAAATGGTCAATGGTGTGGATCTTAAATGGTCAATGGTGTGGATCTTAAATGATCAGGGATCTTAAAGGGTCAGGGACCTTAAAAGATCAATGATATTGGACCTTAAATCTTTTTGAAGAATTGTTTCAGACTATTCTAAGGCCTACATGATCATCCCCTGATGTCATCTACCACATCATCATTTATCAGATATTCATCTACAGAAAGGACGTGAGGACACGCCAGGAGTAGGACGGCCGTGTTAGCATCTAGCCTTCCACGAAACCCTGTTACGTCACCATAAAATGTTATCTAGATGCCATCCGTAATCGGGACCCACTAATGATGACGACTCATTAACGATAACGATGACGGCTCATTACACTAATTGGTTTTTATAAAACACACATAGAATTTGATAGAGAGATCAGATGTTTTCTTACGTTGTAAGAGTGAATACTTAGAATAAAATAGTCTGTGAACAACTTGAGTTTTATTTAAACAATAGATCCCTTATTTGTTTACATATATATATATATATATATATATATATATATATATATATATATATATATATATATATATATATATATATATATATATATATATATATATATATATATATATATATATATTAATTGGATCTTGACGTGTGTATGTATAAATAAAACTTCTCTGTTGATCGTCAAATTATAAAATATATATTATGAATTAATAAAATGGAGACGTTTCGGCCACGAAAATGTGGTCATCATCAGTCTACAATAAAATGGAATACATAAGCATATTAAAAAATATAAAAAACAAATAATGTCAAAAATATAAAAAAAAAATCAGGAAAATGTATAAAATGGATGGAATGGAATGGATGGAATGTGAACGATCTCATACTAACATTTCCTGAGAATATGATCGATGAATTGTTAAGTACCTTTAACAGTTTTCATCCCAAGCTTAAGTTTACGTATGAATTGGAAAACAATAATGAAATATCATTCTTGGACGTTAAGATCATCCGTGAGCAGAATGGACCGAACATCATCACTAACTGGTATCAAAAAGAAACTCACAGTTTCAGATACATAAACTTCCATTCTAATCACCCGATGAGCCAAAAAATTAATGTGATGAATAATGTTATTGATCATGCCATCAAGTTAGCCAATCCTGAGTTCAGACCGGAAAATTTACGCAAAGTAAAAGACGCCTTGGTCCGCAATGACTTCCCTGTTAGTTTGATCAATAAATGCATTAAGAATCGCGTTAATTTTATTTACAATGGCCCTCAACGACCTAAGAAAAACGAAAGTTTACATTATATTTCCATTCCATACGTAAATAAGTCGTCAATTGGCTATAAGAAAATATTTGACAAGTACCATATAATGTTAATGTTGCTTATACCACTTGCAACAATAACAGGCAAAATTACAGCCAACTTAAGTCAAGGGTCGAAAAAACGTCGAAAGCCAATGTTGTTTATTCGATTCCATGTACTGATTGTAGCAAAATTTATGTTGGCACTACCAGTCAGGCGCTTAAATGTAGGCTCACGCAGCATAAAAGCGACACCAGATTGAAACCTCTTAGCACTGGTTTAGCTATACACGCCAACGAAAACAACCATAAGTTTGACTATAATCAAGTACAGATTTTGGATATTGAAAAACACAACGGAAAAAGGCTTGTCTCGGAAATGTTACACATCCAAAGTACGTTCCAAAAAAACGTAAACAAACGCAGTGACACACAGAAACTCAGTGCATCTTATACGTCATAAACTGATTATTTTAAAAACTAAATCGTTGCATATGCGCATGTTCAATCTTTTTAATAAAAATTTCAAATTCTTTATATTTTTTCTCTACCGTAATTCACGGACTCATTCTGTTTCTAACTGGTGTAAACTATTCACACACCTCCTCAGGTAAGCTGTCTTGATTTCTTTTTTAGTGCATTTTACATTTGAGTACACTTGTATTTGCTACGCCGTGGTTTATTTATTATTTATTTATTTATTTATTTATTTATTTATTTATTTATTTACTTATTTATTCATTTATTCACTTATTTTATACATTTTCCTGATTTTTTTTTTTTTTTTTATATTTTTGACATTATTTCTGTTTTTATTTATTTATTCTCATCATTTTTATTTTTACATTATTTGTTTTTTATATTTTTTAATATGCTTATGTATTCCATTTTATTGTAGACTGATGATGACCACATTTTCGTGTCCGAAACGTCTCCATTTTATTAATTCATTATATATATTTTATAATTTGACGATCAACAGAGAAGTTTTATTTATATATATATATATATATATATATATATATATATATATATATATATATATATATATATATATATATATATAATATAATAGTTTTATTAATTAATCATGCTTTTCTTTAATGCATATTTTGTTGTTTTTGGAAATATATATCTGTGACGTTCGACCACCTGTAATAAGTACTGAAGCTGATCTTCGTTTTTGGTAAGATGATTATTGTAGCTCTGAATCAAGGCTACAGCTCTCTCTGCATTGTCATTGGTGACATTCATAGTATCAATATATTGTTTAATTACTTGATAATCCTCCCGTGCACTCCATTCAGAAGGGTCTACTTCTAAAAAAGAGGAATCAAGCGACAATATTGTGAAGAAACGTCGACTTGATTCAGTCACGAAGTCAGCTAGAGTTTTATCTGAAATACTCTCAGTTTCTTCTAGTGTATATCCTTTGTCTGGATGCTGCGAGCCAGGCTTCTGCAAAGCTGCAACCATCTTTCGTTCCAAATCTAGAGTAACAACTTCATCCATGACAGCAAGTGACACCAATTTTTCGCTTAAATAGCTAAAGTGACGACAAAGTGGTTTGCTGGCTACAGAAGCAAGTTCTTTATCGTCACATACTTGGAGACTTTGCAAGTACTATAAGTCATTTCATGGAGCAGTGGATGCAGTTGTACATGTAAACCAGTTGGAAACATAGTACTGCACAACAAACTGTGCAAATCGCTCGACTGATGACTGCTCTTTCTTGGTCATTAAGTTGTGATTTGAAGAGTACAATTTTAATTGAATAAATCACTTTAGACATCCAACGTGCTCGATGCACTGCTCCAGGCCTTTGAAGGTAAAGCCTTGCGTGTCAACTAAATAAGCAAGTGATAGTTGTAGAAGTTCTTTGTAATCTGCGCGAGGATGACGACACATCAACTGATCTTGGCAAATAATAATCACATCTTCTCTCCAAGAAACATTTCTATTGGGTGCTTCATATGTTGAAGTATTGATCTGTTTCCATGAATCACGGAAACGCTTGAATATTTGAATTTCTGGTCCGGATGAAACACCAAAACACTTTTCAAATACGTCCGACACAATTATTTCATTGACATGATGCCTGCAAGCAATAGCAAGAAGACCTCTATTTAGGTCTGTTTCTATTATCACACATGCACTTTTCTTACCACCAGTGTTACTAACAGTGGTATCGAAACACATGGCCTTTACACTGTCATAGATATTCCAATCCCGAAGACATTCAACAACCGCTTCTGCCATTTTAGCACCTGTGCCTGCCGTTAATTTCGGGACTCCCAAAAGCTACTACTACTACCATTACTATTTTTAAACTAATAATTACTCTGCGAAAGAAAAGAAACACTAATAATACATTTAATCTCAAAAATTGTACAATATTGATACATGCGTATAATTAAAACGTCTTGTGGCACTACTAAATATTCTTCTATTTTGCTGTTATTTTGCACAGAGCATTTTTTCATTTAACCTCACAATATCCAGGGGAGAGACAAAGGTTTAAAAAAATTTTTTTTTGGGCCAGTCTAATATATATATATATATATTTCTGCAAAACTACCACATGTGATAATACATATTATAATCCATAACCAAAATTATAAATTTGAAAACAAATCACTAAAAATGTGAACATTTGGAATAATTAAAAAAGGCCGCAAAGAAAATATAAATGGTGCAAGTACGAACAAACAAGATTATTTATACATTAATTCTATTCTTCAAGTCTGTTGGACAAAATCATCGGTAACTTTAGTTATGAACGCTGTTTTATTTTTGCTAGGAGTAGAATGAATCACAGTGGTGTAAGCAATAAGCAATTTTTGAAATGCTTCTTACGTAGCTTATGTGCGAGAAAGAGGGAGACGAGCATGGGCGACGGTCACATACGCTTATATACGTGTGTGCGACGAAGAGCGTTGGAAGCAACGTATGGAATTGAACCCAAGCGCTGTATAACTTAAAATGGATGGAGTTTAATTATATACATTAATGTATAAATATAATACATGAATTATACTACATAAACTAATTTTCTTTGTAATAAATTTTTTTTTTTTTTTTTTCTGTAACTCAGAGAAGCAATGCTTCCCTTCCAAAGTGTAAATTTTCACGCATTTCAGGGTTTTGTAGGTATTTATTAAGTGTAAAAAGTCAACAGAATTCTGGATATCTAAGACATTTTTTTTTCTATAATCACATCAAAATCAACAGATTTTTGATAATCATTTTTATCGATATTTGAGTATTAAGAACTTCCATTTAATTTGTTTAAAATAAATGTAGATAATTTACGAATATTATGTCAATAGAAAATATAAAATAAAAAATCCTATGGATTTTTTTCTGCACACGTAATGATCGAGTAATGATGAGTGCAAGCTCCTTAACAAGGCGATTCGTTCTCATCTGTTAACAATTTTTTTATTATATTTTTAATATCAAAAAAAGACACACACTACCTTAATCATAAATACAAAATACCCATAGCATTATTAGCAATAATTTTGCCATGAGTTAAAAAAATAATAAATTTAGTCAAAAACACAAAAACTGCAATATTTTCCTAAACCGAAATCTGATAAAAAATTCCTCTCGTACGTTTTCGGCTCAGATCAATGTACATTACTTACAATTTTAAGAGTTTTAGTTTAACCCCTTTGATAAAAAGGGGCGGGACAAAAACATTTTTGGCATATATTGAACTGAAATGGTGTTAAAGGAAACGATTTTTTTTTATTAAGAATGACACTAATAACAAAATGTAATGAAAAGGACGTATAATGACAGTCAATTTAATCTCGAATTTGCAATGTGAGTATGATTTACAAAGCTTAAACAAAATGACCAAAAGTCCGATTTAATAGATAAAAATTACTAGATTTCACAATCTAGTTCCGCCTTAAGGTTTGGAATACCCTATATTTCATAATATCTACCGCGATTTACATTATATAAAGAGTAATGTGTGGATAAGCGGATAAGTATTATCCGATCCACAACCGCTCATCCAAAATCAGCATCTGCTCAATATCCACACAGATAAATAATAAATTATCCGCATTCGTTAATATTTGGATATGAAGTACTTTACCGATAGACTTGTTCAAAGCAAGATTGGCAAACTCGTACAAATATATGGGCAATGTTCTCAATGTTAAACGTCGAAAAATTAATACAATTGTGTAAAAAATAATAATAAATAAATAATTGAAATTTGCAATAATAGTAAAAGTAAAAATAAAAATAAATAAACACTTACATTTGGCCTCAGCCTTTGGCAAAACGCATGCCAAGCAAACTAACAAAGCTACTCCTAAAAATGTCTTCATTTTGAAGGATCTAAAACGAAATGAACAAATTAATAAATGTCTCACCAGTGCCAGCTCTAGGGGTATGGCGCCCCGATGCAAAGAATGATTTGGCGCCCTTAAAAAAAAAAAGTTGACCAGAAATTTGTTTGTTCTATACAAAAAAAAGAAGTCACTCAGAAATTCGCTTGTTCTCTAAAAAAAAAGAAGTCGACCAAAAGTTTTTTTTTTTTTTTAAATGGTTTAATTTTAATTTTTTTAATATCTTTTAAGAAAGTCAACCAGAATTTTGTTTGTTCTCCCGCCCCTATTTGACAATATTTTCCTCTCCTAAGGCCTGTCACCGGGGTTCTGTGCACCCCTAACACCCCCGCTTGGCGCGGCCCTGTATTGACACAATATATTTTCATTAGAAATTATGAAACAAGTAATAATAAAATACTTAAGTGCTTATAAGTATTACATTTTATTTTTAAGTGTAAATAGTACGCATAAATATAATAATACGGTGAATTTCTTTTATCGTGCAACATTGAAATTATTATAATGCATGGTTTCCCTAGTAACGATAAACTATTTTGACAGCAAGTTGCCCTCCATTTATTTTGCAACATAGGGATAAATATTCATTGAAAAGGCTAAACATTTTTTATTGAAAATACAATTATTTAATACAAAAATAACAACAAAAAAATCATCTAAATTAAATGTTCAAAAATACCACCATTAACTTGTAAACATAAGGCGATCATAAAAAATTATTTAAAACATTTATTATTTGCCCTTGTGGGGTATCAGTAGTAATAAAGTGGAAATTGGAATATTCGCTATTTTGAGATATACTATATTAGCAAATCACCATCGATATATAGCAGGAATTGATCTGAACTAATTCACTGATTTTATGCAACTGAATTCTAAGTTTTATACGCAGAGCCGCAGTGAGAAAAACTTGCGCTAGGAGCAGAGCCGTGTTTTGGCGCCCTTGGTATATAAAAACAAGGTTCTTACCTCTTAAAATTTAAGTGATGAGCAAAAAAAAAAGGTCATCACCTCTCAAAATCCAAGTGACGAGCAAAACAAAAAAAATGTCCTCATCTTCTTCGCAATGGCGCTCGTTAGCAAGCCCGTCAGCGCTCTTTTCCTTAGTGCGCTAGGGGCCGTCGCCCCCTCCACCCCCCTTACTGCGGTTCTGTTTATACGTCACACAAGCGATACGAATAAGCACTAGTTTTATGCGTATAGGTACCTGGAACCCCGAAAATAAAAATGACACCCCGTTTTTAAAAAAATTAAATTTCTTTGTGAAGAAAAAATTGTTGAAGACTTTTTGTTTAGCTCGCCAATATAAAAACGGCGCCGCTCAATCGTTCCTTGCGATGGCGCCCCTTGATCGTGGCGCCCTGATGCGACGAATCCTTTGTATGCATTGTGGAGCCGGCATTGCTTTGGTTTATGACTTTAAGATTGTAGTTTATGGCGTTAACTGTTAAAACTAAACTAGCTCAAATTAGTTTTATTCACTTCTGATTATAATATATCTATATGAGTAGACTTGTTTAAAATATAATTCTATTATCAGATTTTTGGCGTGTCGTCAGATTTTTAATTATAAAAGTGTTCCGAAAGGTAATTTCGGCACCCTTGGCGCAAGGCGCCCCGATGCGACGCATCCTTTGCTTACCGTGTGGAGCCGGCACTGTGTCTCACTATATTTCAATTAGGCCTGCTCACCGTTGAACCTCCGTCAAGACTAAAATTCTTGAGAAGAACCAAACCTTATGTAATGAACACGCGCTATAAGTCGATAAACTCATTCATATCAGGATACATATTTCATTCCTAGATATCCAATGTTTTGAACAATAAACACGCGCTACTAATTAATATTTAACCTCAAATATAATTGAGAACTTTTTCGTGCTGACCAAGCAAAACATACTTTATCTTTATATATAAAAATGAATATTTGTGGCTATGTCCGGAAATTCTAACCCACTTCCAGATATGCTACCGAGTTGAAATTTTGCATTCAGGTAGGAAATGTGTTCACCATAACTAGAAAAATCGAAAATGTCAAAAAAGTCCCACCAGAAACGAGAAATTAATAATTTAGTTTTTAATTATATTGGACCATTGGAATATCTATTAGATATGCAGTGAGGGAAAAGGAATTTTCGTTCAATAGTTGATTGGATGACTATATTCAGATAGTGGCTCTTCGGGCGGCATCGGAAATGTTCGGCTCAAATATTGTCGGTAAACAGCACTGATCTTCAGTTATTTAGCAAAACTATGATAGATATGTAGAACGAGACACCATCTATATAATATTTTTTTATTTTTGCCGATATTTATGAACTTTATTATTATGGTTTATTTATTTTTGTTTTTGACGAATCTTTTTTAAAAACAGTTTGACATATTTTAACCAAATGATAATAGAGTAAAACCAGGGTCGAACAGAGGCCATTTATCATCTCAAAATTCTCATTCTAAGGGAGTGTTTCTGGATTAAAACTGTTAACTTAAAAACTTAAAATGTCATTTTAACATATTTTTTTAATTGCACCCCGAAAGAAGTAAATTGCTATTTTTTATTCTATAAAACGTTCCTTGGACATTGTCATGAAATTCGGAAAGCATATTCTCTCCATGATGTAAGCACCCCCAAACAAGAGATTTTTTGAAATTCGACCCCAAGGGGGTGAAGAGGGGTGAAATATGATTTCAAGGATTCCTCAATATATCTCGGTACCAATAAGATATCGACTTAGTTTTTGCTTATAAAGGTTACAAATATTTATGAACGAAATTCAGGATTTTGCCCTAAACAACCCTTAAATCTACATTCGGGGTCAATTGTAGAACGCTTCTCATTTCCTATGTTTATTGAGATAACAATCCGTTTTGGCATATAAGTGTCTTTTTAAAATCTTCAAAAATTTATTGAGTTTTTTTTTTTTTTAATAATTTCACCCCTAAAGGGGCAAAATGCTTTTTCACTGATTCCTCTATATCTCTTAGGCCCAATGAGAGATATAGACTTAGTTTTTGCTGATGGAGGTTACCCATACACATGTACAACAATGTAATTTAGAATTTTAAATTAATCACATTAAAATACTATGGCGGTGAACAGCACCGTAGCAACGGGGTGGCGTCGGGGCATTTGCCAGGAGTGCGAGGTTTTATAAAATCGCGAGGTTTGATAAGGGCGGGGTCTCATGAGGGGTGCTATTGCGGTTGAAAACCTTTTTTTTTCGCGCTTCCTTCACTTGAATTTGGGTAGTGAGGACCTTTTTTTTGCTCTTCACTTGAATGTGGTAAGTATAGGATTTTTGTCTTTGCCGAAAACATTGCTACGGCTCTGGCGGTGAAACTATAAAAGATTACATATTCAATATATATACGAAGCAGTGGCGGACTTTCGCAGAGACAAAAAAGACATTTGTCTTGGGCCCGTAATTTTCAAGGGCCTGGATTTGGGAGGTGAGAACCTTTTTTTTTTTTGCTCTTCACTTGGATTTGGGAGGTGAGGATCTTTTTTTTTGCTCTTCACTTGGATTTTGGAGGTGAGGACCTTTTTTTTTTGCTCTTCACTTGGATTTGGGAGGTGAGGACCTTTTTTTTGCTCTTCACTTGGATTTGAGAGGTGAAGAAGACCTTTTTTTTGCTCTTCATTTTGAACGCCTCTAGATTGAGGGCCCGTAAATCAAAAATGTCTGGGGCCCGGCGAAGGCTTGATCCGCCACTGATACGAAGGACTTAGGGTTTAATATTGCTACAAAAATGTTCCCGAGGATATATGTCCCAGATTTTTTATTTTCACTTTTCGACGACAATTATAACATTAAATTTGCTGTTGAACATTTGCGTAGCTCCTAAAACTATACGAATAAATTTTCTTCGGTGGCAAGAGCATTTATTAACGGTAAAAAGTGCTCTGACCTATATTGGTACGATTTATAGATCAGGAGTAATCACGGAATAATTATAATAAATATCATAACAAATAACTTCATAAGGTACAAGATAAAATGCTTCACGTGACCAGCGCCGCCTTGGGCGATGAGTGATTCGCACATGGGCAACTGTTTGTGGCATTTTCCTAGGTTAGTACAACGGGACACTTATACGTGCTGCTACCAAATGACTGTACTATCAACGTTTATAAAGAAGCCCTTACTTACATTATTTGTGTAAGAAGAACATATCAATACAATAGTAGATTAAAACAAATAAATATATTTGAACCCTCCAAAACCTTCGCACCAAGCCAGTCTTAAACCGATTCTGCCCTGGGTCCAGCCTAAGCTGGCTACGACTACTTTTTCGGTAGCGAAGCAGCGGGTATACTGCTAGTATTTATACAAAACTTAGCATCATAAAATAATAATTCGATTTCAACCTTAGTTAGGGTGACCATTTTCTTAAGAAGGCAATGCGGGACGGAGCAAAAGAAGGTCGCCACTTCCCAAATCCAAGTGAAGAGCAAAAAAAAGGTCATCACCTCCCAAATCCAAGTGAAGAGCAAAAAAAAGGTCCTCACCTCCCATATCCAAGTGAAGAGCAAAAAAAAGGTCCTCAAATACAAGTTACAATGCAGGACAAAATGTTAGAATGCGGGATATTTGCGGGACGCATCATAATGCGGGACACCCAATCAAAATGCGGGACGAATGGTCACTCTATGCCAAAGGATGACTGCGGCCCAACCCCTCCAGATTCATCTGCATACATCCAACCCGGTGATGAAATCGCTGTTGAAGCCAACGGACACTATCGAATTGGATGCTACAATATTACGGGAGATTATTAAATTCGCGCAGGAGGCATTTGCGATTCGTTTTTGGTAATCGGTTGTGTCGGCGAACATTCATGCAAAGCTGAAGTTTGGGCCAGAACATCAGATATATGTCGTTAATCTTAAAATATTTGTTTTTGAAATTTTATTAAAATAAAGATTTAATTTTTTCGCTCCATAAAAGTGATGTGCATGCTTCTCTCTTTTTGTCTCCCTTTCCGTTGTGTCTCTCTCTTTCCTCTCTCCTCCTTGTCTGTCATTTAAGTCTACTTTTAGACCGAGCTCTTAGATGCTCCAAAATGTAAAGAAGCAATTTCTGTTGATTTATTTGAATAAAATATTGATATACTTCATTTGTACTTACTCTTTAATCACTCTTTAAACACCCTGTAAACACTCCCACATAATGAGTTTCCAAAACTCATTATGCGAGCGGATCGAGCCTGAAAACCCCCCATGATTCGCCAGCTTGTTGCTAAGATTTTTTAGGAAGGAATTAAGGGGACTTTCAATTAAAATCAATATATTAGCTAACTTACTTTAATTACGATACAGGTTTAAACACGTAACAATACGAACGTAGTGTTCGTCAGTTGTCGTAACTTATATATTTATTTTATACTTATAAATTTATTTCCGTATAAAAGTTGTGTCCGTATGTTAGTTAGTGTAGTGTTCGTGAATTACTTGTTACATTTTATTCAAATCGACCGAACACGTTAAGATATGCTTAACCAGTGGCGGCTGGTCTATAGGTGCTGCAGAGCTGCAGAACTGCCAATAAATATAGTAAAATATATTTTTTAAATTACTATGTGTATCGACTAGTTGTATTCTGGAAAACGCATTGTATCTGTAGCGCAACGAAAGACAGCACGTAGCTTTACAGTGGGTTAGATAATTATTGTGTCTTCTATGCCCTCCGTTTCTCTTTAATAATTTGCTGACGAACTTCGCAGCTCTGTGCTCAGAAATATCCTCTTTCGTTACTATTCGACTGTGGATCGGGTCCGTAAATCTTCCGAACGAAACTTCCAATGAATGACTTCTGAGCCGCAAGGTCATGCAGATCAAATTGTCATGTGTCGTCAATAGTAGAATATTTGTTGTGCTCAGCGCTGATATTTCGTTCTTATATTTTTATGATTATTTTAGTGATTGAGTTTAATGTGTAAAAATTTAATGTTTCGTAGATAAAAATGGATGTGATTTTTATTTTAAATAAGGAACGTCTTAAAACAGAACTTTCTGTAATATATTCAAATAGTGAATGCAGAAAAATATGTGGCGCTGTGTCTTTCCTAAAATTTATAATTTTAAATAATTTGGACGAAACGATGGCGGAGATAAAGAAATTGTTATAAATTCTTGTAACAACACCCATGGTTACTGATGAAACTGAACGTTGTTTTTCCACTCTAAAACGGATAAAAACTTTTCTCAGAAACTCGATGTGTGAAGATCGTCTAACGGCCCTTTCAGCGCTGTCAATAGAAAAAAATCATATCACAATACCCAACTTTACCGATAAAGTTATGGATAAATTTGCTGCTAAGAAAGATCGGCGTATTGCATTAATATTCAAGAAATTACATTAAGGGAAAAACATAAGCATATAATTTTTACTCTTATTAGTATTATTTTTTTCTTCTTCCTGCAGAACATCCAAACATTTTTGTCACGAGCCACCACTGTGCTTAACTCATGGTGGATTAAATCTTACTGCCCTTAAACCTGTCTTAACCTCATGACTGTCTTAACAGAACCCTTTCGAGAGACTTTCATTACTCAACTGCAAATTATCACCTCACACCCTTTTGAACTGTCCATCTTGTATTATCTTAAAACTCATATGACAATTTATTGGTAATAATTCATATAAGTATCTCATTACAAAAATAACCCAAAACTAATATTAACTTTAAAGACAAAGATTAATTGTTATTTATGCATATATGGTACATCTAATATTTATATGAAATTTTGTAAATTCATATAGGATTTACGACGTCCTTTTTATGTAAAGAGTTTTAAGTTACACTAATTAAAATGTCTGAACTTAAGTGTCCCTTTCTAAGAAAATAGAGTATATTTTTAGCATTTAATATTTTACTGTTATTGAATGATTATATTGAATTTATTTATGAAATTTATATCTGAAAAAATATAAAAATTAACTCTCTTACAACTTCATGGCTAAAGAAACTTCCAGAGCGATTTGTGTACACATTTATAAATCTATTCCGAGCTATTATATCAAAAGACAAAATAGCTATGATGATTGACAATCGTCGAAAGAAATCGGCAAAGAATATAATAGTAGTTATAATTTAAAATTATTTATTGTTCACATACCAAAACCTTTACAATCTTATCTTAAAGTGGAATAACACTCAATTTTTTTCCAATTGTTATAAATGCGTCCACGCACTTATCAATCTCTTCATCACTGTGAGCCGCGCTTATCTGCACTCTAATCCTGGCCTTATCCTTTGGAACCACAGGATAACTGAACCCAATAACATAGATGCCTTTATGTAACATTTCTTCAGCAAATTTATTGGCTAATTTTGCATCTCCCAACATGACTGGGCAAATTGGATGGTTTTGTCCGCCTATTGTAAAACCAGCTTTAGTCATTTTTTCTCTGAATCTGACTGTGTTGCTCATAACTCTGTCAGAGAGGGTTGATGACGCCATTAAAATGTCTAAAACTTTAATTCCAGTTGCTACTACAGGTGGTGGTAAGGAGTTGGAGAATAAATATGGACGTGATCTTTGTCGTAGTAAATCGATGAGTTCTTTTGGTCCCGTCGTGTAACCTCCTGACGCACCTCCAAGTGCTTTACCTAAATAAAATTATAATTTGTAAATATGGTGATTAATTATAAATATTTGAAACATAACATATAATTAGTTTTAAGATAAAAACAAATTTTATAATCCGAGCATTGTATTTATTATTTTTTTAAGTGTGTGCAAGCAACTACAATAGTTATTTATACAATGACTGATAAAATGTCATATTTTTGTATCAGTGGCAATTAAATTATCACTAACCGCAGATAAACTATTCATTCGAGTTTTTAAACGACCAAAATAGTAATAGTAATTAATAGTATATACCAAGGTAAAAAGAGTTTTAACATCAGAAAACCTAAATATCCTGATACCATCATTCTGGCTAGAACCGTGGAGAGCCATTACGGGCCCGGTACAAAGAGACAGTACAAAGAGACAGTACAAAGAGACAGGTACAAAGAACCAACCCAAATGAAAATAAAAAAAAAAAAGTTTACTGAAAAACTACTGTATCTACTAACCCACCATATTTTTAGCGAGAAATTATTAAACAAACAAAAGATGCGAGTTAAGGAAGCAATATAAAACAACAATAAAACGATCAGCACGCGCCCCTCTGACACCCAGGTCCGGGCATATTTGTCTCTTTTGGCCCCCTCCT
This sequence comes from Liopterus haemorrhoidalis, assembly GCA_963971575.1. Lineage (NCBI taxonomy): Eukaryota > Metazoa > Arthropoda > Insecta > Coleoptera > Dytiscidae > Liopterus > Liopterus haemorrhoidalis. The sequence continues at coordinate 18,062,295 of OZ020621.1, forward strand.
CAAGTCCTAAATGGATCTAATATACCCGCCTTCCATAACTTTTACCGACCGCCAACATATACAGTGGATTGACCGGATAACAAACTAATTGGCTGGTAATTTTTGGGATTTGATGAATCTTTTCCCGGTTTTGGAAAACCTATGATTTTCAATACTTTTCATGTATATGGAAAATAAGCGTCGAGTAATATAGCGTTAACTATTTTTATAATATAAACTATAGCTTTTTTAGATAAGTATTTTAGATTTTAGATGACTATTTGTAATTTCATAGTTCCCAGGTGCCTTTTCATTTTTTTAGTTTTTTGCATTTTTTATTTTATTTTTTTTATTTTTATATGTAAAACGATTAAATAACTCATAATAAAGTATTTACAATTGTATTAAAAAAAAGTAATATTTTTATGAAAAAATTAACATAACTCCTTTTCATTAAATAAAGATATCAATGTGGAAAACAGAAGTTTTACGTTAGTAATCAAAATTATGACAAATATAACTATTTTAGATTGCAGGAACTGAAATCCAAGTACAACACTTGTTCAAAGGTACAAGAGAGTGCGTAAAATTGTGAAAATGGCGTAGATCTAAACAGGTTATGCCTGGACTAGAAAATAATGTTGAAGAATTACTTACTTAAGTATATGTATAAGATAGTTATTACAGATGACAGACAATAGAGAAGGTCAGGAACTTAAAAATTTTTCAGTGATACATTATTCTTAAGGTACAACACTCTCCCCTATACATTAAGTTTTAATAAAATATTTTTGTGGAACAATACGAAGTGCGTATTATCTTTCAATTTTAACTAAGTTTTTATCCATCTTTCTGGTATCTCCAAATATAAATTCTATTTTAAAAAAATTTCTTACCTAATGTGGAATTAATAATATCAACACTTCCTAACATGCTGTAGAATTCTTCTGTTCCACGACCACTTTTTCCAAAGAACCCAGTTGCATGGCAGTCATCCATGAATGTTAAGGCTTTATATTTTTTGGCTAGTTTAATAATTTCTGGTAGAGGAGCTACGTTACCATCCATTGAAAAGACGCCATCAGTTACTATCAGTTTTAATCTGGCTTCAAGATTTTCTTTTAGAAGAGTTTCTAATTCTGTAACAGTAAAATTTTCATGAAAAAACCGAAAATTCCAAAGAAACATCCGCGATAAATTACAATTTTATAGACAGGAATAAAACATGTAATTACTAAAAATTCCCGATAATAAGAACAGAAATTATATAGAACTAGCTGGAGTACCCGTATTTCGTTTTTGTAAGCTACATTTTTGCTATAACGTAAATGATATGTGAGATATTTAAATTTTAAGAACAGAAAGTAATCGTTTCTTTATTCTAAACCATTCTTATTTATATATTTGAATAAATGTTAAGAAATAATAAGTGAGGTACTTCGATTATAGCTAGCTCTCCCCATAACTCCCCAAATATATATTTTATTACACACTGCATTGAACATAGATGAATAGTTTCTTTTTTGATATTCATTTTTATAAATGATAAATTAGATATTTCAACGTTATAAGCAGAGAGTCGAACCGGAACCGAACCGAAAACCGAAATTACCCGGATTTTTTAACAGAACCGGAATCGTAACCGGAACGTAAAATTGCTAAATTTAAAAATCAAAACCGAACCCGGAACGAAATGAAAATAACTGTTAATTTCGGTTAGAACGAAAAAAAAATAATAATAATAATAATAATAATAACGCTTTATTTCGGTTTAATTTCTTTTTTTTTTATTAAATTAATTCATTAATCGCTTTCTTTAATTCTCCCTGATGAAATGTAATGCTTCTTTCGTAAGCGTAAGAGTAACCCCTACTTTTGACACTGCCTACCAGTGTTGCCAATTGTTTGTCATAAATTTATGGTGCAGCATTGCCTGAATTATTTTTATTATTAGATTACCTCAAAAATTATATTTCTTCGATGGTAATGATTATTACGGTAATAAAAAGCTATATTTATCAGAATATCTGAAATTCTTTTCAGAATTTACTAAAAATTAAGACCTGATAATTATGTGACAACTGGTAACACTACGCATTTCATATATTTATGTTGTATAGATCAGTTTTTCTCAACCAAAAATGTACCGCGGTCCAGTATAATATATAATTTTCTAACGCGGACCACTAATAATAATTGTTGGTTCATTTTTTGCAAGAAAATAAATATATTTAATGTGCTACTAAATACATTTATTTTATTTGTACAAAATTAAGAAACACAGAAAGTTTACAGATTTTAAACAAAATATAAATTATTTACATAAAAAATGTGCATACATTTTTTTTTAAAAAACTGCATAAATCAACCATAAAAATTTTCGCGGATCACTAAAATTTTTCTGGGGACCGAAACCGGAACGAAAAGCGTTTACTTGGAACGTAACCGAAAACCGCAACGAAATAAATTTCGGTTCGACTCTCTGGTTATAAGTAACACTCCCCTTGTCTCATAAGAATTCGTTATTAAAAACTGCATTGTAGAGAAGAAAAAAAGTATTTTCTCATACACATTTTTGATGTACAGTAAATAATAAATCAAAAAAGATTTTAGTTTTTGGATGTTCCCCAGTAACTCCCCACATATTTTCGAATCGAAAATGTAGGTATATAAAACAAATAATATTTATTTTCTTATTATAAACAATTTTTGTCATATACAATGTTGCTGTTAAGTCAATAATAAGGGAGATATTTCAAATGTTTAGCTTTAGAGTATCCTCCCGTAATTCCCCAAATATTCATCTAAGTGAAAAAAATCATAAAAATAAAAAATTTGGTTTTTATAAACTGCTTTTGTCATATCAAAATACATTGGTATTGGTGTTCATTAAATATACACCACAAGTTCAGTTTCTGCCCCCTTCCATTAGAAAAACTTCCTTCGGCGCCACTGCCTTTCACTTATTAAATACCTGCGAAACCTTGAAATAAGTGGAAATTCACACTTCACATCAATTTTTCTAGTTTCATATTTCGAAAATTAGTAACTTAATATAATGTTTAACCACAAATATAAAATTACCTCTCATATCTCGATGCTTGTATCTAAACTTTTTAGCTTTACATAATCTGATCCCGTCAATAATTGAAGCATGGTTGAGTTCATCGGACAAAACCACATCGTTAGGGGTCAACAGAGCCTCAAATAAACCAGCATTTGCGTCAAAACATGATGCATATAAAATTGTATCTTCTCTTCCATGGAATTTGGATAACTTTGATTCTAATTCCTAAAATAAAACACGACTCATTAGTATATTTCTAAATACTCATAGAAAGATTGAAGATGAAATTCAATTCGAATAATATTTTCGAATTAATATTAGGAACCAGATTTGATGGTCTACTGCATATGTCCGTTTTCAGTGGCGCTAATAAAAAATATAACCACAAATTTAAAAAAAAGGCAACGTAGATATATGGCGGACATAGCGTGCGAAGTTCTGTGTTGCTCCCTTACGTTGTCTATAAAGGGAACTAATTTTCTTGCACATAGTAAACATAGAGTATGTAGCGCTCTGTGTGATGCATAAAAATGCAGGGATGGGGAGTTGGAGTCGAGAGTCAGAAAAACTATTGACTCTGATTCAATTTTCAACAAAGATGATAACAAACCGAAAACGAAAACAAAATAACGATATTACCAGAATTATTAAACAACGGGACACCGGAAAACATTTTTTTATTTTTTAATTCATGAACGAAAACGAAATTGGAAATGTTCAGTACCGGTCTTAACCGGTTTCCATGTTCTCCACTTTATAATTGTTTAATACTACTTGTATTAATAGATAAATCAATGAGGCAGTAAAGATTTTTTGATTTTACACATATCCTTTTCTGTATGCTCTATTTATTATGTTTAAGCGAAACTAAACGTAATTTTAACTTTCTAAAGTTGTAACGAGCTTCGACATTATTTCACGTTTCATGTTGGTAGCCAAAATCTAAATATCAAAAGGAAAAAGTGACATATTACGAAAAATAAGATATATAAAATAAAATCAAATTTTTTTAAAACTAACTTATTAAAAAATTTGTATTAAGAATGACACAAAATCTAAAGATGTAATGAAAATTACATTTTATAATGATAGATCACCTAAACATAAAAAGTATTTTTTCCACACCTATTTAATTATATTGCAATAATTAGCACTATTTCGTGAAAAATAGTACTCATAAATAACTACAGTGAATTATGGTTTCATAACTCACTGTTTACGGCCAATCACAAACCTACATTTCCATAATTCACTCACGCTGATCCAATCATATTTGACAATAGCAATGAGAGGGGCCAAAACTGCGGTGGTAGCAGGCAACATGGGTGACGCTATCACTTCCATTAAAATTATCAATTTTGAGTCTAATTTATTTGTTTAACACGTTGACTGCCAATTACGAGTTTTCTCCTAGTTAGCGTTCTTGCCCAGGACGCCGACTACAAGATTACTTGTAGTACATTGACTTAATAATATAATATGGCTATATCAAATTGACTTTTGAGACAAGAATCTTGAATCTTGCCTTGTCAGTCAATGTGTTAATAGGTGTGGAAAAAGTATAGTATTACACTCGCGATTATGGCCATTATTCACTCAGATGATTTGCGCCAGTCGCCTGCGGCTCGTGGGCTCAAACGTCATCTTCGTGAATAATGGCTGTCATAATCGCTCATATAATAATATACTATAATGTAAGTACGATTTTCGATAGAAAGTCGGGGATCGCTTTTCAAAAATACCGACTCGTGAGTCGAGATATTTTTTCTGCCGACTCCCCATCCCTGTAAAAATGATAACTAAAACTTATTTAAAGTATTATTATAATTTTCAAACGAATAATATTTACATTTGTTTTTGTGGAAATGTTTAATTTTATAAATATTTACAGCTGACCTACGAAAATAAAATAAAAAATATGACTAACAAATATGGAAATTTCCGTGCTATTTTCCATTCCGGAAGGTTAAAAAACATGTCGGGAATTTAGAAACACTATACGTGTTACGGATAATTTGATAAATGGGAGAATTATATATAATCGCTAAACACATTGACGATTTTAATTAATCTTTTCGAAAATGTCCAATTCGTCGGTAATCCTCAGGCTGACGACAGAAGTCTTGCTTGTGTTTCTTGAGTATTTATTTTATTAACAAAATGCCTGAGTACATTAATCAAAGGATTTGTCCCCAGAAGCTATGACTTTTTCCCACATTTTTGGCAGAAGTTGAATTGCGCGACAAAATATGGCCTGTCTTTTGAGCCAATCGATTCGGCCACCCAGTTTTCGACTTCTCCGTAGTTATAGGAATGTACATCATACAAAGCGCGTTTCATCGATCGGAACAGATGTTAATCGCTTGAGGCCAGGTCCGGAGAACACGCTGTGTGCGGCTGAACCACCCATTCGACCTCCACCAGTTTTTGTTTCACGGCTATAGCAACATGAAGCCGAACATTGAAGAATATTTTTCTGGCGATTTGATGCAATTGATGGTTGTTTTTGCATCGAATTATCATTCGAACGCTCCATTTATTGTCGATAACGTTTGGCAGTGATTGTTTCCTTTGGTTTTAACAGCTCATAATACATTAACACCCTCCATATCACACCACATACAGAGCATTGCTTTGTGACCATGGATGTTTCGCTTTGGTGTCGACGTTTATGGTTAACCAGGATCAACCTATGATTTCTTGTGTTTCGGGTTCTCGAAATCAGCGCCGGTGAAAGGCAGGGGCAACAGGGGCACAGGCCCAGGGCGCCTGCTCTTAGGGGCTTCAAAACAAAATATACATATTCTAAAGTTTTATTAAGTTTTTCTATTTTTGTTTAGATCAAAATTATAAATTTTCATTTCTATATCAATCTTGTACATATTAAATATAAAATTGAGTTTAAAGATGTACACATTTTGTTTCTTTATTCCTCTTTTTTAGGGTTTTGTAGGTATGACCAAAAAACCCTTATACCGTCATTTTGTCGTCTGTCTGTCTGTCTGTCTGTCTGTCTGTCTGTCTGTCTGTCTGTCTGTCTGTCTGTCTGTCTGTCTGTCTGTCTGTCTGTCTGTCTGTCTGTCTGTCTGTCTGTCTGTCTGTCTGTCTGTCTGTCTGTCTGTCTGTCTGTCTGTCTGTCTGTCTGTTCGGTAAAAATTGTAGCCAAACGGCTAAACCTAGAGAGTTGAAATTTGGCATGCTTATACAACTCTTTGATCCGCACATAGGAAAAATACTAAAACATCTAAAAAACATATCCCCCTAAAAATATAAACAAATATGTGCTCATCGAAAAAAAAAAATACTTTTTTATAATTCTGAGTAGGGTATCAAATGAAAGCCCTTGGTACGTGGATTAACGATCAAATTTTTATTTTTGCAAAATAAATTATTTTGAAGCGATTTTTGCCAAAATTGTGCAAAAAATTTTTTGTCCCCCACCCTGTAGCCCAGATGGTTTAAACTAAAAATCTGAAAAAATTCTAAGTAATGTACATTGGTGTGAACCGGAATAGTTCAACAGGAATTTTTGATCAGATTAGGTTTTTGGAAAAAAACGCATTTTTTGTGATTTTTGGCTAATAATGTACACAAGTTATAGCTTTGTAACAAGCAACACTCTAACGTGTGTGCTGGTCTAGTGGTATTTGACGCTGACTTTTCACCCATGTAACCCGATCCGATAGGGATCGAACCCTGGAGAAGAGACTACATTTTTTTTTTTTTTTTTAATTTCTATATTGTTTAAATTATTTTTTCAAAATTCTAATTATATTTTGGCAAATGTTGCATTTAATTTTTAAAAGCGTAAATTTATTAGCCAGTGGAAATTGTTTAAATTATAATTTAATTCTGTTTCAATGTACACGAAATCAGAGGGGCGGAACTTATAACAACCAATGGAAGCCATAGGCGCAATTTTGAAATTCTTAATGAACATTGCTATATAAAAAAAAAATACTGCACATATTTAGAAACCTAAATAATGGTATTAGGCGTTCGAATTAAAATTAATAAAAAAAATATTTTAATATAAAATTTGTTTTCGCATCCAAAATAATCATCATTCACTTACTAAATACCTGCAAAACTCTGAAATGTGTGAAAATTCACACTTCACATAAATTTTTTTATTCTTCTTTTGGACTGTATTAACTTTCTTACACATCTGAAAACATTTATAACTGATTTTGGTGGGACATTTTCACATACAATGGCACCTTGACTTACAAATTTAACCCTCTCATGCGCAACTTTTTAGATTTTAGTTTTATCGTATGAAAAAAATATATTATAATAAATTTGGTATAAATTAGGCAAAAGAACATAAATTTTGAAAAAAGTACATTGAAATATTCTTTTTTTTAATAAAAAAAGAATTGTCCGCATATGTGAAAATTAAGTTTGCAAAAGTTTATTTTACAAACTAATTACTGAAATATAACACGTTTACTTATTTTAGGATTTTAGGTGTGATATGACTCAAAACATTCAGGGCACAGATATATTTCGCATCTTTTGCAAATATATCTCGTTCGCTTCGTACAACTCGAACTTTTACATCGTGCAGCATTTTTCAAATCATTTTTTTTTTTTTTTGTGGAAATACGATATAGCTATTGCCATCTATGATCATTTTAGGTAAACTTAAGTACACAAACGTGGACTGTGTTCACTTAGATATTCGTTTCAAGTATTGAGAACTGACACGCTCGGATACGCAGTTTGGTGGTCCAATATTGTACTACGCGACTGTAGTACTGTTTGAAATTATTACATACTAGCTGAGTACCCGTGCTTCGCTACGGTATACTGACGGACGCATTAGTGTAAAATCCTCAGTTTGTTTTTAAACATGTGTATGGGTAACCTTTGTAAGCAAAAACCTAGTCGGTATCTCATCTGTCTTAAGAGATATTGAGGAAACCATGAAAAAACATTATACTCTTTTACAATATATAGGGCTCGAACTACTGGGTAAAAAAAAAACTGTAAAACTTTTTAAACATTTTAGAAAGACATATATATGTTAAAAGGAATATTATAACTCAACAAACGAAGAAAATGCGAAGAGTTTTATAATTCTTCTCTAGGGGTTGATTAGGGTATAATTTTGACATAACTTTATATTTTTATGGGTAACTTTTGTAAGTAAAAACCAAGTCGATATCTCAATGGTCCTAAGAGATATTGAGGAAACCGTGAAATCACATTTCAGCCAATTTCACCCCCTTAGGGACCGAATTTTGAAAAATTCCATATTAGTGGGTGCTTACGTCATGGAGGGAATATATTTCCCGAATGTCTGTATGTCAAGAGACGTTCTATCGAATAAAAATACCAATTTACCCCGTTAGGAATGAAATTAAAAAAAACTGTAAAAACGCTTTCTAAATATTTTGAATAGAAACCTATGCACCAAAATGAAATGTTATAACTCAGGAAATACAAAGGTTTCTATAATTCAACCCGAATGTAAATTCACCCGTTTAGGGGTTGATTAGGGAAAAATCCTGAATAGTTTTACGGCATTTGTATGAGTAATTATTGTAAGAAAAAACCAAGTCGATATCTTATTGGTCCTAATAAATATTAAGGAATCCTTGAATTCACATTTCACCCCCTTTCACCCTTTATGGACGTAATTTTAAAAAACTATAAATACTATTTCGAGATATTTTAAAAAGACACTTTTGTGCAAAAAAGAAATTGTATAACACAACAAACACAGGAAATAGGACGGGATGTATAATTCACCCCGTTTGTAGATTCACACCTTCAGGGGTTGATTAGGCAAAATCCTGAAATAAGTTTTTCGGCATTTGTATGAGTAATCTTTGTAAGCAAAAACCAAATCAGTATCTTATTGGTCCGAAGAGATATTAAGAAATCATTGAATTAAAATTTCACCCCTTTTCACCCTTTGGGGCTGAAATTTAAAAAAACTGTCAAAACCATTTCGAAATATTTTAAAAATACACCTATGTGCCAAAAAGTAATGTTACATCTCAACAATCACAGGAAATACGACGGGATGTATAATTCACCCCAATTGCAGATTCACCCCTTTAGGGGTTGATAAGAACAAAATCCTGAAATCAGTTTTTCGGTATTTGTATGGGTAATTTTTGTAAGCAAAAAGCAAGTCGATATCTTATTGGTCCTAAGAGATATTAAAGAATCCTTGAAATCACATATCACCCCGTTTCAACCTTTAGGGGTGAAATTTTAAAAAACTGTCAAAACCATTTCGAGATATTATAAAAAGACACCTATGTGCCAAAAAGAAACCTTATAACTCAACAAACACAGGAAATACGACGGGATGTAGAATTCACCCCGATTGTAGATTCACCCCTTTAGGGGTTGATTAGGACAAATTCCTGAAATAAGTTTTTCGGCATTTGCAAGGGTAATCTTTGTAAGCAAAAACTAAGTTGATATCTTATTGGTCCTAAGAAATATTAAGGAATCTTTGAAATCACATGTCACCCCTTTTCACCCTTTGGGGCTGAAATTTTAAAAAACTGTCAAAACCATTTCGATATATTTTAAAAATACACCTATGTGCCAAAAAGTAATGTGACATCTCAACAATCACAGGAAATACGGCGGGATGTATAATTCGCCCCAATTGTAGATCCACCCCTTTAGGGGTTGATAAGGACAAAATGCTGGAATTAGTTTTTCGGTTTTGTATGGGTATTTTTTGTAAGCAAAAAGCAAGTGGATATCTTATTGGTCCTAAGAGATATTAAAGAATCCCTGAAATCATATATTACCCCTTTTCACCCTTTAGGGGTGAAATTTTAAAAAACTGTTAAAACCATTTCGAGATATTATAAAAAGACACCTATGTGCCAAAAAGAAACCTTATAACTCAACAAACACAGGAAATACGACGGGATGTAAAATTCACCCCGATTGTAGATTCGCCCCTTTAGGGGTTGATTAGGACAAAATACTGAAATAAGTTTTTCGGCATATGTATGTGTAATCTTTGTAAGCAAAAACTAAGTCGATATCCCATCGACCCGAAGAGATATTAAAGAATCCGTGAAATCACATTTCACCCCTTTTCGCCCCTTAGGGGTTGAATTTCGAAAAATCCCTTCTTAGTGGGTGCTTACGTCATGGAGGGAATATACTCTCCAAATTTCAAGTTTCTAGGCCCAAGGGTTCGGGCTGGGCGGTGATGAGTCTGTCAGTCAGGACACTTGCTTTTATATATATAGATGTTCTGGTGTTGATTTTTTGGTAGAACGTCGATAGATGCATTTTCATAAAATAAAAATGTACTGTGCTTAAATTAACCTGTTCCCTGTTAGCATATTGACAGCTGAATACTAGACAATTCAGCCATTTTGCCATGAATTACAGCGCCGCCAACGGTAATGTCACTTCTCAATAGGTATTAGAATAATACTGAAAATTGTAAGTGTCCACGTACGTGTACGAGGCGCATGAGAAGGTTTATTTGCTCCCGACCGCTTCGTATCTTAAAAAGTATGTATCTAAAAACCCAATTTTCCATTAAAACTTATGGGAAATCAATTAATCCGTTCCCAGATTAAAAAATCGTATAGAAAATCCAAAAAAAAAAAAAAAAACTATTCTCAACTAAAGAAGAAAATGCAAAGAAATGGAGAATGAGTGAGAAGGAACATTCTTCATTATAAATATGCATTTTGTATACCATTACATTTACATTATACCATATAATTTTAGCGCATAATAGTCTGTCGAAGCAGACAAAAGTCATCAATCACCACTCAATACTGATTTCGATGTACCACATTCACTATGAGTTTTCACAAGCAATCGATGAGCTTCAGTTGCACTTTTTTTCAAATCAAAGTATTGTAGAAATACATATCGGAAAAACAACTTATCGCATTCCATTTTAATTTGGTTATAGAAAATTATTTGTGTAAACAAAGGATAGTGTCTGATGACTGAATTTTAGTAGGAAATGTTTACACTCACTTATACAATGTTCCGTAACTGCACACCTAACTACCGCGGTCGCGGTTGCGGTAAAGTCGTGGTAAGTTGTGGTTACCCAGTGGTTACCTGAAAACACGTTTTAGTTACGGAACGGTAGTCCACCTCACAGTTGATAAAACAGACAACTGAACTGTCATTTTATGGACGTTATAGGTTATAGATATTCTCTTACAAACTTATTAATAAAAATATTTGTTTTATTAGTACTTGTTTACAATGGCACATTATATAAGAACATATATGATTTTTCCCGATATTATTTTTCACGACATCGATCAATATTACTAAAAATCAGTTACTTACACTCATTCTTACTGTTTTAATTATAGACTATAGTAAAATAATATTATAATTTACTACTTGCACTACAAAGAAACGATTAATTCCCTCTACTTAACTCTCGCCTTATTGTAATTGTTTAAAAATTCCCGCCTTTTTAGATCTGAAGTTTGTAGTGGGAGGAAATAACCACACTAACCGCGATATTTCTACGGTTAGTTTGGTTACAAAAAAGTAACCAAAATTTTCAGTAACCGCGTTCCGAAACCTAACAATTTTCCTGAAAAGGTTAATGTCGTACACTTTCGGAACAGGAAACTTCAACCGCGGTTACTTTCGTCGAGTAATGGAACATTGTATTAATGGTATTAGAGACATCTGTCACTGTCCACAGAATACGAACCTAGAGCCATCTACACATGAACAGCGGCTTTCAATACAACCTACCATTATATAATTTTACAGGTGATTTTTTATTCTGCTATTCTAGCCTGTGGTGCTAGGACCATTTGGTAAACATTTCTTACAGACTTGTCCGCCTTTTTTTCCTTATATTCTTTATCCGCCAGCATGAACTTAAATCTTTTATTTAAAATTACAGATCTACTGAAAGTTTAGAAAACGTAATTAAAATTTACCTTATGTATATCTTGGGTTCCACAAATAAATCTGACAGAGCTTAATCCTGCTCCATAATTCTTCACAGCTTCACTGGCAGCAGTCACAATTTGTTCATTATTCTAAAATTAAAAATATTTATATTTATTCAAGTTAAAGTTATTTATATTGTAAATATAGAAGTTATACACATTTTACATTTGCCATTTGTATTGAATAATGTAATAATATAATTTGTGCGTAATAGTCTGTCGAAGCAGACAAAAGCCCTGAGTAGGCATGTACGTCACTGTCTTCATTTTGTAAGTACACTCAATTTCATAAATACGATATATGTCAGTACCAAGATTTATTCAAAAATTAGTACTGTCAATAGTAATATTGAAATGAATATTGGATTCAATATTTTCAATAAAATCCCAGCCCATGATAGAAATATAAATGCGAAAAAATTCAAATATATTTTTAAAAAATTCCTTGCCAAACAAGCCTACTACTCTATTCAAGAATTTCTAGATGAATAACTTGTATTTATTGTATTTTTAAATAACTGTTTTCTTTTAAACATTGTTTTCATATACTTTTTTTTTGACATAACTTGTAAATTACTTTTAAGTTGAATAAAGGATTATTATTATTATTATTATTATTATTATAAATAACTAAAATATATGGGCGCGCACCCAGGAATTTTTCTTGGTGGAGGGCTCAGAAGACAAAATTGTTAATTATTTTAAAAGGGTAGGAATCGGGATATTATTCGGCAACGAGTGTTCTTTAACGACCAAACGCACTTTATTTTTCAAAATGCAAAGATTGACCTGAAAAAAATATGTGAAGTATGAATTTTCACATAAGAAGACATATCTTTCACATAATATAAACATCTTTAAGAAGACATACACTACCTTAGCCATAAACACAAAAAATCCATAACATTATTAGCCATGAATTTAGCCATGAATTAAATAAATAATAAATTTTCTTAAAACTACAAAAACTGTAATTTTTTCCAACAACACAATCTGATTATAAATTCTTTTCGCGCATTTCCATTTCAGATGTACATTACTCTGAATTTTTTCAGATTTTTAATTTAACCCCTTTGCGTTAAATGGTGAGGGAAAGTAATTTTTTAAGTACATTTTTGGAAAAAATCTTGTTAAAATAAAGAGTCAGGTTCCTTAATCTACGACTTTCTTTTGATAGCACACAATAAATTTAAAAAATAATAATAAGTATTTTCAACGACACAAAAAAAATCAGTAGTTTTCGAAAAACTAATCTGCTCAAAAATTTTTGTTGAACTATTTCGGTTATCATTAACGAACATTATTGAGATTTTTTTCAGATTTTTATATCAATCCTTCTGGAAAGCAGGGTGGGGGGCAAATATTTTGGACACATCTTTAACAAAAATTTCATAAAAAAACAAAAATAATAATAATTTTAATTTGCTTGTTTATCCTCGCAATCAGAGGTCTCATTTAATTTCTCAATCAGAATTTAAAAAAATATATATATATTTTTTCACTAAATACGCATAGGCTATATTCCAAACGTTTGTCATGAGCTCTCTTTTAAAGGTTTGAAGTGGGGTTTAGCTAAGCAAAATGATGAAAAGCCTCACTTAACCGGTAAAAGTTACTAGAATTTAAAATTCTAGTTTCATTTCTATGTTTCATTTTGTAATACGTAATTAACAAGGACATTTCATTTTTTACGGATCGCCACCATATATAAGAGCGGTACAGTGATCATACCGATTTTGACATTTCGAGATTTCCATGGATCTCCACGAATTGAGGTCCCTACATAACGTTTTGACTATTTTTAGCATGATGTCTGTCGGTCTGTCTGTCTGCCTGTCTGTATGTCAGTCTGTCTGTTGGTTCGTGTACACGTGCAGAGCAAATTCGGCTAAAAGGATTTTTATGAAACTTCATATTTAAGCTTTTGACATCAATGTGCCATTTATCAACTTTTGGTAAAAATCGGTTAACTGGAAATGAGAGTTTACTCGTGTCGGTTTTAGGATTTTTGCAAATATGTCACAACAGAGAAATATTTCAAAAAAAATATTTAACAAAAGTTGCTATAAAAGCAATAACTAACAACTTTTATTTGAGATATTTTTGATAAAGCAGCTTAAATTAAACAAGTACTTTGTGATGGCGGTCAGTCCTGTGGTGGCCACAGCTGATTTTTCTGTTGTATAAATCATCAGATCTAGCAACGTATTACAAAATGAAATATATTATATTTGTTCATATATATCTCGCGATGTGTGTTTTTTTTTAATTCGGTACCTTTTTCCTATATATGGGTCAACTAGTTGTACAAGCATGCCAAATTTCAACTTTCTATGTTCAGCCTTTCGGTATTCAACAATTTCTACCATACAGACACACACTTGAATAGAGTTATCGGTTTTTTTGGTGGTACCTACAAAACCCTAAAAATTGAGACATTTTGTTGAGAAAAAATAATTGCTGGATGAATCAGTACAGAATATGACCTCCTTGAGCCATTAGAACAGCTGTGCAGCGATTATTCATTAATTAATCAATATGTAAATTCATTAATCCTATTTTAAATAATATTCCTAGACAAATTTTGTGTATATTGTAAATAAAATCTTACCGCTAGTCCTAAGTAATTATTAGCACAAAAATTAAGTATCGGGCCAGGATGTGATTCAACAGTAATAGACATGTGTTGCGGTGAAGTAATAATTCGCTCATTTTTCCAAGTTCCATCTTTTTTTATTGAGTTTAATTCTTTTCTTAAAACATTTCGTAAAATTTGTCCAGCATTTTCAAAGTAGCATGTGCGTTTTTGCGTATAGAGCAGCAAAGTTTGAGCTGAAAATAAAATAATGTAATTAAAAACATTGGTAACATATTCGAGGAAGTAATTATTTATTATTTTTTTAAATATGCAAATCATAACTTATCAATGACGTATATATTATATAACAGTGGCGCACCCAGGGAAGCCCCCCCCCCCTAAGAAGGAAGGAAATAAAAATAAAAACACACAAACACACAAGAAAATTTTAGAAATAGAGATGAGGATCTTTTTTTAGGTCGTCACTTGTATTTTAGAAGTGAGGACCTTTTTTTTAGGACATTACTTTGTATTTCCGAAGCGAGGATCTTTTTTTCAGGTCGTCACTTGTATTTTAGAAGTGAGGACCTTTTTTATTTTAGGTCATCACTTTGTATTTCCGAAGCGAGGACCTTTTTTTTAGATCATCACTTGAAATTTAGATGTGTGAACCTTATTCATACTTTAAATAATTTTGTCTTCCGCCCCCCCTCCAACAAAAATTCCTGGGTGGGCCACTGTTATATAAATCACGTATAAAATGATCAGAAAAATATTATTTTTTTTGAGAAACTGATGAGGACAAAATGGATTTCAATACAAACTTTCAATAGAAAAGAATTATAAGAAATCTGATGAGCAAAAAAGGATTTCGAGAAACTTGATGAAACCTGATGAATAAAAAATAAATTTCAAATTACAAGACAAGCCTGATCAGTAGAGACCGGTAAAAATATGCAACGGTACTTTTGCCATAGGCGTGCTATTTTAAACTTTATTTTAACAAAAAACCAACAAAAAACAAAAGAATAAAACACTTGTACCGCAATGAATTCTTATCTTAATAACGACCTCATTATTTTGGGATTATATCCGAGATAGGTAATTCCGGTCACTCCTTTGCCATTGGTCAGTTTTTGATACGATATTAAATTTTTATACGCTACACTATTTGTCAGCAGGGCACATTACAAATATATATAATTACATTTTATTTCTACAGATAACACATGTGCCGCTTTTTATCGAAAAACACCTAGCTAAAGTATCGTTGCATATTTTTGCCGGACTCTACTGATCAGCAAACAAAAAATCAGCTGTGGCCACCACAGGACCGACCGCCATCAAAAGTACTTGTATAAAATACATTCTAGCAGCAGAGTAGAAATAACTTGACCTAATATTTTCTAACAGAGATATTATTTATCATGACCATGGAAACGTTACATATAAGTATGAAAAAATTGAGACAAATTTCGAAAAATTTTACAAAAATTATTCGAAATTTTTCGTTTTATCAAAAAACGTCTCAAATAAAAGTTATTAATTATTGCTTTTATAGCAACTTTTGTTCAATAAATTTTTTCGAAATATTTTTCTGTTGTGAAATATTCATAAAAATCTTAAAATCGACACGAGTAAACTCCCATTTTTAGTCAACTGATTTTTACCAAAAGTTGATCAACTTGTGCCATTGATGGCAGAAGCTTAAATATGAAGTTTCATAATAATCCTTTCAGCCGAATTTGCTCTGCACGTGTACACAGATGGACAGACAGACAGACGGACAGACGGATAGACAGACGGACAGACCGACAGACGGACAGACAGACAGACGGACAGACAGACAGACGGACAGACAGACCGACAGACATCATGCTAAAAATAGTCAAAACGTTATGTAGGGATCTCAATTCGTGGAGATCCATCGAAATCTCGAAATGTCAAAATCGAAATGATCACAATACCTCCCTTATATATGTTGGCGGTCGGTAAAAAGGATTACGAGACAAAACTGTACAAAAAAAATACTTCAAGAAATTATTAAGCAAAAAACGGATTTCAAGACAAACCTGTCGTCAAAAAAAAAAACGGAAAGAATTTCGCGAAACCTGATTAGCTAAAACAGGATTTCGAGACAACCTTGAAGATGAAAAACCTGATTAGCAAAAATAGGATTTCATGATAAACCTGTTGCCAAAAAAAAAAAAAAGAAAAGAGTTCCAAGAAATCTGATGATCAAAAAAAGGATTTAAAGACGAGCCTGTTGACAAAAATAAAGAATGAATTTCAAGATAAAGCTGTTCACAAAATAAAGGATTTCGAAACACCTGATGAGACCTGATGAATAAAAAAGAAATTTCAAATTACAAGACAAGCCCGAACAGCAAAAAAAAGGATTACGAGACAAATCTATACAAAAATATCAGCTGTGGCCACCACAGGACCGACCGCCATCATAAAGTTCTTACATAAAATAATGTATTTATTTAGCAACAGAGTAGAAATAACTTGGCCTAATATTTTCTAACAGAGATATTATTTATCATGACCATGGAAACGTTACATATACAAAAATATAAATATTCAAATATACATATTCAAATGTAAGTATGAAAAAATTGAGACTTAATTTTACATAAATTTGTCGATATTTTTCGTTTTTTCAAAAAACGTCTCAAATAAAAGTTATTGATTATTGCTTTTATAGCAACTTTTCAACCGATTTCAAATCCTTTCAACCGAATTTGCTCTGCACGTTTACACAGACAGACGGACAGACGGACAGACAGACGGACGGACAGACAGACGGACGGACAGACCGATAGACATCATGCTAATAATAGTCAAAACGTTATGTAGGGACCTCAATTCGTGGAGATCCATCGAAATCTCGAAACGTCAAAATTGGTATGATCACAAGACCTCCCTTATATATGTTGGCGGTCGGTAAAAAGAAAGAAAATGATTTCAAGAAATCTGAGAAGCACAAAACGGATTTCAAGACAAACCTGTCGATAATAAAACGGAAAGAATTTCAAGAAACCTGATAGTATTTCAAGACAACCTGTAGAAAAAAAAAAACAAAAAGTATTTCGAGAAACCTGATTAGTAAAAATAAGATTTCCCGACAAACCTGATGACAGAAAAAAAAGGATTTTGAAAAACCTGATGAGAACAAAATGGATTTCAATATACAAACCATTTGCCAAAAAAAAATAATAAAAATTTAAAGAATTCCAAGAAATCTGATGATAAAAAAGAAGGATTTATAGACAAACCTGTTGACAAAAATAAAGAATAAATTCAAAACCAAGCTGTAAACAAAATAAAAGATTTCGAGAAACCTGATGAAAAAAAAAAAAACAGAAATTTCAAATTACAAGACAAGCCTGATCAGTAAAAAAAGGATTACGACACAAATCTGTATACAAAACAAAAAAGATTTCAAGAAATCTGATAATCAAAACACGGATTTCAAAACAAACCTGTCGTCAAAAAACGGAAAGAATTTCTAAAAACCTGATTAGCAAAAATAGGATTTAAATACAACCCCATTTACAAAAAACAAAAAGGATTTCGAGAAACCTGATAAGGAAAAATAGGATTTCCAGACAAACCTGTTAGAAAAAAAAAGAATTTTGAGAAATTTGTTGAACACAAAATGGATTTCAAGACAAATCTGTTGACAAAAAAGAAAAAGAAAAGAATTTCAAGAAACCTGATTAGCAAAAAAGGATTTAAAAATAAACCTGTTGACAAAAAAAAAACAAAAGAAAAGAATTTCAAGATAGCTGATGAGCAAAAAAAGGATTTCAAGACAAACTTGTTGACAAAAATAAAGAAGAATTTCAAGAAATATGATAAGAAAAAAAAGTATTTCGAGAAACCTTATGAGTATAAAAACTGGATTACAAATTGCAAGACAAAATTTATCAGCAAAAAATTTATGTGAAGTGTGAATCTTCACACATTTCTGGGTTTTGCAGGTATTTAGTAACTGAATGATGATTATTTGGGATGCCAAAACAAATTTTGTCAAAATATTTTTTTATGAATTTTAATTCGAATGCCTAATACCATTATTTTAGTTTCTAAATATGTGCAGTATATTATTTATATAGCAAGGTTCAGTAAGATTTTTAAAATTGCGCCTATGGCTTCCATTGGTTGCTTAAATCATAAGCCCCGCCCTCTGATTTCGTCAAACAGAATTAAATTATAATTTCAACACTTCCCACTGGTTATTAAATTTACGCTTTGAAAATAAATGCAACATTTACCAATATATAACTAGAATTTTGACAAAATAATTTAAACA
This sequence comes from Liopterus haemorrhoidalis, assembly GCA_963971575.1. NCBI lineage: Eukaryota > Metazoa > Arthropoda > Insecta > Coleoptera > Dytiscidae > Liopterus > Liopterus haemorrhoidalis. Next base: position 18,081,176 of record OZ020621.1, read on the forward strand.
AAATAAAAATGCAAAAAAAAAACAGAAAAAAATAAAATTAACAGGATTCGAACTCTGCAACGTTCGAACTGCAAATTACAAAGTGCACGACAAAACCAACTGCGCTACTAGAGCTACTGATCTGGTGTGTTACATAGCGAATTAAATATTTAACATATTTTAGTTAGAAACACAAAAAATGCGTTATTTTCCGAAAACATAATCTGATCAAAAATTCCTATTGTACTATTCCGGTTCACGCCAATGTACATTACTTAGAATTTTTTCAGATTTTTAGTTTAAACCATCTGGGCTACAGGGTGTGGGACAAAACTATTTTTGCACAATTTTGGCAAAAATCGCATCAAAATAATTTATTTTGCAAAAATAAAATTTTGATATCCACGTACTAAGGGCTTTCATTTGATACCCTACTCAGACTTTAAAAAAAATAATTTTTTTTTTGATGAGCACATATTTGTTTATATTTTTAGGGGGATATGTTTTTTAGATGTTTTAGTATTTTTCCTTTGTCCGGGTCAAAAAGTTGTATAAGCATGCCAAATTTCAACTCTCTAGGTTTAGCCGTTTGGCTAAATTTTTTACCGAACAGACAGATAGACAGACAGACAGACAGACAGACATACAGACAGACAGACAGACATACAGACAGGCAGACAGACGACAAAATGACGGTATAAGGGTTTTTGGTCATACCTAGAAAACCCTAAAAAAGGATTTCTGCAAATATAAAGAGTGCGACCGCGACCCACCAAAATTTTTTGGCGGTCAACTTTGGGTCGCGACCCAATATTTAGGAACTACTGCTCTAAAGTAACATTACTAACTTAAAATCAATGGCAGATAGACGAGTTAAAGGGACAAATGTTTTTTTAAAGGCAGGACTTCATAACTTAATGATTATAAAAATATCCGAGAACTATACAAACTAAGTATCTTGACACGTGATGATGATGAAATAGGACAGAATGATAAAGAGGATGTACAGTCTGTGTCAGCTTAGAATAATGTGTGTAAGGAGCTGTTTGTCCTTGTTTCTGATCGGTTTAGAGTTTAGAACATCATTCCTATTACAATGTAAAAATATTGTTTTTAGTCCAAGTTGACAGATGTTCAGTGTCGCACATTTGGATAAATTAATATCATTTTCTTCGTGAATATTGTATATACATCGAAATATATATTATTTATAGGGTATATTTTGTTATTATTTACATATTCAGACTTTTATTTATATTCTTGGTATAGATATTATGCAGAATTTAAGTAATTTGTTTTTATGCAGTTATACAGTGAATATATTTTTTAATGCAACATGTACTATGTCATTACCATGGATACAGTTCTTGACAGCAATATAAATCGTGTTCATTTTCATTTGCAACATAGACAGTTAGTGTGTATACTTTTGCTCATTGCTGATTTAAAAACTAATCAACATGTATACAGATGAAGAAAACATAATGATGGTAACTTGGTATAACTCCCAAATGAGTTTAAGAGAAGTTTCTGCTGTATTTAGTGCAACTTATCCAGATCGGCCAATACCAAATCCCTCTACAATTTCTAGACTAGTTAATAAATTTCATCGCGAAGGATGTCTTAAGTCAAAACATAATAAAAAAAGAACAACATCCCACGTGCTTACAGAAGAGAAGCAGTTGGAAATATTATTACAAGTGGAAGAAAACAATCAAAATACTTTAAGATCAATTCCACAAACCGTTGGTGTCAGTATTGGATCTGTTTTTAACTTCTTAAAAAAAGAAAAGTTTCGATCATACAAATTTCAAAATAATCAAGAATTGTTAGAAAGAGACGCGCAGTACGTATGGATTTTTGTTTTGAAATTTTTGATAAAATTAATTCTGACCCAACAATGCTTCAAAGAATTTTATTTACTAACGAAGCAACGTTTACTCTAAATGGTGAAGAGCACAGACAAAATTTTAGGTACTGGAGTCGAGAAAATTTACATTTGTTTCATTCCTCCCGAACTTAATGCCTTAATGCCACAAAATATCTAGCCTTTTAAGTAAACGGAGAAACTTTTGAACATTTATTATAAGTTTTTATTAGTTATTTATTTATTATTATTTTGAATAAAAGAATTCTTGAATAAATTAGCAAAATTTATTGTACCGATTTTAAACAGTTTTTCAGAAAATGACAATAATTATGATATAAAAGATTCCTTCGATTTAAAAAATATTGTTGATAATTTACCTAACTTACCTGATAATTATATAATAGTTTCATTAGATGTAGTATCATTGTTTACTAATATACCAATAGATTTAGTAAAAGAAATAATTACAGAAAAATGGTTAGAAATATCACCTTACACTAATATAAGTATGGAAGATTTTTTGGAAATAATATCATTTCTTTTTGAAGCTAGTTATTTTTCATTTGATAACAAATACTTTAGACAAATATTTGGCTTAGCCATGGGTAATCCATTATCGCCAGTTTTAGCAAAAATAGTATTAAATAATTTATTAGATAAAACAACAATAAAATTACCATTTCAGCTATGTTTTATTAGGAAGTTTGTTGATGATTTAGTCTTAGCTATACCCAAAGATAAAATCAGCGAAACTTTAAATATTTTCAACTCCGTTAATCAGCACATACAGTTTACTATGGAAATAGAACAAAATAACGCTTTACCATTTCTAGATATCAAACTCATTAGAACACAGAATGGAAAAATAATTACAGAGTGGTACAGAAAACCAAGTAAATCAGACAGATATATAAATTTTAATTCCAAACACCCTTTAAAACAAAAAATTAATACAGCATTAAATCTAAAATATAGAGCTCTTAATTTAAGTCATACAGATTTCCATGACAAAATAAAAAATAATATTAAAAATAGTTTGATTAAAAATAATTTCCCTAAACGTATTATAAACAGAATTTTATACAATAGTAGTTCAAAAGAAAAAACAAATAATCCAGATAACATAACAAAAAAGACTTATTTTTCCATTCCTCACATTCCGAACTTATCTGAACAATTAAAAAAAATGTTAACTAATGAAAATATTAATATAGCTACAAAAAATTTCAAAACTATCAATAATTTACACAGTACATTAAAAGACAGAGACAAGAAAGAACAAAAATCTAATATTATATACTGCATACCATGTAAAAATTGTGAAGCCAAATATGTTGGTCAGAGTAAACGGTATTTAAAAACAAGACTAAAAGAACACGAGAACAACATTAGTAAAAATAAAATTAACAATAACAAAAGTAACAACTCTATTGTAGAACATGCCAACAATCTAAAACATCAATTTGACTTTCCTAATACAACAATACTGAATGTTGAACAAAATTTAACTAAAAGATTATTATTAGAAATGATTTATATTAAAAAAGACAATTGTAATATTAATGCTAAAACTGATATAGATAATTTAAGCAAAATTTATTATAATCTTATTAAAAAAATAAAATAGCTCCATCTATTAATTTTATAACTAACTTCAATTAGAAATTACGGTAATTCTATTTTTTTTTAAATCTTTTTAACTTAGTTGACGTGTAACGTATATGTGTCGCAACCTGTAGAAGATAAGGAGAAAAATTTTATCCGTTAACTTAAAAAATTTTAATATGTTTCAAATTTTATAATTTTAACTCTGATTTTTATAATATCTTTGCAAGTAAGTGTAATAATGTTTAATTTTATATTTTATTTATTTATTATTAATTTTATATTTACTTTATGTAATTTATTTTAACATACATATACTTATTTTTAGGCTTTGAGAATGGTTCAGATAGAACCGAAACTAGTTAGCAAGTAAATAAATCTTTTTAAATATTTGACTAAATTTGCTTTTAATTATCGACCGAAACCCAAGAAAATACCTATATATTTATTTATTATTATTATTTTTTATTTGTATTTTCAATAAAATATTTTGATTTTGCTAGTTAATATGGTTTTTTCTATGTTGCAAATGAAAATAAACACGATTTACATTGCTGTCAAAAACTGTATCCATGGTAATGACATAGTACATGTTGCATAAAGAAATAAATTCACTGTATATTTTTTAAGTTATCTGACATTTAAATATTTTGATAATAATATATAAGTACTTTTTTGATGTTCAGACAGATGTTCAGTGTCGTACATTGGAAATATATATTATTTATATTATTTTATATTTTCGTATATTTTGTTATTATTTATATATTTATACTTTTATTTATATTCTTGGCTTTAGATTTTATGGAGAAAATTCTCCATGTAATTTGTTTTTATTAGTTTTTATATAAGTACTTTTTTGTGATTAAATTAATATAATTTGGCAGAAAAAGAACTTGAAGCTGGTCTTGCTGGTATTATAAAGAATACTCAAGGGAAGTATGTCAAAAGTGGGCAGCGACGTATGGCTTGCAATATATTTATACGATGAAGTCAAGAAGGAAGAATAAGGGCCCCGTCTCTTCGCCACTGAAGAAACAAATATGTAAAGTTACATTTCACATATTGGAAGAAAATCATAAAAATGCTCTGCGCACAGAAAATGCTTTAATACATATTTACATATAGGTTAGTCGGCGAATCAGTGCAAATGCGTCACTGGAAACGTCACATGTTTTTGTGACTTCATGTTTAGTACGTCTACATAGCATCCATTTAACGAATGTAATATTCGTACGCTGTCACTTGTATCATAATCATATGAAAATATAAGAATAAGAACAGAATAGAAACAAATAAACTATTCTAATAGACTAAGTACTCCTAAAAAGGGCTGATGTGATCCAAAAATATGATCAAAGAAAAGAAAATAGATATACGTTGAATTTAACCTAAAAAGCTATGCACTACACACAATATCAAATGGAAATCTATAAGATATCTATAAGAAAATATATAACTAAACACAAAACTGCTAAATAAACAAAAAACTAAAAAAAAAGTTTTTAGAAATTACTATAAGTTATACTCTATCTCAGAAAGACTGATAGTAATAAAATTTATTATTTGTAAAAATTTATTGTTTTTTCACACAGAAGCGGCAAAACAAAAGCGACAAAATATGAATAGTTCGAAACGAAATATTGTTAAAAACAACCGAGTGTGCCGCACATCTTATATGGGAATACGAACTAGGGTTAAACACAATAGATCATAAAAATTTGACCCTAAAAGTTTGAGGAAAAATATGGTCACAGAGGTGTGTTTAATGATATGATAAATATGGTCACAGGGGTGTGTTTAATGATATGATAAATATGGTCACAGGCGTGCGTTTAATAAAATGATAAATAGTAATATAGAAATACACAAAACCAATTTAAACGTGTTTAAAATGTGCACGCCACTGGTAACTGCCTGACAAAATGATTTATTACTATCAGTCTTTCTGAGATAGGGTATAGTCACCTAACACAACAAAAATAACATTTCAATTAATATTATAGCCAAATTTTTTAATTAAAATATTGTAAATTTGAAATAAGCCGACCACGGCGCGAAGATTGCCTAGTAAATACGACTGAGACTGCGTGTGTATATTGTATTGTTCGAGAGTTTTGTATTTGTTTTTAAACTATTTTTCAGGCAATTATTATTAAAATAATTTATAAAATATATGTACTAACATTAAAATGGTCTTCACAAACATAAAGTTTACTTTTTTCTGAAATATCGGTTTTATTTCGTCTCATAGCTTTCAGCCACAAATTTCGCCTTTTCTGTTGTTTTTCGCAATCAAGTAATGATATAAATTGTTTTTTTGGATTTCTAATTAAACTATTTGTGCACAGCGGTTCTAAACAAAATTTTCGACTATGTTTCGAAGTACTGGGGTCTGGATCTTCCATATGTTATATATTTTAATATAAAATTTAATTCGGTAAACATGTATAAATTGTTTTTATAGAATTAAACTTTATTTTAATTAAAATCACTCTAACTTTACATAACCTATAAAAGTTATACAAGCAAATTTCACGACAAACTGTGTAGGCAGTACGCTGTACACTGGGTAGGCTGTACGCAGTACACTTAGTTGGAGTATGACGTCACACGTCGTTTTCGCGCGGCATACATTTATAATTTTTTTAAGCCTTCAAATTAAAAATAAAAATGCAAAACTGTTTTTTATGTTTATATGCAACAAGAGGAATATAATAAAAAAAATTAAAAAATCATGCCTATCCCCTATTATAATGATCATAACCTTATCAACCTAAAGTCGGTTTTAGAGCGTAAGGAATATGTTTAATTGACATTTAAAGTCAGTAACACACCATAAAAGTAACCAAAATAACCAGATCTAGTGTGTTCTTACAAAAGTGAACAGCTTATAATTGAATGTATTTCGTGTTATGATGTTATCTGTCGGAAGTTATGTACTTGATTTGTACCTTTTTCTGAAATAAAATTTATACCTATACTTATACTAGATAACCTTATCTGTCAGATAGTTATCTAGAGGTTTACCTGAAGGTGGAAAGACCGGGCCTTAATCTGTAAAAGTAACTAGAATTGAAAATCTAATTCCGCCTAAACCAAAGAAAAAGACTTTAATTGTCCTGTGTAAGTCGTGCTCGGTTCGCAGCGCTATCTACTCACTTCTTATTTGATACAGACTATTGAGAACTGACACGCTCGAATACGCTACCTGATGGTCAAATATTGTACTATGCACTCTAGTACTGTTTAAACTTATTATGATAGTGTTGAATTTTTGTTAGAATGTCGACAGAAGTTGTGAAAAACTATAAAAGCAGAACATATTGTAGTATTTTTGGCTGTCATTCAAGACAGGACAAAGATAGGCATCTTAGTTTTTTTCTTTTCTTAAGAAAAATGGAAGGAAAGTTAATATTAAATCCAGATTGGAAAAAGATTTGGTTGAGGGCAGGAGGAAGGCGTGAGAATATATTTTGAGTTACGACAAAAAAGTAACTGAGACTATGAGAGTTTGTTCATTGCATTTGTCGTAGAAAAACAAAAATGCACTAACATGCTTGCACCTGTTTTACAGCTGCAAGTTGCATATTTATCTTTTAGATGCCCCTGTCCAACTAAAACAAATTTTATTTCATGAGGCAATGAACATAATGCACTTGTTTGCAAACAGAATGCATTTTTTGTAAATTCAGATGACTGACACTCAGATTCTAAAGTACCACATAAAATTACGTGCCCGGAATTTAACACTTGCTCAACTAGAAATTACACTTCAATAAATCTACTGAAATTAAACTTTAAATACTGTAATTCGATGGCCATCTTCTGTTATACACCTCGATACGCGCTTGTGTAGCGCTTAAAGTTCAAAACTTTCGCAAATATTTACTTGCATTTTCATAAAATAAAAATGTACTGTGCTTAAATTAACCTATTCGTTATGAGCATATTGACAGCTGAGAATTAGAGTCAACAGCCATATTGCCTTGGATCACAGCACCGCCACCGCTAATGTCACTTCTCAATAGTGCCTATTCTCTATGTCATCTTAGAAAAATGTGTGTAAGAAGATAGGAGCTGTTTGTCATTATTTCTGATTGGTTTAGAACACCATCCCTATTACATTGTTAAAATATTGTTTTTAGTCCAAGTTGACAGATGTTCAGTGTCGTACATTGGAAATATATATTATTTTATATTTTCGTATATTTTGTTATTATTTATACTTTTATTTATATTCTTGGCGTAGATTTTATGGAGAAAATTCTCCATGTAATTTGTTTTTATTAGTTATATATTTTTTAGGTTATCTGACATATAAATATTTTTTGACACTTGACAATTAACAGATCAAGATAGAGGACTAATGTGAGCCCAGCTGATAGTGCCAAAAAAAGAAATTTTTAGACCTTCATTTACATATTTTTTTAATTTTTATTTACAATAAATATTTAAATAGGAAACTTTAGCTCTAAAGATACATTGTTTGTTTTATTGCTTTATTTAGACTCTTTTAGCCAAATCTCTCTTTTTATATATAATATTATCTGTCTCATTTTGTAATACGAAACTAACAGTGAAAGTTCATTTTTTATGTTGTATATTGACCATACATTTATAATATTGTCATAGTATTGGTTCACACGGATATGCCAAAGTCTGTTTACACCACAACAGTCACCAAAGTAACCAGATCTAGTTTCGTATTACAAATTGAGACGGATTATACATAATTTTTAAAATTAATATTTTTTTAACTTTTTCAAATTTGCCAATACTGAATTTATGTCGTATAAATAACGTAAGTGTATTATCTATTATTGTTTATTTCAATATCTTATTAACAGAGACGCAGTAAGGGGGGGCGGAGGGGGCGATGGCCCCTAGCGCACTAAGGAAAAGAGCGCCGACGAGCTTGACTAAGCGGCGCCACATTGCGAAGGTGAGGACCTTTTTTTTTGCTCTTCACTTGAATTTTGGGAGGTGAGGACCTTTTTTTTTGCTCATCACTTGAATTTTGGGAAGTGAGGACCACCTTTTTTTGCCAAGGGCGCCAAAACACAGTTTTGCCTCTAACGCAAGTTTTCCTTACTGCGGCTCTGCTTATTAATCAATTCCTTTTTTATATTAAAAAAAAAAACATTTGCTAACCCTGTTACTACGCCCATGCCCTAGTTGTAACTTATTTTAAATTACCCGCTATACTGTATTTGTCCTGTGTAAATCGTACTCGGTTCGCAGCGCTATCTACTTTTTTCTAATTTGAAATAGAGTATAAATGGTAAAAGATTTTGTACTATAATTTGTCTCAATTTGAAACTAGAAAATCCGTCTCAATACGAAACTAGATCTGGTTACTTTGGTGACTGTTGTGGTGTAAACAGACTTTGGCGTATCCGTGTGAACCAATACTATGACAATATTATAAATGTATTGTCAATATACAACATAAAAAATGAACTTTCACTGTTAGTTCCGTATTACAAAATGAGACAGATAATAAATACAAAATTTCGTGAATTTCTTTTGAATAATTAATAATATTTTCATACAGGATTTAATATAAAATAATAACAAACCTTCTGTATTAGGAATAAGATAATTAATATACAAAATTATTATCATAATCATGTTCATTCTCTTCAACTTCAGCTGTAGTATCTCTTTTCAAACTAATTAAGTAAAAACTGATTACAAAATATAATAAATATATTGTAAAAATGATTATACAAAATGTTTTCATTCGCATTTTTCTTTTGTGTAAAGAAAGAAACTACTGAATTAAAAATGTTGTCGAACAATACAGTATAATATTAAGTATATAGTTCATAACTTTGCGCACTTACCTTAATATACAATAACATTCATCAAACCAAGTACGAATATTTAAATTATTTCATAAAATAAATCAAGAAATGTGGCAAACAATTAAAATACAGAAATAAAAGTGTAATTACCTTTCTTAAACATGTTGTTATTTATCCATGCACACACAATAATCGACTGATAGGCGCACTAGTAACAATATTTAATTTTGAAAGTTATTCCATCGGCCTTGAGATCAGAAGGTGAAGGTTTTTATCAAACTGGTTTTGGAAGCTACTACATATTTCATAAATGCATTATGTTTGTCATTATGTCATATGACATATGCAAAATAATTGAATATCAGAAAAGTTATTATCCTATCAACTTTCACAAAATTTCTTTTTTACTATTTTGATAAAAACAGGTATTTTAGTAGGTTAAACGTTGAAGCGATAATATGAATATTTAGTACGCAAAATAGATAATATTACAGAAATTAATGAATTTCGTTGTTTGCCAAGCCTACTACAGCTAGGCAGGATTCAGGTGCGGATTCGGAACATTTATCAACCCAGAAAAGTTTTTAGCTCTGTCCCCCTACGTTAAAATAAATCTATTATATGCAGTGGTGGCATCAACCCGGGGGAGCCCGGGCTCCCTAAAAATCCCCCGGAGCCCCCCCCCCCCCCCATAGGCTTGGAGGAAATAGAAATTTTTTGATAAAACTAAGTTCTTTTTGAGAAATTTCGAAGCTTTTGGAAGCTTTCATCTATTCAAAATTCAAAACTATCATATTTTCATTAATATTTAACGATAAAAACAATGGTGCCCCCCTTAAATATTTCTTGAAGAATTTTAAAGATTTTATTATCTTATCTATACAACCTTGGACAGGGACGTAGCCAGGGGGGGCATTTGCCCCCCCCCCCCAGCAGAGCCGCAGTAAGGGGGGGGCGGAGGGGGCGATGGCCCCTAGCGCACTAAGGGAAAGGGCGCCGATGAGCTTGACTAAGGGGCGCCACATTGCAAAGTGAGGACCTTTTTTTTTGCTCTTCACTTGGAATTTTCGAGGTGAGGATCTTTTTTTTTGCTCATCACTTGGAATTATTTGCTAAGGGCGCCAAAACGCAGTTTCGCCCCTAGCGCAAGTTTTCCTTACTGCGGCTCTGCCCCCCAGGATAGTTTACACTAGTCTTTTTTGACAAAACCAACTAGTGGATTTGAAATCCAAATGTTTATGGAATTATAGAAATTTAGAAAGAAAAAAGTGAATTTTATCTTCCCAGCATAAGTGGATCGAAATTCGCAATCTTCAAAATGTAGATAAAGTTCTTTTCGAAGCTTGGAACCGTCTTCCAGAATCGTTCAATCTTTTAAAAAATTATGCTTTTGGGCTACTAACAATTTTCGGATCCACATATTACTGTAAGCAAATCTTTTCACATATGAAATTAATAAAGAGTCAGTTAAGAAGTAATCTTACTGACCTGAATCTTACTGCCTTAAGTTAAAGATTACTGAATATTCACCAAATATTAAAGTCTTATAGAACACTATGCAGGAGCAATCGTCCCATTAAAAAAATTATTATATTGTAATATACTGGCAACTACAATAGGTATCACAAACTAAATATATAAGTAAATATTAATTTATTGTAATACTTGATTATTTTAAAACAAATAAACAATTTTTACGTTTTTTTCTTAAATATAGCATATATTTTTTAGCGGCTCTTCCATGTTATTATGTTTTTTTTTTCAATATAGATTTGGCTCTTTGTCACTGAAAGGTTGCCGACCCCTGACCTAGAACGCTGTTATCTTCTACCCAAGCCATGTAATTAAGGTCGTACTGACCAATTTAGAATATTTTGTTATTTGTGCCCCCCCAAGCTGAAATTCTGGCTACGTCCCTGACCTAGGACAAATGTATGGAGAACCTTAGGTTTTATTGAATTTTAGGATTCTTACAAGAAAAATGGTAAATAAAATAATACATACAGCTTTTAATGGCAACTTTAATTAAAATTATTAATATTTTGTGGTACCTCCTATTGCTTTATTTACCGCATGTACCCTTTTAGGCATACTGTCCAAAAATTTCAGATTGTACATTGAACGAAATTATGGTGAACGAATAGTCCATCATAATTTTCGTCAATTCTTTTTTTGATTTGTATTTGTAAAGAGACTCCTTGTTTATCAGAATCGACCATAAATTTTAAATTTGCGATAAATCTGGTGTCTGGGAGGCCATGCAAAAAGTGGCACATTGTTTTTGAAAAACCATTCATTTGTTGCTTTGCTTTTGTGACACTCTGTATTATTTTGTTGAAAAACATATTCTAGATTGTCTTCATCAAATAATTTTAATATTGATGGCTCTAAAACTTCATTAAGCATGGTAATATAAGGAGCAGAATAATGAGCCACTGGCGGAAATGCATCCCCCGATCATAATGCTACCACCACTAAATTTGACCGTAGGGATGATGCTGTCAGGATGAAAAGCTTCACCCGGCCTACGTCTTACAAAAATGGCTCCAGGACTCATCAGATCAAATGATTTTCGCTCATTCATTAGGTATCCAATTTAAATGTCTTTTGGTCCACTTAAGGTGAAGTTTTTTGTGTCGCTCGGTCAACAGTCAACAGATTCTACTAGACGTCTTCTATTTTTTCTAGAAGAAACTACTCTATGCTCCCACAGATCACCAGCCAGCTCTTTTGACGATATTGAGCGTTTACGAAGAACACTTCTCTTTATAAAACAATACTCTCTGGAAGTGGTTACACGTTTTCTTCCGGTTTTTTGTCTGTTTTCATAATTATCAGTCTCTTGGAACCTTTTGATGGTAATTTGCACGGCTTTTCTTGAACACTCCATTTTTTTTTTTTTTTAATTTCACCTGCGACAGTCCTTGTGAATGGAGCAATACAATTTGACTCCTTTTTGCACAGTGAGGTCACGTTTTTTAACCATAATATAATTAAACATCAGCTGTGGCCACCACAGGACCGACCGCCATCATAAAGTACTTGTATAAAATACATTCTAGCATCAGAGTGGAAATAACTTGGCCTAATATTTTCTAACAGAGATATTATTTATCATGACCATGGAAACGTTACATATAAATAAGAAAAAATGAGACAAAAAAACGTCTCAAATAAAAGTTATTAGTTATAGCATTTATAGCAACTTTTGTTGAATAATTTTTTTCGAAATATTTTTCTGTTGCTAAATATTCGCAAAAATCTTAAAATCGACACGAGTAAACTCCCATTTCTAGTCAACCGATTTTTACCAAAAGTATTCAACAAAAGTTGATCAACTCGGGCCATTGATGTCAAAAGCTTAAATATGCAGTTTCATAAATATCCTTTTAGCCGAATTTGCTCTGCACGTGTACATTAACAGACAGACGGACGGACGGAGAGACGGACGGACAGACAGACGGACAGACAGACCGACACACATCATGTTAAAAATAGTCAAAACGTTGTGTAGGGAGCTCGTGGAGATCCATCGAAAACTCGAAATGTCAAAATCGGTATAATCACAATACCTCCCTTATATATGTTGGTGCTCGGTAAAAATATTTACTTGAACTCAATAAAACATGAACAAGACAGTGTTCACTTCAAACTCATGTGTAATAATGATCCAAGCCCTAATTGTTTATTTTTATGTAAACTAAACGTAACAGATCTGAGCCTATATTTATCTGTATTTCAAGATTTATCATAACTTTGTTTACATTTTTGGTTATCTGATTAGACCAGTGGCGGATCTAGCTTTTTGGGGGCCAGGGCTTAAAAATGGCAAGGGGCCCTACATATGCTCTTCACTTATGTTGAATATTTTTATAAGTGAAGAGCAAAACAAAAGGTCCTCACTTCCCAAATCCAAGTGAAGAGCAAAAAAAAAGGTATCTGTCCGAGAGGTTGGGGGCCCCTTGCGGATTCGGGGCCCAGGGCTTAAGCCCTATTAGCCCGTATGTAGATCCGCCTCTGGATTAGATGTACGCCTTTTAGAACGTATCAATGATATTTTAAAAACATTTTGTCAAATATATACAATTTACAGTGTACATAAATTTAGATGTTATATTATAACTACATGGGTGCTCCATACATTTGTCCAAGGCTGTATTAAACGAGTAAATGCACATGAACTAACATTTGATAGCATAAAATAGACTAAAAATAAATAAATTTGAAATCAAAAAGAATAAGTGTTTAGAATAAAATACTTAAAAGTGGAGGTTCTAAAGGGGGAGGGGCTCTTGCCCTTTACTGCGCCCATGCATACGTACGAGGGGCTATTTGGACAGTTAGTTAGTACAGTTACTGAGTTAATGTAATTCGATACAGTGGCTGAGTTGATCTAGTTAATCGAATACCTGGAGGATATACATACCTGGTTATAGTTAACCCTGTATACCAACAGGGGCGCACGCAGATATATATTTTTTAGGGGCGGTCCGCAAAATTGGGCTGTTAAAACACCTATTTGTTTGGTGAAAAGCAAAAAGTATAATCATCAATATATCATCAGCTTTTAGTCACTTATAACATGTTTAAGCTCCTCTTTTATTAAATGTGAAAACATTTTCCTTCCTATATATTTTTATTACAAATTGCAAAACTTTTCTTATTACAGGAGCAATATTGTACCGAGCCGGTAACGTTACTTTACACCGTATCATTTATTGTCCACTAGGTAGCGAGCCTGTGGTATAATATTACGTCTAATCTCAAATTGAAGTGAGATTTCTGACTAAGAGTTCGGGTAGTAGGCGTGAGTGTTTTCCAGGGTTCATCATTACTATACGTGAATTAAATGATATGTATTTGTACTTACCAAACGACTGATCAGGCATCTTGTAATTTGTCTGAACTTAGCTGTTCACTTAAGATCAAATGTGAAGGTTTACACAGGTTAAGACGGTTTAAAATTAATGAATTAAATTTATTAACATAATATTTACAAAGAAGTTTAAGTGATTAAAATGTATTTAAAATAATGAATAAAATGTTAAACAAACAGAATCGAATAGACCACCAGAAAATATCGACACAGTGCCTCTACGAATTGAACTACTTAGATGTTAATACTAACAGGACCGAATACTGTCTGCCCCCGTCTTCAGAGAGACGTGTCTTTTCTATAAGCCATTTCAGGGCATTTCGTGGAAAAAGGGTAAAAGGGTTGTTCAAGGAATTGTCAAAGTTATTAGATAATAACTTTGAACAAAAGTCTTCTCGAACAATGAACGATTAAAAAAAAATATATTCCTAAAAATACGTGCTTTGAAGTAAAATTTCTAGTTTTTATTTTATTATCTGAATTTTAAAAATGTATTTTTAAAATATGCCTTCTAAAAATCATAAAAACGATGGCAATCCCTTTTCTAAAAAATTCTCGTACTGGTGACTTGTGAAAGTCTAGCATTATTCCAGCGATCTAAACGATTCGTTACAATATTAGAGGATAGGCGCAGGATAAATGCAATAGAAATTCCTTAAATAACAATGGTCAACACAATTTTTGCTGACTTACATCTAAGACTTGTTTCTTACTAATTTGGTGCTGCTGAACTCAAATATCACATCATAGATGGGCTGCGTTCGACGCAAATAGCCTTTGTTGCTGTGCGCCAAATTTAACTAACTAACAAATATCACATCAGTTTTTGCGTATCACATCAGCTCTACAACAAATACATATTTTCGGCCAAATAATGCTTCTATCGTTTAATTTTAGACGTCGATACTGTAATTGGTACAAATTTGGCGAACAATAAGGACTAAATAATTAGAAAATATTCTTAAAATTTTATTTATAGTGAAAGAAAGAAAATGAGAACAGTTTTAATTACATTTTAATACATTGGAGTGTTAAAATAAAAATACAAAATAATTTAAGGATTAAATGGTCGTTATTTAAAATTCCCTTAATACCCCTTATATTCTTTTTACAGCCATAAGTCTTAAGATTACTGCTATAAACCCCTTACCGCATTGTTCAGCTTATTATCAAGAGTGGCCATTTCATTTTGGAAATACTATACCTGTATTTACTTTTAACACTAAAAAACATTTTTTTAATAATTTAAGGATTCCACACACCAAAGCGGCCGCGGCTTAACGCAACCTATATAATACAATGAGACCACGCAAATACAAGCGTTCCGCCATCTGAGAACGACGCCGAATGCAGCGTTCAGTCTAGCGATCACCAAACACTGGCGGCCGAACTCGACAAGTTGCGTTAAGCCGCGTGATATTCATTGTTTATATACCACAGAGTGAATATATATAAGAAAATAGTGTCGAAAGTGGATAATTTAACAGAAAAAATCATAGAATCAGTAAAGGATCATTTAATTTTGTATGACTTAGCACATCCTGATTACAAGAATATTAGGAAAAAAAATAAAGTGTGGGACGAAATAGGAAAAATTTTCAAGAAGAGCTGCCAAAATCAAGACTTCTTCTTGTTTAACTTTTAGCATATTCTCACGTATTCTCGCAATCAATATTATCACACAACTATATACCGTGAGTCACTAACTGATCGCTACCGCTACCGCCAGTCCCACCGCGTTAGTGTGAGGTGACCTGATCGCTGGTCGTATCGCTAACGCGGCCGCTAACGCGTTTTAAAAATTAAAATGTGATTTTTGTTTTGTTAAGTGACATAACTAACATTAACATATCAAAAAAATGTAGTTTTAAGGAAATATAAATTTTATGCGTATCCCCTATTGAGACAATGTCTGAACACTAGAGTGACATCAAAAGACAACAAGATCAGCTTTTCTTTTTCACGTGGATCAAGTACACATAACTTAATATCTTTCAAGAATGGATTATTAATCCAGAGGTTACCTTTACGAGGATCCTCATTTTCAGTGAAATAATTCTTAAAATTTTCAGCTAATACTCTTAAATGTTGACTTATTGTTGAATATGACTTTCTGGTTGACATCAGCAGCAAAAATTGTTCCAAAAGTATGAAAAGTATGAAGTATGAAAAATAGCCGCGAGAGGTATTGTATTGGTGCGAGTAAATATTAAATAAATCATGGTTCGGACAAAAGTTAGCTTCTGCGTCGACTAAAAAATGTGATATATACTCGTGAATAGAAGTGTGTATCTACATGATTCGGTCGAAATATTTCGCGGACCATGGGTTGAAGTACACTGCCCTAGATGACTGAGAAGCTCAGGAACTCTGAACTCAGGAAATCTGTTCCAAGGTACATTATGCTCAAGGTAGGATGAATTCGGATAAGAAGGGTTCTTTTGAAATGAAATTTCCCTTAATGATATAAAATAAATAATATTGCTTGAATTTATTAAAACCCTCCCAATATATTTGCACTGGTTTACTTCAGAAATATCATACATCCAAATACAAATAAATTTAAAATAAAACTTGTACAATATATTAAATCTATATAAATCTTTGTTCCAAAAAATATCCGAAATTGTCCTAATGTCATACATATAAGCAAATGCATTTAAAATAAACATGCAAAAAAATAACTGCCCATGCGCTGAACAGTTTTGAACAGTGTCGGACAGTTTCTGGAACTAAGCAAGTATTCTCGAAATATTATGTAGGTATATAAGGTATTATTAAATTTTCTGAAAATTGTTTAACGTGTTCAATGCCTCGTACTTCTTTTTCAAGCAAAGGTAATTTTGTGACGTGGAAATCTTCATAAAGATCATTGATCTGATCGAGGTATTTTTCCTGAACCTTATATCGCGCAGAACACATGCTACAGGGTTGCGAATTCGCTGTTTTGAAAAGAAGCTGATTCACAATTATGTTATGAGTATCTATTCCACACTTCGTTAGCTCCTGAACCAGACGTTCTGTTTCGTATAGAGATAAAAATTCAGCTATACACACGCACACAAATGTTGTTTGCTCCTGAAAAAAGAAAATAATTAAATAAATAAATAGATGAAATAAAATATTAATAATAGTAAGAACTCATATGCCTCTCCAGTATTGATATACAAAGTTTACACCAAATAATTTGTTTTCTAAAGCTGCGTTGAGATCTTAAATTAGTAGACTATAGACTATGGCTTGTGCACTTTGATCATAGGGTAAGACGAGGGTTAATGTTCCGTATAAGCAGAGCTCATATTCAGACGGTTCGCGGGAACCTGTTCGTGAAAATATTCGATATTCTCCGAACCCGTTCGTGAAATCGCAACTTTACTTTAAATTAGTTATAATTTTTTTGCAATCCGCACATGCTCGAGTCATCTTAGCGCGCATATATCCCATCGTTTTAATAAAATAGTCCATTTTATCTCATTTTACCAATCATTAATATATTTTAAATAAGCATAACATAATTACTTAAATTAGTTAAAGTTTTTAACTAATTTAAGTAATTTCTTTATCAATTGAAACAACAAGTCACTTGATGACCGTAAATTTAATTGGAAAATATGTTGAAGACTTTGACGCTATCTCTCATGTTAAATCCTGGTTGCTTCAAGGACACCATTTGGCAAGTGATAACCGCGTCAAACACAAAGTCCCAGTCGAATATTGTCAAAATCAAAAAAACATATGGACGTTTTTAGAATAGAATATTTGTAACTTGTTTTGTTAATGCATTTATATTTATTTTATATTAAATGAATGTAAGATTGTGTATTTTGAAAATAAGATATATAAATAAATAAGCAATAGTATAAAATAGGTAAATTTTTGTATTATCAAATATTTTGTATTTTTGCCTCTGGAAATTGAATTATCTTTGCGAACCGCTTCGTGAAAAATTAGAATATCACCACTGCGTATAAGTCCACCACAAACAACTCTCAGAGAAAACGCGTAAGCTAGTTAGAATGAGATTTGGTCCTGGCGAAGCGCCGCCCCTTTCTTTCAAAACATAACATTTACGATTCACTTTTATTTTCCAATGTTTTTATTCAAAACTGAAACCTAAATAAGTACTTGATGGTTATCCGTTCTGAAATCCAAGCAATTATTTAATAAGTGTTTGTTAATATTTAGTTCATATTATCGTTTTTAAAGAAAAACTTAAATAATGAAATTTCAGTATTTATACGCTTAAAGTCACATTTAAATGGTTTAAAGTATACATGTTTTGAAAAACATTAACTTTATTAAACGAGAGAATCTTCAAAAATATCAATATATTCCGAACTACCAATTTTATATCTGAAATAGAACATGTCGTTTTTCGTCGCATTCATAGATGCTAAATTATGTAAATGTATTAAAACTGCATAAAGCATTTATATATCTTCACTATATGCAAACAATCAATGATAAAACTAATAATAATAATAATAATAATAATAATAATAATAATAATAGTTTTATTGACCAAATTACAAAACAAAGAACTGCTTTCAGTCAGTCAATACAATATTAAGAGACAAAGTTATAAAAGTTCATCAAAATTAACGTTGTTAATTCGTCAATTGTGTACAATGGGTTATTTATAAATAAGTGTTTAAGTTTAAGTTTGAATTTGTCTAATGGTAGTGTAGTAATATAGTCTCTGGTAAAAGATTATAAAATTTCACAGCAAAGTAATTTGAACAATTCCTGGATTTATTTAAGCGCAAAAACTTACCACGAATATTATTTGTACAACGCGTGTTGTGCTCGTGCGTTTCACTAAAAGTGATATAATTGTGTAAGTTTTTGCGTACAAACAATAAACACAAATAAATAAATAGTGAAGGCAATGACATTATCTTCAGCTTTACAAAAAGATCTCGACAATCCGCTCTAAAAGGAGCACTGGCAATTATTCTTACAACCTTACGTTGTAAGCTGAAAATTCTTTTGGCTGCAGGTGAATGTTCCCAGATTATTAACCCATAGGTTAAGTGGGACTGAAAGAGGGAGAAATAGGCTTTCATGCAACATCTATGCTGACTTCATGCTTGACTTCATGACCAACTAATTAGATTAGGTTTAGATAGCAAAAAGTTTGTGCAGATAAAATTGAAACTTGATAGACGTATATAAACAGGTAAACTCATAAGGAATTTTTACCTGTTTCCAATGAGATTTATAGTACACATATTTTGAAAAACATTAACTTCATAAAGAGTTCCAAACATATCAGTTATATTCCGATGTATTGTCATGTTAAGTGGGTTTTACACGACTCAATTAATTGATGTGTGTAAAGCGTAAAAAGTTCGAAATTGATCAATTAATTGACAAAAAATTTGATCAATTTTTTTGAAAATAGAACAAGTTCTATTTTCCGTAAATTTTTCATCAATTTTTTAGTGAATTCTAGGTATATTTTTATCTGTTTAGATATTGCCAACTGTTTAGTTGTAGCATAACCTCGAAACATATTATTTTTGTTTCGTTTTCAAAACATAACCTGAAACGTTCTAATTTATCATCATCTAGGTTATTTCTTTTGTTTTTGTTCACAGCTCGTAATTGTGTGAAGATTTTTTCAATATTTTCATTTTGATAAATATGTCAACATGTTTTACAGTTGGTAATGTAAAAATTTTCAAAAAAAAAAAATGATAAATAAATTGATGTGTGTAAAGTGTTGTTTTTGTTCCCAAGGTTACCAATAAATTTTTCAATTAATTGACAAAAAACTTGATCAATTTGTTGATTAATTAATTGAACTGTGTAAAACTAACTTTAGAAACGTTTATTTCTCTGCCAACTACAGATGCATGATTGATTACTATTGGTTCCCCACTCTTACGACCACGTCTTCTCGTTTCTAATGTTAAAATATACTTCATTCTAAGCATATAGCCTAGTTCTGGTGGACTCATAAGGAACATTAACCAAGGCGATCAACCGTTCAAACTTCTAAATTTAATACGTTATAGGTTGTCGATTGAATAGTTTTCCAAACTTTGTAGTTAGTGAGTTGTTTTAATGAGACAGACATATAAACACATTGGTTACCTCAGTCTGCACCGTAGAGAACGTTTACATTATATGCCTTTACATAACCTAACAAAATGTCATCGCGCATATTAAAACAAATCTCACCCAAAATTACAAAGAACAGTAAATATGATCAATTTAGAAAATTAGGTTAGGTTTAGTTAGTAAAAATCTAGGACAGCAGAATTAGGAAAACGATGATAGATAATAAACATTTTACGAAGCCACCGCAGTTGGTTTAAAGACACATAGATATCGCACTAATTTCCTTAGCTGTAAACGCTGCCTTGAACGTTAAAACTATCTAAACTAGGCTGACCAGATTTTTTTTTTTACAGAAATAGAGTATGCTTCGTAGCCAGAGCCGTAGCAAAGGTCCTCACTCTAGAAATACAAGTGATGAGCAAAAAAAGGTCCTCATTCTAGAAATACAAGTGATGAGCAACTAAAGGTCCTCGCTCTAGAAATGCAAGTGATAAGCAAAAAAAAAAGGTCCTCACTCAATGATGAGCAAAAACAAAGGAGTATATTGAGAGTTCTTTTATAAAAAGTAAGAGTAAAGAGTATATTATTTAGAAAAGAGTATAATACTCTAAAAAAAGAGTACGTCTGGTCAGCCTATACTAAACTTATCCACAATGCACAGTCAACAATCTACTAATTTAAAGAGCTCTGACCGCAGCTTAAGAATTTCTTATACTCCCTTATATTTAACATGAAAAAAAAATTCTATTTAGCTTCAGATTTTTTTTCTCAACCTTTTCTGGCTTGGGGCCCCCCAAAATAACGTAAACATTGTCTGCGGCCCCCCCTATATATATATATATAGAGAGAGAGAGAGAGAGAGAGAGAGAGAGAGAGAGGGAGAGAGAGAGAGAGAGAGAGAGAGAGAGAGAGAGAGAGAGAGAGAGAGAGAGAGAGAGAGAGAGAGAGAGAGAGAGGGAGAGAGAGAGAGAGGGAGAGGGAGGGATCACAAGGTGTATCAAGATAGAAACACGATTTTTCTCGAAAAGACGATGTGTCAGCAAGTTGGGAAAAAAATTTGGTGACATTGTTTTCCCAAATAATTGGATGGTACAGTGGCGGTCGGTGAAACATGTTTGGGTATGCAATTAGTATGATCGGACAAACTCGTACTATATCGCTCAACAGCAGTATAGCAACGACAAAGCACGAGCGTGTTTTTTCCTTGTAATTGCATACCAAAAAACGATTCACCGACCGCCACTGCGTGTTGGGTATATTTGGATAAAGCTTTTGAAAAGAAACAACTATTACATAAACATGTTTTTAATATCTGTTACGGTTACCTATAATGGCTTGCAAGTATTTTTATTTACAAGTGTTCAAAGTTGCTTTCCATTTTGAACACTTTCGCATCCTTACTGTTTAGTTAGCATAAGAAAAAATATTGCTCATCCAAGTCGTACCTACTTAAAAGTACCTCCAACGCGAACCGTTTTAATTAGTTTAAATTATTTGTTAAAATAAGTATATTTATTTTATTTATGTTTAAAAGGTATATTTTAATGAATATAAATGTCATATATTTATGAATATATCTTACAAAATTGAGCGTTTTTCTATTATAATTTCATGCTTCAATCTTATATGACTTCACGGCCCCCCGACGAAGTTTTCACGGCCCCCCGGTTGAGAAACGCTGTCTTAGATCACATATTAAATTCTGCACTCGTAACATCTAAATTATAAAATGTATTATTCATTTCTTAGCTACGTGCGGAATTATATTTTAAAACCTAGTGGCTTTGGTATAACTAGGGAATAGGTATCTACGCAACTGCGCATGTGAACAAATCATGTGTCGTATGACACATACGACAATTTGTTCAATATACGGTGATACGGTAATGACTGAATGGGAATTAAAGACCGATTGCTTTACCATATTAAAACGGGTTTTATAAGACAATTTAGGTTAAAAATGTCAGTTTTATTAGAGTTTGATTTTTAAATAATAAATGAAATATTACCTTGACAACTGTATAACATAACAATATGACATGACAATTCTTGGGCAGATTAGCCACTATTAATCAAATAAATTACTATCTAATTAAGCACGAAGCTAAGAAATGGATAATACAGTTCATTCCGTATAAAGTCCATTTACGATAAGAATTAGATGACGTCACACTTGGTTAATTTAATTGCCAACATCATAATGTAATTTAACCAACATGACAGCATTATTCAATTGTTACATTTGTCTACTACAAGTTTGCACCACTTTCCTACGTTGCCACGTTTAAATAACATTGTTCAGTCGTATTTCTGTATGACATATGAAGAAGGAGCGAGGTTAAAGTAGTTGTTAATAACTTAACCTCAAGCAACACATCAAAATTTTTAACTGTGACATCATCTCATTCTTATCGTGAATGCACTATAATAGCTTCGTGCGGAAGTAGATTTTCAAATCTAGTGAATTTTAATGATTGAATGGGATTTGAGATTGATTGATTTGTTTGAGATAATTGAATTTAGGGTAAATAATAAATGAAATATTACTTTGCAAACTACGTAAAATGACAATATTGCCATATTTTGGGAAGATTAACTAACATTAAAAAATCACTTAATATATGAGATGCACTAGTAAATACGTCACAAAATGGGCTCCGATGCTGCCACCTAGTGGTTTGTTTTCTTTTATTTATTATGAGCATGTTTTTATAATAAAAGTTATCTTAAAAATTGTATATTATAAGTATAAATTAACATTAATTATTATTAGTATAAAATAACTTTGATTCTTATCTCGAATTTCAACGACCTCACCTATAAAGACCTGTCGACAAGTGGAAAGACCTCGCAAGAGATGGACAGATCAGATAACCGAAGATCTAACAAGTATTGGTATACAGGGTACTTGGCAAGAGTTGACAATGAATAGATCGAGATTGAGAGCTTATGTGAGTGAGGCCAAAAGTCAACCTGACTGATAGCGCACAAAGAAGATGAAGAAGAAGATATGAGATGCAGGTAGGTATCATTAAAAAATAAATTACTATCTAGTTCCGCACGAACTTAAGAAAACATGTGTTGCCGTAAGAAATCGACATTAAAACAATATAAATATTACTTGAGATCTAACATCTAGTATTATTATAAAAATACAATAGCCCATATTAGTGTAAGGTTTCATATTGTGCTGCCATCTGACAACGGTTTCCGTTGTATTTCTTTTGCTGATTTAAATACAATGTTATTACTTTTGTTTCCTTATTTTTACCTGTTTATGATTATTTTCAATTTTCTAGCAAAAAATACTTATATTTGATAAGTATACATTAATATATGCTGTTCAGATGCTTTATCTTATTGAATAATAATGTTTTTATAAACATATAAAAATGATTCAAAGATATATTTACGAATAGGCTACGTTTTCAAACAATAAGAAAATCGAAATATCTTTAATATTTAAATAAAACTTAATTATAAACTGTAGATTATAAACAAATAACAAAATATTAATGATTATTTAGTTTCAGAATGCGTAATGGTATATTGTTTTGCTCCAAATTGCAACCATTACAGCTACATTGATAATTGCAATTTTTTTTTGTTTCTGAAATATGAAAATGAAAAACAATAATTGATAAAATATGAACAACTTATTGTTCCTTTAAACCATTTAGAAATAATACACATAATTATGGCTATGTTACTAGCCATAATAAAGATTATTAATTTAAATTTTTCAAAATTAACCTGCAGGTAACATTGATTTGCAAAAATAATGATATGTTAAATTATAGCAAGAGTTTTAATAAATAAATATGGACTTGTAGATTTGATGTAAAGCATTTTATTACTTTGAAAACTTAATTTATAAATAATGAATTAATAGGTTTCGGACCAGTCAAAATATAAAACAAGTTGTGATAGAATTCTGTTATTAGAAATAAATTCATATTTACAAAACAAAATACGGTAGCAGTTGTAATCAACGACAGATATTTGACAGTTGCAGTTAGCGCCACCGTCACCAGACGTCACTGAACTTATAGACAAATATTGTTTACGAAAATGTTAACAAAATCCGAACAATCCGACTAATCTTGTGACGTCACCAGATCAATCTGAGCAATTTTGTGGATTGAATAAACGTAAACGCCTGTTATATAAAAGGAAACAAAGTTCTAGGCGGCAGCACAGGAGCCTTTTTTGTGACGTAATTACTAATATGGTCCATTTGAAGGAAAATTTCAGTGTCATTATTTAATATTTAAAACTTCAAAACACAATTTAATATTTATTTGAAACCTTATGCCATGAGTTCAAAAAGTAATTACATAAGGGTTGGCTATGGAAAAATAAAATAATGTCTACTGCAAGAATTAATAAACTGTCAGAACTATTGTTGTTGTCATAAGTTATTTATGGTTATATAAAGCTTGCAGTACACATTATTTTATTTTTCCGTAGCCAACCTTTATGTAATTACTTTTTGAACTCATGATATAAGGCCCAGTCTTTCCACATTCAAGTAAAGCTCTATACTCTATCTCCGAAAGACTGATAGTAATAAAATTTATTATTTGTAAAAAGTTATTGTATTATCACACAGAAGCGGCAAAACAAATGCGACAAAATATGAATAGTTCGAAACGAAATATTGTTAAAAACAACCGAGTGTGCCGCACATATTATATGGGAATACGAACTAGGGTTAAACACAATAGACCATAAAAATTTGACCCTAAAATTTTGAGGAAAAATATGGTCACAGGGGTGTGTTTAATGATATGATAAATATGATCACAGGCGTGCGTTTAATAAAATTATAAATAGTAATATAGAAACACACAAAACCAATTTAAACGTGTTTAAAATGTGCACTGCCTGACAAAATGATTTATTACTATCAGTCTTTCAGAGATAGAGTATAGGTAACTATCTGACAGATAAGGTTATGTGATACTCTCTGTGCTGAATAAATGTCATCTCATCTTTCAATACAAATTTATCTATCGGAAAGTTATGTAACGGGTAATGAAACTGACATACTGAATTCGTATTGACTGACGTATTAAGATTTATTCAGCAAATGAAGTTGCAGATAACCTTATCTGTCAGATAGTTACCTAGAATTTTATCTGAAGGTGGAAAGACCGGGACTACGATTTTTTTTTAAATTCCAGCAACGCCGCTCTCCTTCAAACATGCAGATTATTTTTTTATACTCACAGGATTCCTAAACTGTTCATTAACCTGTCTGATGATAGCCAGCATTTCTTCCATTTTCGTTGAAAAACTCTCCGCATTGAAATCAGACAGACCTAATAGGCTTCCCATCTGAGAAATAAACGGCGAGATCTTCAATTTTAATCTAATTAATTTTCCTAGACCTTTCTCGAC
Source organism: Liopterus haemorrhoidalis (assembly GCA_963971575.1). Taxonomy (NCBI): domain Eukaryota; kingdom Metazoa; phylum Arthropoda; class Insecta; order Coleoptera; family Dytiscidae; genus Liopterus; species Liopterus haemorrhoidalis. The sequence continues at coordinate 18,106,785 of OZ020621.1, forward strand.
TACTTGAGGGAATGACAATAATCGTAATGTGTGACCTGTAGGCGCTGTATCGAACACAACCACAGAGAAATTCATCCCTTTAACTAATCTGTAAAATAAGGAATTTGTTTTAGTAAGTATAACCGTTTGTTAAATCTAGGTATTTTGGAAAAGCAAACATTTAACAATTATGAACACAATATACTCCCTCCGTCCGAAAATATGGTATACACAGTGGCGGAGCTAGTCTTAAAATATGGGTGGGTGGCAAATACAAGTGATGACCTAAAAAAAGGTCCTCACTTCTAAAATATATTTTTCTCTAAATAATTCTGGGGGGGGGGCAACTGGGTCCAGATCAGTTGGTGAGGAGCGAGCCCCCCGGAACTCCCGCTAGCGCCGCCACTGGGTATACATTACTTAAAAAAATGTGGGATTAACGAAAATAATATTATCTTGATCGTTTTTTGTTTTTATTTCTAAATAAGTGGTTACTAGGCAACTAATAAACAAATGGCGCGCAAATAGTTTTGCATACGTCAAAAGTAATTCACAGAAAAAATAAACGCTATTTTAGACAAATTAAAATGACACCCGCTGTTCTAACAAAATGGCGAATTTTGATCTAAATTGTGTTGAATTGAAAGGAAGAAGTTCCAAATCGACTTAAATCATAACCGCCTGTTAGTCCAGATTTTAAAGTATTGGACCTGGCTTTTTAAATTCTATACAATCCTTACCACAAACAGCTTCACCAAATACAATCGACGAATTGATTGGATGTGTACAAAATGCATTTAATGCATTAAACATATAAACCCTTGATAATGTCTTTCTAACATTGCAAATTTCTAGAAGCAACCATGTTAGCAAAAAGAGGGAATTCCTATAAGATTCCGCATATTAATAAGGCAAAACTTCATCGTAAGGGACGATTACAAACAACATTATCATGATCCATACAAGCTGTGGAGACAGCCACGTCCTTGTTATATTAAAACTTTTGTGTTATTCTTTGTTTTATTAGATATATGTAACTATTTCATAAATAAAATCATTCTAATTAATTATTATTGTAAAGGTATAATATTTTCGGACAAGAAAAAAATCAAAATGTATACCATATTTTCGAACGGCGGAAGTATTATTTATCAAATTATGTATTGTTATCAGAGTATGTTTGGCAATTCCGCAAAACCACGTAAGTGACACATTGAGTGAAAATGACTTTTTGGTGTAAAACTGAAGATAAATAAAATGCGCATGTGCTAGCAAAAATTAGGAAATTCAAAAAAAATAAATAATAATAATAATAATATTATAACGACGTATTATATATGAAAATAAAGTCTTCAAAAATATTTCTTAATTTAGTTTATTTTTTTGTCTCTTGTAAATACTAAAAATTTCAAAAACGTAATTTTGCGGTATCACCAACAATGTAATGTATTGTATAAATCCCAATAACCGAATTTTATTTCAGAAACTTTACCTGTTAAATGCGATTCTGTTTTAAACTTTTCAAAAATATATTTATGACGATTGGCTTAAATGTCTTAAGGCTATCAACTATACAACCGTACAGAGTTTCTCAATAGTTTCTTATACAAAACTAACAATTGGAAATCAAATAAATAACAATCTATATGTCAACATTTGCAGCGATTTTTTATCTATCTAGTAGGATATTTTTAATAGACGATATCCAACGACGTCACCAACACTAGCGCCAGTGAGCTTTTATCAAACTAGTCTTACAAATATTTCATTTGTACATTGCCGGAATATATGGAATAACTTTATTTTCAACAAAGATGATATACTTGGTGCGAAATTAAATTATGTTAAAATAGAAGATCATTCTACTCAAGAATTAAAAATGTGATGTCAAGCACTACAAAAACTTGGAAACAAGGAAGTTTTAATAGAGAAGTTAGGTTTAAGTGCACATCGAATTTTTATAATAATAATAAATTACCAATGAAATTTTACTAAAAAATATAAATTCATTTACGAAAAGTTACTTTGGCAGTATTAGGAAAGCAACTGTTTGTTAGAACAGTTCGACTGATGGCCACTGTCTCTACTATCGATTTTAAATTGGATATCGTCTACTGTAGAAAAAATCGACGTATATTTGCGTACGATACGACAAATTGTAGCTGAAGCTTCATTCTACAAATATGTTTTTAGCTATTTGTTTTGTTGTGAAAACTACTTATAGTTATTGTACTTGGTAGTCTATTTTTGCCGCCATCTTGAATCTGCCGCGGTTGAAGTGGCATTTCATTATCATTAAGTATATTTTTCGACGTAGATTCTAAACTATAAGCAATCAAGTCGAAAAAAATGTTGACGTATTATTTGAACATTTCTACACAAATATATTTTAAAAAATTACAAAACATGGTTGTCTGACATCTATTATTAAATTATTGAGCGATAATATTTTTACAATAATTTTTTCTACAATTAAAAATATCCTCTTTTATAGATAAGATTTCGGTGCAAAATTTGATATATAGATTGTTAGTTTTGTATAAGAAACTTGTAACCTCTGAGGGTTATACGCAGCATTAAGCAGCTTGATAGGTTTTATGACTTTTTATTTATGTTGCGGTTTACTTTACAGCCATCACTTTGTTCGAACACTGTATTGCAGCGAAAGCTGAACGCTAATAAACCCGAAGCAAAGCAGTCAAGGAGAATGAGGTTCTTACAAAGTATTAATATTAAAGGATAAATTAAGTGACAGCAAAAAACATCATGACATAAGAACCAGTTTTAGCTCCACACCCGTACATGAGCACATGATTAGAATGAACCCAGGCAGAGTACCGAAGAAAGCTTTTGAACGGTACAAGGAAATAGATCCAAAAGTTAACCGAAGACCAAATGGAACAAGGTACTATAGATAATTTAAAAGGGTAAAAAAATCGAAGTACAATTTGAATACGCAAACCTCGACACTAATTATGGTAAGAAAACACATTAAGTACAAATAAAGTGAAAATATGAAAAATATAAAACATTAATTACTTCATTACTTCCGCATAGCTCATTGCTTCATCAATTCCTGGAAAAGCACCAACAATCTCCTGTACAATCCCTTTACTGATTTTCATTGCTTCGGTGTCATCGAAATACTCCTCAGGTAATTCATTGAATCCAACATTTGGATCAATTTCCATTGCGAATAAATTTTGGAAGCCCTTAACCTTCGTTGGAACTTTAGAAAACTTTTGATCAAATGCATCGGAAATATTGTGAGCTGGATCGGTTGATATTATTAAGACGGTTTCACGTACTCTTGATAATTGAACTGCTAAGCTACAACTGGAAAACAAAAAAATAATTAGTATACCTGACATAAAAAAAAAAGATATTTTACATTAAATATCACACCATTTATAGTAGAACTATTCTATTCTATTTCTATTTTATTCTATTTTGTTTTATCATTCTTTCGTTTAAAAAAAAGTCTTAAAAGATAGTTTCGGATTTTTACTACATAGTTACAAGCTAGAAGTAATATAACCAAAACAGCTTGGTATAAATTTTTGAGGATTGTTAATCTTATACATAAAAACGAATGACTTTTTTTTATCGGAGTACAAAGCCAAATGGAGAGACCAATTTTTACCAAATTTAATCCCCCCTGTGCCAAATATGGTCAAAATTGATAAAATAATCAGTGAAAGGTTTTACTGAGGGTTCCAACTTTGCTTGTGTCACCCTAGGGAGCGTTAAGAGGGGGGGGGGAGGTAAACCATCAAGGTTTGTTCGTTTGTGTTGCACCAGACTTGTCCAGGACAAAAGCAGCTGACGTCACAGTGTAAGATAGCATAGCTGTGGTGTAGTTCAGTGTAGGTTGGCAAACACAAACGAACACACCTTCAGTTTCAGACTCTCCGTGCACTTTTAATTGATTATATTAGCTAAACCTTAAAAAATATACCATGTGATCAAAATTTCTTGTCAGTTACATAACAGTAAACAATGAGTTTAAAAATATCAAAACTGTGTTCTAATCCACAGCTGAAAATCTCAATTTAACAAAGAACCAATCAGATTACTTCGTTGGTCCGAACTCACCCGAGAATCAACGAAAATATGTGTTCCTAACTTCATACCTGTTGTCAACTCATTGGCGTGTAGAGAAAAATAGTGTTCATTTAATAATCAATTCGTATATGGTAATAAAAATAGAATGTACGCCTATGTGTACATGTCCTTGGAAATAAGTTTGATAACTAAATGTTTCTGTCAAGTGTTGCATAACGGACAAGATTTCTTGATCGCTCTGTATTAGCATAATATAGAAAAAAATATATAAACATAAATAGATCTTAACTAGATCTAAAAATTTCTACGAAAGCATATATCTATCATGCACTGATACCATGTAATGCTCAATTTTATGTTTTTAAACGCAATAGCTTAGGTTAATTAACTTATGTACCTATAACATTTGTCTTATAGAGATGTATCAATTATTTTGGAATAATAAATTAGAGCATTTCATATAGAATAATTGAGCGTTTTACACGAGGGCGCGAGTTTAAAAGCCGCACGAAAAAAAATTAAAATTTTGGAAAATGTAAGCGAGCCAGAGGGCTGCGTGTATCTATCTGCCTCTATCTTTTGAAAATCGATAATACGAAAATGCACTGCACAGTAATTGGAAATAGTACCGAACATTTCAAACACTGATCTTTCTGTGCTAAAGCCGCATTCAGAGCTCTTTAAATTAACACGTTGTAGACTGTTCGTTGTTACGTTGTGCGTTATATTTTTATACATTGTTTTAACGTTCTACGTACCGTTTACAGCAGTTAAAAATTAGTGGGTTACGAATAGTCCAATATCTGTCAGTAGCGGCGCTAGCGGGGGCTGTGAGGGACCCCCCCCCCAAACTGGTCTGGCCCCCAGTTGACCCCCCAGAATTGTTTGAAGGAAAATGTATTTTAGAAGTGAGGACCTTTTTTTTAGGTATTTGGTCCCCCAAATTTTACTAAAAAATTTCCCGGTCTCCCATATTTTAAGAGCTAGCGCCGCCACTGCATATGTGTCTTTAAACTAGCTACATGGCTTCGTAAAATGTTTTCTATCTATTATAGTTTATATAATCTTGCTGTCCTAGATTTTAACTAACTAAACCTAACCTAATTACCTAAATTGATCATATTTACTGTCCGTCTTTGTAATTTTGAGCAAGATTTGTTAATGATGACATTTTTCTAGGTTATGTAAAGGCATACGATATCTACGGTGTCTATGATAGACTGAAATAGCCAATGTGTTTATATGTCTGTCTCATTAAAAGAACTCACAAGCTATAAGTTTAGAAAATTATACACAATCCACAACGAACAACGTGTTAAATTTAGAGGTCTCAACGGTTGGACGTCTTAACATATGACAAACTTGTTAGTGACAATGATACAAGTGATAGCCTACAGTCTATTGATTTAAGAGCTCTGAATGCGGCTTAACAGTTAATGACTATTTAACTCTAAAAATAAAAAACTGCCGCCCGGGTGCGATGCAATCTTTGTGACCCTGGATATCGGCGGCCCTGCTTGGACCATACTAAAACGATTCGCACCAAACCTGATTTGAACCCATCCAGACATGGGCCCGGTCTAAACTGGCTACAACTTTTTTTCCGGTAACGAAGCAGTGGCGGACTTTCGCAAAGACAAAAGAGACAATTGTCTTGGGACCGTGATTTTCAAGGACCCAACGAACCATTTCCCTTTGAACGCCACTAGGTTGAGGGCCCGTAAATCAAAAATGTCTTGGGCCCGGCGAAGGCTTAATCCGCCACTGTAACGAAGTAGCGGGTACACTGCTAGTATAAAAATAAATGGATCCCAAATCAGAATATAGAGTTTGCGTATTTTAAACGACGGTGTCTATCATCTGTAAAATATGCTGTGGTCACCTTAGTACAATTGAAGAGTTGAAATGGTAAAGGATGAAAGTGACAATTTTTGCAGTAATAAAATATTCACCTTTCCCCCAGATCAGTTTGCTAATATATACACAATGCGAAATTTTTTGGCAACAATTCAAACTATTTCCAGCCTGAAAAGACACTTACATCTTTCACCAAATTGTAGGTAGCGGAATATTTAACAAATATTGCAACAAAAAAAGAAAACACACACAAATTATGTATATCTTATTTGCTCGCCAATAGCTTGCTGTGTCGAGCTAGAGTTCTCTTTATAATTTAGTTCACTATCACCTCAAACTAGAGTTGCCATCTCTTCAGATTTGACCCGGAGACTCCGGGTTTTGAAGGCTTATGTCTGAGCTTGATCATTATCTCATGTCATGGGAAATATAATTTAATTTACTTGTATAAAATACTGAGTATTTATTCAAGTGACTATCAGATTATCTGACCCTGCTCTTCAATTTCTGCCACGCTCCTAAATAAATTTTCAAAATTTCTACTCTCCTATTCCTCAATAGATTTTGAATTTTGGCTGCCCACTCATCAAATAATTTTTTGAACCCTTCCTCCCAACGCTCCTCAAGTGATTTTCTGTGACACTCAACTTTTTACTGACCGCCAACATATGTATAAAAAGGAGGTATTGTGCTCATACCGATTTTGACATTTCGATGGATCTCCACGAATTAAGGTCCCTACGTAACGTTTTGACTATTTTAAGCATGATGTCTGTCGGTCTGTGTACACGTGCAGAGCAAATTCGGCTAAAAGGATTTTTATGAAACTTCATATTTAAGCTTTTGACATGAATGGCACGAGTTGATCAACTTTTGGTAAAAATCGGTTGACTAGAAATGGGGGTTTACTCGTGTCGATTTTAAGATTTTTGCGAATATTTCACAACAGAGAAATATTTCGAAAAAAATTATTTAACAAAAGTTGCTATAAAAGCAATAACTAACAACTTTTATTTGAGATATTTTTTGATAAAACGAAAAATGTATGAAAAAAATTTCGAAATTTTTTCTAATTATCTATTTTTTCAAACTTATATGTAACGTTTCCATGGTCATGATAAATAATATCTCTGTTAGAAAATATTGGGCCAAGTTATTTCTACTCTGCTGCTAGAATGTATTTTATACAAGTACTTTGTGATGGCAGTCGGTCCTGTGGTGGCCACGGTTGATTTTTTCAGGTAACCCTACCTACAGACATTGACGCAATACATGCAATACCATACATCCCTTCTGACAAAATCAGTTGTGGAGAATAACAAGTGTCTAATCTACTGAAATTTCTCATTTTCCACAACCAGAATCATTTTTCAGCAACTAAACCGGACATTAACCTGCTGGACTTCCAGACAAAACAAATATTTTTCATCAAACTTTCTTGTGCAGCTGAGTAAAACATCTCTCTGAAGGATGATGAAAAAAGAACCAAATACATGGATCTTTTGTCCGAACTTAGCAAGATGCAACCGGGTTTTAAGACTATTAAATTTATATTTGAATTTGATGATTTGCCTGTGCTGAAACACATATTTCTGGATGCAGCCTCGGTACTCAAAACGGCGGATTTTACTCCCTGCTTTGACTGTGCAAGGGTAACCACGTCATCTGCGCATGTCAAAACTGGAAGTGGACTTAATAGGTTTTTTCCAACAAAAAATTCACAGCAGTTCAGAACGTGAATCAGAACTGCTTAGAATCCATGTGCGAACGTATAGTTCTAGAATCATCTTAACTAGTGTTGGAACGAGTTAGAAACGTGGAGAATTTGGTTTGTTTATCCTAACCTATAAAATCACGAAAACAAATATATGTTAAAAAACATTGTTCCTTGTATTTTTAAACTGAAGAAATGGAACTAATGGAAGGATTGGATTACATTTGGAAATATGTTTTGCCGAAAATGCCTTTCAAAAACGAATTTCCTCGTTGTTTGGTCATTTTATGATGTAGTTAGACTTGTTGCTCAAGAAATATGGAATTCGGACTATTATTCTCTCCAAACTACTTTTGGAAATATCAAACCTATCTGCTACATCACGAAAACTTGATGGTCAATATACCAGAGAAATATAAGAAGTTGATCCTAAGCACTAATTTACCATTTTGGCCAGAATGATACTTATAGTATTAACTAAGGTGACCATTCGTACTGGTTTTACCAGTACTGTACTGTTTTTTTGGTCATTGGTCCTGGTTAGTCGTGAAATATCAGTACAGTTTAGGGACACAAAATCAAAAATTACAAATTTTTCAAAAGATCGAGTAATCGTTCCATCTTTCAGTACGCGCGTAAATTTAAACACAAAATACGGCTCAGCAGTGTAGCGGCCTTTTCAAAAATACTTTCTTAATCTACAATATAAATAAAATAAGTACATTTTATTTTTTCACTTAAAGGCAAAAAACTAAGCTTACTTTGCAATATTTTTTTAATATATATTCTACGATAGCCACTTTTCTTCACGCTGACAGAGCAGGCGCGCTCCTAGAAAAATTAACTGAGAGGGGGTCTATTTCTAAAAAATATCCGATAAATAATAGTAGTATTAAATTTATTATTGCCTTTTTAGGGGGAGGGGTGGTCTTATATGTTAATTACATTTTGACTATGATTTGTTTTTTATCAACAAAAGAGGAGATTTTATTTTCAGTAGCTTAGTTTTTATTAAGTATATGATTTTTTAGTTCCTGGAGTCAGGACCCAAGGACCCCTCTCCTATTTGCACGCGCCTGTACTTGGGCTATTTTAAATGTCCAGGTTTTATATTTGACAAAAAATGGTCACCTTATATTAACATGCTTAAAAACTTGCTGCTAGTGGTTCAATAACATTTCTACTAATTCGAAAATGTGCCCAAAAAACCTGATCACTATAATGTGGCACTTCTTATTTCAACAATAACATTATTCAAGAATTTTCCATCATTATCACTTTCGCTTGAAAATCCTGACAAATCAGAAAAATCACTGTCTTCTTCCATTGCTAATACTAATTTAATCAAACAAACAAAACCAAATAAGTGAGGTTAGATAACACGTTAGACTTATTCAGAATTAAACATTCTTGTAAAATCCTGGAACTTTAAGAACGATTCAGAATCAGTTCAGAACACAATTCACTCGTTCTTGGAACACTGCACTATAAGTTCTGGATTTTTAAATCGACTTGCTGGAACGCTAAAATCGTTTTGCGCAAACTCAGTAATATTCTGAACGGTTCTGAACTTTTGTTGGAACAAACCTTTTATAATTGTGTTTTAGTGTGTACTTTGCACATCCCTAAACACTTCTCCAAGGCAATAGGCACGTTAGCGAACTGTTGAATATGTTGACTTACAGATCGTACTATTTCGCTTGATGTTCCTTTAGCAAACTGGCAATAGTTGACTGTAATTACAAAGTAAACAGGTTGAGTGTGCTGTTTCTCAACAGTTGTGTTCGCTAAATGCGCCTTATATCAGTCAACATACTAAACAGTCTTGAATCCGCATCAGATTTAAAAATTTTGGATACAGAAAGCGGTATAAATTGGGTAGCTACAAATTGTACGTGGAATGGATCTGACATATTTTCCGTAACTACATATGACGAAGATTTGGAATACAGATGTGTGTATTCAGCTCCAATGGTCTCTATAGTTAGGGTTACCACCTCTTCGGAACTGACCCGGAGGTTCCGGGTTTTACAGGTTTGTGTCCGGGTTCCGAGTTCGATCCGTATTTCTTCGGGTCGCGTGAAATATAAACATCCAACTTTTTTTATATAATACGGGCGGTTTGTTACACGTTTTCTGTCTTTCCTACACTTAAAGTATTTTCTTAATTTCTGACCCCCACAGTTCAAGTAATTTTCTGAATATCTGCGCCTCCCTTTCATCGCTTTCTTGATTTTAATTTCTTATTTTATGACGCATATATTATATATAATAAATATTTACTTAAAATCCATTCACGATGTTTCTTTATCTGAATAAGCTATGGTAGGGTAGCAGTTTTGTTGATAGCCACGAAAAATATTAAAAAAATAGAGTTTTTTCTATTTAATAGATTTTATTTAATATGAGTTGACAATATGTTCAAGTACATTAATTGAACATAAAAAATATACAAGATTGGAAGAATGTTATTATTTTTTAATGTCAAACTTTATGCAACCAAACAACAAAAATATCAAGGCTTACTCAGATGAGCAATGGATTATATTTAAACCTAGTGGAGCTATCCGTATTCATACCCGCGGATGATCTGCAAAAAATAAAAATCCATACTCGGGTGCGTATCCGTTTGTCTAAGGCAAAATTTAAATTAGTTTTTATACAAGCTTGCATCTAAAAATGCCCAAGGTGGAGTAAATTTTATTTTGGCGTTTAGACTGATGTTAAATCGAGCATCACATAATTTGCTGGTGGTTTTCGAAACTGCCTTTAACCTGTACTGCATTCTAACAATTGAACGGTCTATAGGAACAACGCAATATATCAAACTATCGCTTCAAGGTCTCTGTACTTAGATGGATGATCCGTATCCGTAACCACGGATCAGAAAACAAATAACCCCTATCCGTATCTGTATCCGCAGATCTGGATTTTATGTGATCCGACACATCTCTATTTAAAACACAACTTTTTTTTGCTCCTGGTCAGAGTAGGGCGTTAGGTGGCAACCCTATCTATAGTATATAGTGCTCTCTAGGAGCTTGGTGAGAGATCTGTGGATGCTAGTCAGCAACTCGACAAAACCACAATAATAATAGATTCCCAACGTCTAAACGGCGCATAGGGCCGAGCAGGAAAGGCCTTGTTTTAGTTATAAAACCTAAAGTATTAATTACCGTCGAATGAAACAGTAATTGTTTGTTCAGTATTTGATCGATCATAACAGTAAAAAAAAATTAGTTAAAGTGTATTTAATTTATCATTTTCATGCTGGTATTGGAAGCGTGGAACAAGAAATTTAACCAATAGGATCGCTCTATTTAACCGCTTAAGGACAACGCCCGAGTATACGCGGGCGGCTATTATGTGCGAAAATTCCCACACCCGAAATAACTCGGGCAAGCTTTACCTGCAGAAAAGATCACTCTTGAATGTACTCGGGCGAAAATAAATACGATTCATGGTAAGTGGAAGTGAGACAAAAGACAGCTACGATGATTCAAACGAGATACGAGAGGAAATGAATATTTTTTTATGAATTTATTTTATTTCTCGACCCACACTATGCACCATAATATCAACTTTCAATCCCATTTTGGGCCCGAAATGGCTTTTTGTCGAGCATGCGCATTTCACTGCCTTTCACGTCAAAAACAATCTAACCAATATATAATGGAAACAGTTTATCATGAAACCATGGGGCAGATATATTTTTTTCGGAATGGTGAGACCTGAACCAAGACTCTTATATTAATTTCCCAAAAAAAAAAAAAAATATATATAATTGATGTAGCGAAATAGCGACTTTTACAATGTTGTCGGCAGTAATAAAGTTTATTATTATGGATTCGGTTTCAAACATCTAGTCTGCAGAAGTGTCATGCAGTGGGTCACACCCCAAGTACAATGGTAATAAACCCCCAAGCAGGGGCAAACAGAATCTTCATTCGAAACTGTGATGTCAAGCTCTTACAGAGCCGATTGTAGGTTACTCTTTAAACAATTTAGAATAATGACACTACCTTCACTTTTTATCTATCACTGTTTAGTATATGCCCATCAAAACCTAAATTCTTTTGTCTCTTATGAAGACGTTCACAACTACAACACACGTAATAAATCAAATATTTACCCCAATTTTACACGAATAAATAAATCAAGATATAGTATTAACTATTATTCCATAAAGTTTATGAATTTGTTACCAGTTTCTACCAAAGAATTAAGTTCAGTACAATTTAAAAAAACAATTAAAAACTTATTGACTGAAAATCCAATGTATAGTTTTAAAGAATTTTTTGAACTTAATTTTTAACTTCTGTGTATCAATTATCATTTGTCATGTTATTGTAATTTATCTGATGGACTGTCCATTAATGATTATGTATTGTATGTGGACAATAAATAAATATTATTATTATTATTATTATTATTATTAAAAAAAACCTGTGTATGTAATTCTTCTCTTGTAATTGAAGTAACTGTCTGTGTCTGTTTCTGTGCCTCATTTCTTGCAATAAGTTAAAATAATCTCCCTATTGCCTTCTGTTTCTATATATATGAGACGTACCCACCATCGCTTTTCTTAATATCGCACTAAGTTTAAATATGTATATAAAAGAACTAGACGTCTCCTTCGATTTGATGACATATTTAATGAAATTGAAAAACCGTTTATTCCGAATACTTGTATAAACTTTTAGGTTAGATACAACTACTGTCTAAGTCGCGAACGTGCACTTATCACGCCTCTAACGGCACCATGAAATTCAATCTTTTAAATATAACACCACGCCTCTCGCCCTTGTTGCGCCTGTGACTCCACCATGAAAATGATGCATACAAGTTCAATTTATTGCAAAAAATTAAAATATACAAACTCTAACATGTAAATCGACAAATGTTTGGTACTCTTAATGGCCGCTGATCACTTCAACCAATATAAAACGAGACGGCATTTGCCTAAATAAAATATGTTCTATGTAAGCCTGTGATATGTTAATAATAGGCGTTTACGTTTAGTCAGTCAGATTAATCCGAGCGATCCGAGTGCTCCCGATCCATTCGGGAAGTCAGTCGGAGCGTACACATTAGCTTATTTTTAGGCAATCCGAGCGTTTACAAGCAATGCGATGATCTGGCAGGATTGCTGGTGGTGGGGGTTTGCGCGGGTAAATTGAATCTTACAGCCAATTGGATAGTGTTGAAAACATAACTTAACAAAATATACGATATAAGTGCCATTTGTGATAGAATTCTGTTATTAGTAATAAACTCATATTTATAAAACAAAATGCGGAAGCAGTTGTAATCAACGACAGAAATTTGACAGTTGGTGTTAGCGTCACCGTCACCAGGCGTCACTAATTAACTTCAGACAAATATTGCTTAAGAAAATGTTAACAAAACCCGAGCAATCCGACTAATCTTGTAACGTCACCAGATCAATCTGAACAATCTTGTGGATTGAATAAACGTAAACGCCTAATGTATTACAAAATTAAATATTTATTGTTTAAGGTAAATAATAATATTATTAATATTTCTGAACAGTTCAACAACCATAAATTTTTTTTATAAATTTTATAAAACACTAGCTGAGCACCCGTGCTTCGCTACGGTATATCCAAATCGGGATTTTTACCAAATAAATATAAAAAATTCGGGATTAAGACTCAAAAAGAGGGAGAACTTCATCATCAAAATTTTTCAAAATGTTTATAAACAAACTCTCTCCCAAAATAGTAGTGAGGAGCAAAAAAAAGGTCCTCACTTCCAAAATAGAAGTGATGAGCAAAAAAAAGGTCTTCACTCCCAAAATAGAACTGATGAGCAAAAAACAGGTCCTCAATCCTCACTCCCAAAATAGAAAGTGAGGAGACAAATAATTTTTTTTGATTAATTCGAGATTTTAGCTGTCCCGCGCAACCCTGTTTGACGATCTCATTTTAGTGTAAACTCAGTTTGTTTTTAAACATGTGTATGGGTAACCTTTGTAAGCCAAAACCTAGTCGATATCTCATGTTTCCTAAGAGATATTGAGGAATCCGTGAAATCACATTTCAGCCCTTTCCACCCCCTTAGGGATCGAATTTTGAAAAGTTCCGTATTAGTGGATGCTTACGTCATGGAGGGAATATATTTCCAGAATTTCATGTCTCTATGTGAAGGGACGTTCTATCGAATAAAAAATACCAATTAACCCCGTTAGAGATGAAATTTTAAAAAATTGTCAAAACGCTTACTAAACTTTTTAAATAGAAAGCTATGTAGGTTTCTATTCAATAGAAACCTATGTAAGTTTTCTATAATTCACCCCGAATATAGATTCATCGCTTTAGGGGTTGATTAGGGCAAAATCCTGAATTTCTTTTGCAAACATTTGTATGGGTAACCTTTGTAAGCAAAAACCAAGTCGATATCTGATTGGTTCTAGGAGATATTGAGGAATTCCTGAAATCATATTTCACCCCGTTTTTACCCTCTTAGAGGTCGACTTTCGAAAAATCTCTTCTTAGTGGAATATATTTTGCGAATTTCATGTATCTATGTCCAAAAAACGTTCTATCGAATAAAAAATACCCATTTACCTCTTTAAGGGTGAAATTATAAAAAACTGTCTAAATTATTTTGAGGTATTTTAAAAAGACAACTATGTGCCAAAAAGGAACGTCAACAAACACATGAAATTCGACGGTATGTATAATTCACCCCGAATGTAGATTCACCCGTTTAGGGGTTGATTAGGATAAAATACTAAAATAAGTTTTTGGCATTTGTATGGGTAATCTTTATAAGCAAAAATCAAATCGCTCATAACTTAAGAAATATTAAGGAATCCTTGAAATCACCTTTCACCCTTTAGGAATGCAATTTTAAAAAATTGTCAAAACCATTTCGAGATTTTTTAAAAAGAGAACCATCAGCCAAAAATAAATCTTATGACTCAACAAATACAGGAATACGACGGGATGTATAGCTAAGTCCGAATGTAGATTCACCCTTTTAGGGGTTGATTAGGCAAAATCCTGAAATAGATTTTTTGGCCTTTGTATTGGTAATCTTTATAAGCGAAAACCAAATCGATATTTTGTTGGTCCTCAGAGATATTAGAGTATCATTGAAATCACATTTCACCCCTTTTAACCCTTTAAGGGGAAATTAAAAGAACTATCAAAAATATTTCCAGATATTTAAAAAAGACACCTATGTGCCAAAAAGGTATGTTATAAGTCAACAAACACAGAAAATACGACTGCATGTATAATTCACCCCGATTGTAGATTCACCCCTTAAGGGGTTGATTAGGCAAAATCCTGAAATAGGTTTTTCGGCATTTGTATTAGTAAGTAATCTGTGTAAGAAAAATCCAAGTCGATATTTTATTGGTCCTAAGAGATATTAAGATATCCTTGAATTCACATTTCATCCCTTTTCACCCTTTAGGGACGTAATTTTTAAAAAACTATCAATATTATTTCAAGATATTTTAAAAAGACACTTTTGTGCCAAAAAGAAATTGTATAACTCAACAAACACAGGAAATACGACGGGATGTATAATTCACCCTGTTAGTAGATTCACCCCTTTAGGGGTTTATTAGGCAAAATCCTGAAATAAGTTTTTCGGCATTTGTTGAGTAATTATTGTAAGAAAAAACCAAGTCGATATCTTATTGGTCCTAAGAAATATTAAGAAATCCTTGAATTCTCATTTCATCCCTTTTCACCTCTAAGGGCTGCAATTTTAAAACACTATCAATATTATTTCGAGATATTTTAAAAAGACACTTACGTGCCAAAAAGATATTTTTCAACTCAACAATCTCAGGAAATACGACGGCATATATAATTCACCCCAATTGTATACTCACCTCTTTAGGGGTTGATTAGGATAAAAACCTGAAATAAGTTTTTCGGTATTTGTATGAATTATCTTTGTAAGCAAAAAGGAAGCCTATATCTTATAGGTCCTAAGAAATATTAAGGAATCCTTGAAATCACATGTCACCCCTTTTCACCCTTTGGGGCTGAAATTTAAAAAAACTGTCAAAACCATTTCGAAATAGTTTAAAAAGACACCTATGTGCCAACAAGTAATGTTACACCTCAACAATCACAGGAAATACAACGGGATGTATAATTCACCCCAACTGTATACTCACCCCTTTAGGGGTTGATTAGGATAAAAACCTGAAATAAGTTTTTCGGTATTTGTATGAATAATCTTTGTAAGCAAAAAGCAAGTCGATATCTTATTGGTCCTAAGAAATATTAAGGAATTCTTGAAATCACATGTCACCCCTTTTCACCCTTTGGGGCTGAAATTTTAAAAAACTGTCAAAACCATTTCGAAATATTTTAAAAAGACACCTATGTGCCAAAAAGTAATGTTACATCTCAACAATCACAGGAAATACAACGGGATGTATAATTCACCCCAATTGTAGATTCACCCCTTTAGGGGTTGATAAGGACAAAATCTTGAAATTAGTTTTTCGGTATTTGTATGGGTAATTTTTGTAAGCAAAAAGCAAGTCGATATCTTATTGGTCCTAAGAGATATTAAAGAATCCTTGAAATCACGTATCATCCCTTTTCACCCTTTAGGGTTGAAATTTAAAAAAACTGTCAAAACCATTTCGATATATTATAAAAGGACACCTATGTACCAAAAAGAAACCTTATAACTCAACAAACAAAGGAAATACGACGGGATGTAAAATTCACCCCAATTGTAGATTCACCCCTTTAGGGGTTGATAAGGATAAAATCTTGAAATTAGTTTTTCGGTATTTGTATGGGTAATTTTTGCAAGCAAAAAGTAAGTCGATATCTTATTGGTCCTAAGAGATATTAAAGAATCCTTGAAATCACAATTCACCCCTTTTCACCCTTTAGGGGTGAAATTTCAAAAAACTGTCAATACCATTTCGAGATATTATAAAAAGACGCCTATGTGCCAAAAAGAAACCTTATAACTCAACAAACACAGGAAATACGACGGGATGTAAAATTCACCCCGATTGTAGATTTAGACCCCTTTAGGTGTTGATTAGGACAAAATCCTGAAATAAGTTTTTCGGCATTTGTATGGGTAATCTTTGTAAGCAAAAACGATAATCCATCGACCCGAAGAGATATTAAAGAATCTGTGAAATCACATTTCACCCCTTTTCGCCCCTTAGGGGTTGAATTTCGAAAAATCCCTTCTTAGTGGTTGCTTACATCATGGAAGGAATATAATCTCCAAATTTCAAGTTTCTAGGCCCAGGGGTACGGGCTGGGCGGTGATGAGTCAGTCAGTCAGGACACTTGCTTTTATATATATAGATTTACATTCACAACATAAAATTAAAAAACAAATCTGTCATAAGTTACAGGTGGTACATTGACTATGAAGATAAGAAACTAAATTTTTATTAAATAACTAGCTGAGTACCCGTGCTTCGCTACGGTATATTGACGGTTTTCCATCATCGTGCAATTATTATAAGTCATGGTTCTTTATAGATCACATTGCTGACTCTCTCCTCAGGTGTAGATTCACCCCGTTAGAGGTTCATTAGTGTAAAATTCGTAGTTTGTTTCTAAACATGTGCACGGGTAACTTTTATAAGCAAAAACCTAGTCGATATCTCATCTGTCCTAAGAGATATTGAGGAATCCGTGAAAAAACATTTTACTGCTTTTCACCCCATATGGGTCGAAAAATCTTTTCTTAGTGGGTTCTTACGTCATATCGAGAAATGTACTCTTGGAATTTCTTATTTCTAATAAAAAAATCTTTAGGAATGAAATTTAAAAACTGTCAGAACACTATCGAAAGATTTTAAAAAGTCACCTATATACCAGAAAGGAATGTTATAACTCAAGAATCACAGGAGATATAAAAGATTCGATGCTTACGTTATGGAAGGAATATGTTCCCGGAATTCCATGTATCTAATCAAAAATATACCTACCCTATATAAAGGGGTATATAAATAAAAAAAACAAAACGTTTAACGTAAAAAGGAATGTTATAACTCAACAAACAAATAAGTTACGAAACACTAAATAAGTCGCCCTGATTTAATGTACATAGATTCGCCCCGTTAAGTGTTGATTGAAGCAAAATCCTAAATTACATTTTTATACATGCGTACGGGTAACCATGCGATATTAAGAAATCCGTTTTCACGCCCTAGGGGTCGAATTTCGAGAAATCTCTTCTTAGTGGTTGCTTACGTCATGGAAGAAATATGGTCCCCGAATTTCAATTGCCTACTAAAAAATACCAATGTACCAATGAAATTTAGGGAAATATTAAAAATGCAATTTAGGGGTGAAATATAAAAAAAAAACTGTCAAAATGAAATGATCTTGAAACTAATGATATTAAAATGAGACCTAAATGCGAAAAAGTACAACATAGTTACAGTATAACAAAGACAGAAGCTACAAAGGGTTCTATAATTCACCCCGAATCTAGAATTTCCTCTTTAGGGATTGATGATTAGAGCAAAATCCAGAATTTACTTTTGAAACATATATACGGATAGCATTGTAAGCAATATCCAAATCAATATACCATTGGACCTAAGAGATAATTAAGAATCCGAGGAAAAACATTTTATCACTTTTCATCCCCTAGGTGTCGAATTTCGAAAAATTCCATATAAGCGGGTGCTTGCGACATGGAGGGAATATATTTCCTGAATTTCATATCTCTATGTCAAGAGACGTTCTTTCGAATAAAAAATACCAATTTACCCCTTTAGGGATGAAATTTAAAAAACTTTCAAAACGCTTTCTAAATATTTTAAATAGAAAATTATGTACCAAAATGGAATGTTATACAGGAAATACAAAGGTTTCTATAATTCACCCCAAATTTAGATTCACCACTTTAAGGGTTGATTAGGGCAAAATCCTGAATTACTGTTTCAAAAATTTGTATAGGTAACCTTTGTAATCAAAAACCAAGTCAATATCTCATTGGCCCTAAGGTATATTGAGGAATCCTTCAAATCACATTTCACCCCTTAGGGTTCGAATTTCGAAAAATCTCTTCTTAGTGGGTACTTACATCACGGAAATAATATACATCCCGAATTTCATGTCTCTATATCCAAGGGAAGTTCTATCGAATATAAATACCCATTTAACCCCTCCCCATTTACATTTAGAGGTGAAATTTTAAAAGACTGTCAAAACTATTTCGAGATATTTGAAAAAGATACCGGTGTGCCAAAAATGAGTGTTATAACTTAATAAACACAGGAAATACGACGGGTTGTATAATTCACCCCGATTATAGATTTAACCCTATAGGGGTTGATTAGGAAAGTATCCAGAAATAAAATTTTCGGCATTTGTATGGTTTATCTTTATAAGCAAAAGCCAAGTCGATATCTTATTGGTACTAAGAGATATTAAGGAATCCTTGATATCACATTTCAGCCCTTAGGGGTTGAATTTTGAAAAATACCGTCTTAGTGGATACTTACGTCATACAGGACGTTTTATCGAGTAAAAAATATCCTTTTACCCCTTTAGGGGTGAAATTTTTAAAAACTGTCAAAAATATTTCGAGATATTTTAAAAAGACACCGATATGTCAAAAAGGAATGTTATAACTCAATAAACACAGGAAATACGAAGGGTTGTATAATTCACCCCGATTGTAGACCCCTATAGGGGTTGATTCGGACAAAATCCTGAAATAAGTTTCTTTGTAAACTTTGTAAGCAAAATCCAAGACGATATCTTTACTGGTCCTAAGTGGTATTGAGGAATCCTTGAAATCACATTTTACCCCTTTTCACTTCTTAGAGGTGGAATTTCGAAAAATCCCGTCTTAGTGGGTGCTTACGTCATGGAGGGACTATACTTCACGAATTTTATTTATCTATGTCCAAGGGATGTTCAAACTAATACAAAATTCCCATTTACCCCTTAAGGGTAAAAAAAAAATTTTTAAAATTGTCAATACCATTTCGAGATATTTTGAAGACACCTATAAGCCAAAAGGAATTTTATAACTGAACAAACACAGGGAATATGATGGGTTGTATGGTACCCTGTTTGGAAATTCACCACTTTAGGGGTTGATTAGAACAAAATCCTGAAATAAGTTTTTCAACATATTTTTATATGGGTAATCTTTGTAAGTAAAAACCAAGACGATATCTATTGGTCCGTAGAGATATTTAGGAATCCTTGAATTTACATTTCACCCCTTAGGGGTTGAATTTCGAAAAATCCCGTCTTAGTGTATGCTTACCTCATGGAGGGAATATACTTTGCGAATATCATGTATCTATGTCCAAGGGATGTTCTATCAAATAAAAAATATCTTTTTACCTCTTTAGGGGTGAAATTTTGAAAAACTCTCAAAACCATTTCGGGATATTTTAAAAAGACATCTACATGCCAAATAGGAATTTAATAACTCAACAAACACAGGAAATACGTCGGGTTCTATAATTCTCCCTGATTGTAGATTCACCCTTTTAGGGGATGAATAGGACAAAATCCTGAAATAAGTTTTTTAACATTTATATGGATAATATTTATAAGCAAAAATGAAGGTGATATATTATTGGACCTGTGAGATATAGAGGAATCCGTGAAAACACATTTTACCTCATTTCACCCCTTAGGGGTTGAATTTCCAAAAATCATTTCTTAGGGTGTTCTTAAGTCATAAAAGGGATATACTCCCCGAATTTTATGTTTCTTTGTCTAGACGAAATTCTATCGAATAAAAAATACCAATTTACCCCTTTAGGGGTGAAATTTAAAAAAACGGTCAAAACACTTTCTAAATATTTTAAAAATACACCTATATGCCAAAACGGAATGTTATAACACAATAAACACAGAAGATGCGAAGGGTACTATAATTCACCCTGATTGTAGATTCACCCCTTTAGGGGTCGATTAGAACAAAATCTTGAAATAAGTTTTTTAATATTTACATGAGTAGTCGTTGTGCGCAAAAACCAAGTCGATATCTTATTGGACCTAAGAGATATTAAGGAAACCGTGAAGCCACATTTTACCCCTTTTAACTCCCTTTTCACCCACTTAGAGGATGAGTTTCGAAAAATCCGTTCTTAGTGGGTGCTTACGTCATGGAGAGAATATACTCACCGAATTTCATGATTGTAGGTTCAGTGGTTTGGGCTGGGCGTTGATTATGAGTAGGTAGCTTAGTTACGATTTTATATATATAGATAAGAATGATATTTTCTAAAATTACATTTCTTGTCACTTTGTGATTCCAAAGCGGGCCTAGCCGGTCGCTATGGCGTAGTGGTCAGCTCATTTGACTGCTAACCATGGGGGCTCGGGTTCGAATCCCGGTGATGGCATGGATGTTTGTATTTGTTATAAAAATTAATGTATCCATAATAAAAATAAAGATATACTGGACTGGTTAATGGCTATCGTAGCTAAGACCAAAATTAAATTTAAAAAAAATGCGGGCTTAATCGTGCGGCAGGTTGCAGACTTTGTACTGTAAATGAGTTAACCCGAAGAATTTTATTGAGAACCCGGAGCCCGAAGAATGGTCACCAAACCTGCAGTCTCCGGGTCAAAATAACTATGCTGGCAACTTTATCCGTCCTCCTTTTTTCCGATTTTCGGATAAAACCGTACATAATTTTCAAGTAATCGAGTCCCGAATACCCGCTTTTTTCTCTTCCATTACTTTGGATGTTCATTTTTTTTACCCCTCCCCATGAAGACATCCTGGCTACGCCACTGTGGTATTTCAATGCTATGTTTATTCTGAATTCAGTTTCAAGTCGGGACGTACGGTAACCTTAATTAAAATTAATTTTAAAAATATCATTTTTTCGCTAATGTTTTTGCAAGAATAAAATAAAATCAATAACAAAATTATAAAGAAATACATATTGAGAAGGCAGCACAACTTCCAAATTATCTTATATTGTACTTAATTGTAGCTAACCTAACTGTATTCAAAAGATAATATTTACTATTACAGGTCCACGTTCTATCAAATGATAAAGCATATTTAATAAAGTTGACGTGTATTATTGACATTATGAGTCATTTTATTGGTGGTTAAATTAAAATAAATTTAAGTAAAAAATTAATCAAATTTAATTAGGACATCTTGGCATGTACTTTATCTTCTTGCAATTACTCAGAATTTAATTTACATAAAATATAGGTTATGATCAATTTTTTCTGCTTTGACGTATGTAGGTACTCCACAACTCTCCAATGATTTTTTTATCTCAGCTGACTGCCAATATTCTTGTTTAAAGATATATTTTCAAAATCAGTATTGCAATAATTATTAATGAACTAATATTAACCTAAAATAATTGTCTTAATAACACATGCTTAAACGATGTATATAAATAATCATTCTACTTATTTGGTTTTTCAATTTTCAAATGTCATTTACCTGCATGTTGTTTTCCCTACACCTCCTTTTCCACCAACAAAAACCCATTTTAACGATTTCTGATCTATTATATTTTTTAATGAAGCGTCTAAACAATCTGTCTCGGACATTTTTAAGTTAAACTTTCTTTAATACTTAAAATTTTTAATTATCACTGTTAATTTAACTGCATTTATGTACCACATGAAATATCAGGTACGGTTGTAGGGAAATTTCGTATTAAAGCTTGAAGTTTTAGAACCTAACTTTTTTAAGTAAAAAAATCATTAATTCGATAAACCGAAAATTGGATTTTGTGATATTACGTCACATTTTAAATTAAAAACAACTGAGGCATGACGTATTGGAAATTATTATTTATTTGCCAACTCATTTTGCGCTACGTTGGCAGTAGAGACCGCGAAATTAAATGATTTTGAATATTTTACACTTCATTTACAAATATTTAAAAGCAAACATCTTACTATTAAATTGATAGCTTTTAATTTTGAGATAAATGTTTGTTTATTTCCGTATTTCCTTAAATATTTAATTGACATAACGCATACGATGTTAATTTTCACCAGTGGTGTGCGTAAAAGGAGCAAATAAATATTACTAAAATCTAAATTTAAGTAATATTTTGCAACATTGCTATCTTATTTCCGCTGTAAAGTCTGTTCCTTTGGTTTAGGCGGAACTAGATTTTCAATTCTAGTTACTTTTACCGATTGATTAAAGCTTTTGATCATTTTGTTCAGGAAAAGCCAACTTGAATATATTTAAAAAAATGAATAGACTGAGAAAAAAATAAAATTATCGGAAATACAGTATGTTTTATTCAATTTTGCTTTTATTTCTTAAAACATTAAAAACGTCCATCGATCGTCAACCGTCACCCGCTACTGTCTGACTCGCACTACCGGCTGACAGTTGATAGTCTGAGTTCAGCAGTTGGCGACACAGAACAGTCGGCGAATACTGCAGGCTCTATATGTATCCGGCTAATCGGCTTTAACCCTTAGCGTGATCGGAAATAGAGGGAGTTATGCCTTGATTACACGTAACGAGTACAGTGGCGAGGCAGTGTTCTCGGCCGAGTGCTCGGTTGGTATAAACATATTGGATACAACAATGCCCGATGGCGGCGCTACGAGCGCTGTGAACAGCTGATTGAAACGAGTAATGTGAAAGTTGTCCATATTTGTTTACATGTTAAATCATCGATTTGCAATGGATAATAAACAGCTATCTTTATTAAATTATTTTAATTTTTTAAGTGCAACACCTTCTTCTAGGTGTGTAGTTGAAGGAGAAGAGTTGTTAAACGCCGGAAATCTTATGTTGTGCGGAATTTTGGACAAAAATGATGAGCATGTCGACATATGTGGGTTATGTTTACAAACAAGCAGTTTGAGAACACCACCTCACGAAGTCACTGGGAAATTAAAATTTAGTAATGATGTTGAAGTTTTAAATATGTCCTGCACATGTAAAGCAGGAACTACATGCAAACACATTTCAGCTATCCTATTATTTTGTGACAGGTGGTTAACAAACCAAAATGAAAGAAGCCAAGATCAGGGCATTGATTGATTGTGAAATATTTGATTTATCTTTTTTTTGTGTGGTTTCTGTTGGTTTTACTTTTTGTTCCAGAAACAATATATTGAGTATGGAAATATTAACCAGCACAGATTTAAAATGCCTGTGGTCTACTTTTAAGAAACCTGTCTTACAACAGTATGAACCGAAACCTCTGTTAGAAACTCCTTGCCTAAATAAATTGATTAAAAACAAAAGCAGGCACTGAAAGTTCAGTGAAAATGTATTAGAAAAGCTGCGTACAGAATTTGAGACCGCTTGCCCTAATTCTGCATTAAAATTACCCGGGTAGATATTTAATTATGTTCGAGAAGGATTTTTATAATTTAGTGTTTGTTTTTTATTTAATTTGTTTAATAAATACTAGTTTGTTATTATCACTTCCACAGCACCAAATTTATTAACAGTTCACAAATTGTTTCTCATTTGGAAAATAGTGGAAGTAAATATTTTTGTTACTTCCTTTTCTAGAGTGACAGCCAAACACACACCAATTTGTGTTATAATAACTCATTATAACATAAAGTAATATAAAAAAGAATAATAATTGCTATCAAAAGTTAATATAACAAACAAACTGCAACACTAACTTTTAAAAGCAATACAAACTACACGAGAAAACACATGTAAACCAGATGTAAACAATAAACTATTACTCGTTTCGCTTAGTTCAGTTATAGTCCGCATGGCGTTACTTCATAGCGCTGTTGAGCCCAATTACCGAGAACTCGGTCGAGCATCCGGTCTAGTAGGATGGCGAGACAGTCCCTCGGACCTTTTTCTATTTACTAGACCGAGTGGCCAACCCCCCACCCTACCGGCACTGACTCGCTAGTGAAACTAGTTTTTCTATCATATTGTACTAATTTAGAAACCTACTAATTATCTTAAAAATATACTAATAAATTCAGGTTAATTTAATATTATTTATGAAATTTATTTCGTTAAAATTTGCAGTTTATAGTATTAAAAAAATATATTTTTACTTACAATCAGTGATGGGCGTTTACACGTAAACTTTAATTGTTTACGTTTACGTGTAAACTTATGTAAACAATTGGTAAACTAGTCAACAATGTAAACTATGTAAACTGTCAAATAATGAGATTAGTTTTAGTTATTTAATACGAATAATAGAGAGTTAATGAACAAGTATATTCAGTTCAAAACAATAAATTTATTTAAAAAAATGGTGGGAAGAAACCGAAGGAATAGTTCTGAAGAACTAGGTTTTGTTTTAATTAAAGAAAATGAAAGAAAATATAGGGCGTTATGCAAAATTTGCAATGAATCTGTTCGTTATTAAAAAATATAGGCTGATTTTCTTAAAGGTGAAATTTAATGTATTTTGTTATTAAAAAAATTAGACTGAATTTTTTAAAGAAAAAAGTTTTTTATTTTTCATATTCATATTTACTAACTTGTATCTAACACCTGTATAATGATGCAAATTCGATTTTTATTAATATGTATATTGGCGTGTCGTAATTTTATATACTTACTTTTTCATTTAAAATCGTTTCATTAAAATTTTATTATTTATAAAAATGTATTGATATTGAGGTTCTGTAATTCAAAACAAGTGTGCATGTCTAAATCATTGTTTACATTGTTTACAAGATTTTTTGTGTTTACTTTACATCAATTGTTTACGCGTCAACTATGAGGTAACTTACATCATGTAACTTACGCGCCCATCACTGCTTACAATTATTATCGGCAAAACATTGATGTAAGCAACCTACACAACTCCTCGGGGCAACCCCCGTCACCCCGCCTAAGGAGGTGTTGGCTTCATAACAAGTCGCCCTCGTTGAGTCTCTTTGTTATACTAACTCATTGGTGTACACTTATATTGTAAAATATATTTATTTCTATAATTTTAGTTTGACAGCTGAGTAACTAAATTTAACCAACGTCGACAATCAGCAGGGCCGTCCTAAGATAATCGGCACCCGTGGGCTACTAAAAATAATGCGCCCTTCTTCATAATAACTAATTATAACAAAAAATATAACACCAGTAAAAATTGCCGCACCCAAAAAGGCTTGCGCCCCGGAGCTATAGCCCATTTAGCCACGTGGTTAGGGTTGCCCTGACAATCAGGACAACTCAACTTGTATTTCCCTTATGGTTCGGCAGTTCTTGACGAAGAACAGTACATATCTCTCATTGCTCATCCACCATACTCACCTGGTGTGACGATTCGTCAAAAAGTCACCATGTTCAAACAACTAAAGATATAAACAAAAATTCGGAAACTGTTCTGAAAGCCAGTCCAAAAAGTGCCTACAAACTCTGTTTCCAGAAGTGGAAAAGACCCTAATTGCGATCTCTAGCCACATTTCAAATGTGATGAATGTGATGCAAGATGACGGAATGAACGAGATACATCAGTCAAAATGTAATTTTCCTTACCTGGTTCTGTCGCTACCACGCTATGTTTACATATTAGATACTCCTATAGGGGAAAAATTTTAAGATCGTAGCGCCACGCGGATTTTTTTGAAACCATTCTAAATCAGATACCACTTGACATTTACAAGTAAATAATAGCGAAAAGTGTATCAAAAAACGACAAAAAATAAATAATTGTTTGGGATTTTCTGATTTTGTGAAGTGACATTACTTGTAAACATCTAAAATACTACATTTTGTGATCTGGTTTTAAGTTATGGCGGTTTTCCATTGTCGATTATTTTAACTATATTGGGGGAAATAATAATTCCCGTGTTGTTTACCAAGGGGTAGAAATCTACAATGCTGGGCATATAATATTGTGTGGAGTCACTGAAAAAAACAGAGTTCATATAGATTTATGCATTATGCCTACAAACTTGTGCATTACAAACCCACACATAATAACAGGAATTTTCAAGATATGCGATAATAAATACAAAATTGAAAATATTTTTTGTAGTCACTATCATTAAAATGTAATGAGCAAACTTTGATATAAGGGCTCACTTTTTTTCCAATTTTTAAATTGTTTATCTAAACATCGCGTCGATTCCTAACCTCTTGCTTTCCCAATTTTGTTTCGAACCGTACGGTGTCTGATATTAGTGGGAACAAATGAAACGATATTTCCGGGTTTCTTCTTTTCAATGAATTGCACATAGGCACACAACAATATGTATTATACATTTTTCAATGATTATAATAAAACTTTAAAAACAAACTTCATACAAAACCAATACACAAAACAAAATGTTATCTGATGTACACAAGTTCATGAAACGCTCACCAGATGGTAGGGTGCTTAGCTGCAAATCCCTATAATGTTTCAAATGTATATATTTTAATGAGGGATACATTTAGTGAATGTTACACTATTTTTTTTCTGTTGCATCTATCAATAACAACTTTCGGCTGTGTGATTTTCTCTCGTATTCGGGGAATCACAGCGCTTCACAGCTGATGCAAAGCACCCCACCCGTTTTCTTCTTTCTAATTTCAGCGCGCTCGAAAACCACATATACAATTTATAGTGCGTTCGAAGGTGAGTTTGCAGTACAGGGCATATGGAGTAGTTCTTTTTCATACTCTCTAATGGGTTTACAGAATGACGCTATCCTTTTCTTGCTTGTCGACGTTGCCAGCTCTAAAACGCGCTGATTTGTGAAGACGCAGTAATCTACAAATGGCCATTTGTTTTTGTTGAGTGTTATTTTGAGTTTTATAAGAGTTGATTTTTATAAATCATACGAGTTTTTCATATTATTATAATTGACACATTTGACACTTTTACAACATTTGGCAACACCGCTCCCATTTGCCATAAGAGCTATACTGCAAACTCACCTTCGAACGCACTATAGATGGGAATTTGGTGTACGCGAGTACGCGCGGTTCAGAAAGTTCGCACCATGCGCGAGGCTTATTGAGGCGCGAGGCCATGTGCCACTGCACATGCCTAGCGCCGGCCCTGAATGGTTCAGAGTTACATCTTTAGAACTATTATGGATAGTAGCGAGTATGGTGATGACAGCAAACATATAGAATGGTTGCGGCAAATAAAGAAGATAGGCACGGCGTCACTTATAGTATACAATATGTACCCTGTTCGATATGTAGAAATAGTAATAAAATCACGTGAAAGATTGAAGTCGCTACCCTATTGCATTATATTTATTTCACTGATTGGAGAAGTCTCTAGATGGGAAACGTGGACTATTCTTTCAAAAGTTGTCGAAATTTATGATTTTTAATACGCATCCATAATTTTTTATCACTTACTAAATAGCTACAAGCCCTAGCTATATATATATATATATTTTTTAATTGCTTGCGATTAATTAACGACGAAACAAATATCTTTTCACAGGGACGTAATTGATGCCTACATTTTTTTCCTATGTATAGATTGTTTCTTTGATTTAAGCGGAACTAGATTTTCAATTCTAATAATTTTTACAGATTAAGTGAGGCTTTTGATCATTTTGTTTAGCAAAAGCCAACTTCAAACCTTAAGAAGAGAGCTCATGACAACTTATAAAAATGAAAATTTCAGTTCCACTTAAACGTTTGTAATAGCCTATAAAAATTTTAATATTGGTATAATTTAAAGTATGAAATAAATGAAAAATTGTATTTGTTCATCAACTATACATACTTTAATATAAATAAAATATGTTAACATTATTTTGTAACTCTACAATATCACAATTATTATGTTTTCTTAACATAGATGCAAAATAATTTCTAGGTAACAAAAATACAAGTGCCTTTCAATATAATACTGTGTTCAAAAAATGAAATTCATTATTTAAAATTGAAATTATTCTAGATTCGTATGTTAACGTAAATTTAAATTAAGGCTAAGTAAAAATTTCGTTATTTTGAACACAGTCACCTTCTTTCAATCCCATATTATAGTATATTAAAGATTAAATAATGAAGCATATTTACAGACAGTCATACATATTATTTTGTTTATATTTGATACTGAAATCTCATTTTCTTTTGTCTCAAGTTGAGTACTTACCCAACCAACTTTCACAGAAATTATGTGAATAAGTTGGGTTTATTCTGGTTCTTTATATTTTTTACGAGAGTATTTGGTATACTGGACGAACGTATTCTAATATAAGTTGAGCCACTCTATAAAAACATTTCAACTTACTTTTACTCATTAGTTACATTCTAGGCAGTTTTAAGAATAGATTTGTAGATTGATAATAACTTAATAAAAGTTAGGATATGTACTTCGAACAATAGCAATCAGGAAATATTAGAAGCAAACAAATATAAATAAATAAATAAATAAATAAATAAATAAATAAAATATTATCCAATAAGAATGTCATTAATTATTAAATATTAAACAATTTCAAACGATGCCCTTTAGCGTTCCTGTGGCCAGTTAAATCACTGGCCGCAGGCAGTGTCTTAAATTAGTATGCACGTCAATTACCTTGTTTACATGCACTGTTACCCTCGGAGTTAGGGAAGCGCATCACTTTAACCCTGCATATAAACGGTCATAAGTCTCGATTTAACTGAAGAACATATGAACTCCAGGTTTAAGGTAATTCACTTGTGTAAAGTGTATTAGTAATTTATCACCCGAAGTAAAAGTCATGTAAACATATTTTACATTATATATTTTATCCCTTTCATAATAAAAATATGTATATATAGTCGGTTCCATAAGGGCACATGGGGCACGAGCCCAGGGCCCACGGCTTGATGGGGACCTCTAAATGTCGAGGTCCTCGTTTACACGGAAAAAAGAGCTCAATTTTTAGTGCAATTTTACTAAGAATTGCCGTTCAAATTTCTAAATTTAAATGTAAATCTCATCATAAATCTTACTACAATAGGGGATACGCATAAAATTTATATTTCCTTAAAACTACATTTTTTTGATATGTTAATGTTAGTTATGTCACCTAACAAAACAAAAATCACATTTTAGTTAATATTACAGCCAAATTTTTAATTAAAATATTGTATACTTGAAATAAGCCGATCACAGCGCGAAGTTTTTTTTTTTTTTTAATTTAATGTCCTTTGCTGCTATGGCAATTAGCCAGGACAATTTTTATTTGAGAAATTTCCATGCCTGAACGGGATTCGAACCCGAGACCTTCGCAACGCAGAGCACATGTGTTACCACTACGCTACGCAGGTCGGCAGCGCGAAGGTTGCCGAGTAAATACGACTGAGCATGACGTCAAACCCTAGACTGCCCAAACTACAACATAATCTTTACGTGTGTATATTGTATTGTTCGAGAGTTTTGTATTTGTTTTTAAACAAATTTTCACTCAGTGATAATTTATCCAACATTGATGCTTTTATGCTCATGGAATATATGAAAAATAATGATGCTACACAGGGACGGCGCTAGCTCTTAAAATCTGGGAGGGGCAGGAAATATTTGAAATCATTTTTTTTATCGTGTTTACACATGAAAATACAATGCAACTCTGGGGGGGGGGGCGCAACTGGGGGCCAGAGCAATTTTTGAACCCCCCCGGACTTTAAATATTTATGTAATTTAGATGTCAGAATTTTACTACATTGTTTACATGAAGTTACAAAACGTTAGAGGCATAATTGAAATACTGCAATATAGGTTATATATTTTAATATAAAATTTAATTCGGTAAACATGTATAAAATGTTTTTATAGAATTAAACTTTATTTTAATTAAAATCACTCTAACTTTACACAATCTATAAAAGTTATACAAGCAAATAAGTTCACGACAGACTGTGTAGGTTGTACGCTGTAGACTGGGTAGGCTGTACGCAATACACTTATGTAGGGTATCACGTCACACGTGGTTTTCGCGCGCTACATACATTTATGATTTTTTTAAGCCTTCAAATTAAAAAAAAAAAGAAAATTCAAAACTGTTTTTTATGTTTATATGCAACAAGAAGAATATAATAAAAAATAAATCATGCCTATCCCCTATTATTGTAGTGGAGAGCGCTCATTTTCACGGCTAAAAAGAATGAAAAATGAATTACGACGACTATGTTACGACTTACTAATTTGTCAATCATGTGCATAGAAAGTGATATCCTTCAAAAATTAGACTTTGAGGACATAATAGAAGGTTTTTGCACAACAGAAATCCCGGAAAAAACCATTATCATTAACATAAGTCCAATTCTCAAAATAGTAATCACTTCACTTATATTTGATTTGTATAAAGCTAACCATAATAGCCAATAAAGTCATTAAATAAAAGTACATACTGATGTTTTCATTAAATTTTTTTTTTTACTGTGTAAAAGGGCCACAAGCTCTGTGCGCCCAAGGGCCCCTGCATGGCCTAAGACGGCCCTGCTTTTACCGATTGATTGAAGCTTTTGATCATTTTGTTCAGCAAAAACCCACTTCAATGTATGTATAACAAGTTAGCTAGTGACAACTTAAAAAAAAATTAATTAAATTTAGTTCCGCTTAAAGGTTTCGAATAGCCTATAAGTGTTTTCGTCTAATCTAAAATAGAAAACACGAACTTGGTTACTTATTTGGTCGTATTATTTTATTCATCAATTAACTGAATATTGGATGTGAATAATGAAAGTGAAAATAAATCTGAGAAGAGAGAAGAGTTTAGAAGATTATTATTGTTTTCCAAGAGAAGGATTGAACCCAATCTTGGCTTTAACTTTAGTAAGAAATTCAAGATAACGACGTATTTGGATGAAAACATTAATGTGGAATATATGCCGGTGGCGATTGTTGTAAATATAAGTTTGCAATTCTGACCATTTTAATCTCGGAGTAAATTCGTACGCATAAAACTTCGACATGTAAACGCCAATAAACATCGGGTGTAACGAATACCGGTTCTAACATACTCCCAGTTTAGTGTGTTAAATGAAGTCAATGATGCGCATTATTTCTTCATTTACGTTTACTTTATTTGACAATATTAGCAAAAGACAGCATGAGTGCATGAATGTGTATGCACTGAAGAGTGAGGTGTTAAACGTACGTCGAATACTAATAAATAGAACATTTGTTAGGGGCAGCTAAGTTACAAGGGCGGGAATTTTAAGATGTTTTTGTCAAAATCATACCTAAATTTACAAAATTAACTATGCCAATGTGTATAAAAACTGCGCAATATTCAGAAGTAATAATAATAATTTTAAAAAATCATTCTCTAAGTCTATTATTACGTTGGATCGAAACAGTTTAAGTATAATTACAGTCCAAATCGTTTTCAATTTAAATTTAGTCCCAAACGAGGTTGATTAAAACATAAAAGCCTTTGATTAAGAAAAATTTTAGCAAAACTCAACGTAGTAGCGCATGTGGGTGTAAGGATATAGCCTCTTCACAAGGTATTTTAACACCTCACTTTAACAAATATGATATTAACGCTTGTCTTAACCAATGCTCTTACAGAATAGCATTTTTCGATAAAGGCGTTAGACATGGTCTTAAAATAAAAATTTTAACCTGACACTAATTTAAACGCATTTCTTACAGAGATCGTTAATTCCTGAGCGTTAGGTAATACTTAATATAACATTTAATTATCAAACTTATTTCCAAGCTCACATACACATACACATAGATTCGATTTTTATTATCTTATACCAATTATTTATTAAATGAACACTGTTTTTTCTCTACACGCCAATGAGTTAACAACAAATATGAAATTCGCAACGGATTATCGTTATTCATCGGGTGAGTCCGGGCCAATGAAGTAATCTGAGTGGTTCTTTGTAAAGTTGAATCTTTCAGCTGTGAATTGGAATACAGTTCTGATATTTTTAAACTCATTGTTAACTGTTATGTAACGCTTAGGAATTAATGATATTACTGTATAAAACAAAATTTACTATGTTAAAACAATCGGTCTCAAAGTCCCACTCAATCATTAAAAGTCACTAGACTTCAAAATTTAGTTCCGTACGAAGCTAGGAAATGAATAATAGTTTCGAAAATAAATTGTCAGATACTGTACATAATACATATTCGTACTTATACTAATAAGTACGAATAAACAATTATATTTCTCGAGAAATTTACTTTTAAGAAAATGATAACGATATTTATAATTAACTTTTGAAAAAAACTTGCAAAATTTAAAAACGGTATATTTATCTATAATGTATCTCAAATGCAATTTTGCTTAATTCTTAATCTATAAAAAAAAAAAAAATCAAATAAATCAAATATATATTTTTTCATTTAAAATTTAAAACAGAAATATATAAAATAGCAAATAATATTCTTAGTACACGCTTTTAATGATAATCATTCTCTGGGCGAAACTGAAATACTTTCATATCTTCTAAATAAAAACTAGTTCTAAAAAAGCAAATTAAAGACAGAAAACGCTTTTAAATGTTAAACAAAAAAGCTAAACAAGGATAAAATTCGAACATTGGTAATATTATTTTATTTAACTAACATAAAATGGTGGATATATTGCACGAGGATGAAGTTTACTATCTGACCAGTAGGTGAGGGTTGTAAATCACCCGACTGTAATATAGCCATTATGTACGAGTCAAATATTTTATCTACAACTATATAGTTTTATCATTAGAAAAATAATAAATTTAATTTAAAAACACAGAAATTCTTAGCGTCAATTGTAAATTTCAGAACCTACGTCATCAAGATGGCTACCAAACCATCTGCTAATTGTAACGCACAACTAAGTTCAAAATACTATTATTTATTGTTTTATTTATTCTGACTTATAAATTATATTCAAATTAGAAAGGTGGACTGTGTGAGGCGCAATTAGCCATCGTTGCTGCGCGCCAAACTTTTTAACTAACTAAATACAAACATCTAGTGTGTAAAATGTTCATTATGTACGGATAAGTATGCATGCTAGTGCTATCAATCAGTATAATTGAGATTTTGGATAATGTTCAGTATTAGTCCACCGCAACTAGGCTTGTATGCTTAGAATGAATTATATTATAACGTTAGAAACGAGAAGGCATGGTCGTAAGAGTGGGGAGCCAATAGTAATCATTCATGCATCTGTAGTTGGCAGAAAAATACGGTTTTTCGAAAAAAACTTTCGAATATATGTAACTGATAATTTTGGAACTCTTTATGATGTTTTTCAAAATACGTATCCTATAAATCTCATTGGAAACAGGTAAAAATTCCTTATGAGTACCTGTTTATATACGTCTAGCAAGTTTAAGTTTTTTCTGTCTAAAATTTTTGCTAACTAATCCTAACCTAATTAGTTTTATCATTGATCGTTTGCATATAGTGAAGATATATAAATGCTTACAGTTTTAATACATTTACATAATTTAGCATCTATGAATGCGAGGAAAAACGGAATGTTCTATTTCAGACATAAAACTGATCGGAATATGTTGATATTTTTGAGGATCCTCTCTTTTAATAATGTTAATATTCTTCAAAATATGTATAGCATAAATCTAATTAAAAGCATTTAAATGTGACTTAAAGCGTATAAATACTGAAATTTTATCATTCAAGTTTTTCTTTAAAAACGTTAATAGGAGCTAAATGTAAACACTTATTAAATAATTGCTTGGATTTCGGAACGAATAACTATCAAGTACTTATTCAGATTTCAGTTTTGAATAAAAATATTGGAAAAGGTAAAGTGAATCGTAAATGTTATGTTTGGAAAGGGGCGGCTCTTCGTCAAGACCAAATCTCATTCCAACTAGCATACACGTTCTGTCTGACGAGTTACGTGTGGTGGACTTATACGGAACATTAACCGAGATTTTCTTTTGGGAAAGAAAATCATTATTAAGATGGACATATTTTTTAAACTACATTTGATAATATCATACAAAATATAAAAATTTTACATTTTATGATTTAACATGTATCAAGTATTTAGAAGAAAATATCTTTATCTACGACCATCAAATAATAAATGCATTATGTGTTCAACTATAAAAACATAATACTGTTCACATTGCAACAGGTGTAAAAAAATTGACGCGCATGCATGCTTACCCGGAAAAATTAACGTTATTTTATACTGCAAGTTTTTATTTAGTAAGTTAGATAAAATGTTTGGCGCCTCACACAGCCCATCTTTATAAATAGAATAAATAAAACAATAAACCATAGTATTTTAAACATTATTGTACAGTTAAGGACATAAAAAAATAGGACACGTTTTTAATCTAGTGTGTATATTTTTTCTAAAATTTATTTGTTTAAATCAGGTTTTCTAGGGGTCCGGGGGGGGGGGGCAACATTTTTTACGGGTTGTGCTTCTGTGCAAGGGGTCTAATTGCACAGAAGAGTAGCTCCCGATGATGAGATGAAGTTAAAAATTGATCTTGCTACTTCTCAATTTGTCATCTTTTTTCAGTACAACATTTGCGGGGTCTTTCTGGCGAGTCATACTTCCTTAAATAATTTCTAGTTTTTACGATCTTAACTTTTTGTTTACATCGATTTATACGTATTTACGTAGGAACAAATACGCATAGTGTATAAGAAGCCGATAGCAGTGCGGCAATAAGAGTGTTGGCTATGCTACTATTTCGTTTTCTTATTGGTGGGCCAAATAACATCATTCGGCGGGCCGCCGGTTGCCGACCCTTGGTCTAGAGCAATTAAAGGGTTAAAAGGCATTCAGTAAATATAGTACCTGAAAATATGGTACTGCATTACCCGTTTTACGTAAAATTAAAAAGTCTAGTTATAATACAATAATTTGTGAAGTAAAGAATCTTTTTAATATTACCTCATCCTTAACTTCACGTTAACTTAGGGTGACCATTCGTCCCGCATTTTGATTTGGTGTTCCCAGGGCCGAATTTGGCTCTGTTCTTATATTTGGGAGGTGAAGACCTTTTTTCTGCTCTTTACTTATATTTGGGAGGTCAGGACCTTTTTTTTGTTTGCTCTTCACTTATATTTCGGAAGTGACGACCTTTTTTTTGCTCCGTTCCGCATTGCCGTCTCCAAGAAAATGGTCACCCTACGTTAACTCAACAATTAATACTTATCCGTCTTATTAGAATTATAATCAGTTTTTAAGTCCTTGTAAATTTGTAAAATCTTAATTTATGGTTAAAGTTATCTCTTTAGACATAGTATTTAGACATTCTGTTGTTTTAAATTTAAGAAATGACTTACCTTATATATTTCGTAAACTAATAAAAGTCTAGAAAAATGTAGTAAATATGGCGAAAATTTCCGTTCCGATCTATATTCTCCCATCTCACTCAAACCTATCTGAAATACTTGCAAAGTTATAAATTCTTGATAATGTAATTTTTTGCATTATAAAAGTTAGTATTAAAAAATGGAATATTTTAATATGTTAAAAAAACTCTATTACAATAAACAAATATAAGTAATAGAGTAACATGTTCTTCTGCAAATCTCATTTAACATCTTAGCTTTCTAATTTTAAAAACCGTTATTAAATAAGTGAATCGTATATTAAAAACTTCAATATCAAATACAAACATATGATTGTGCAGTCGTAGATGAGATTATTTGCCCATCCATCCTCTCCACACGGAGGCCAAGGATGTAACAAGTCCTCCTGCCATACTAGTGGTCTGCGTAAATGTCATCTGCTGGGAGGGCATCGTAACACTGCCAGCTGGCATCTCGGGGCATTGTACATGGGGCACCGCTTCCCACTCACACGGCAACGTATCGCCTTCTTCACTATCCGAATCCTCACTTGTCTCCAAGTCACGTGATAATTGTTCTTCTAATGAGTTTGCAAGTTCCGGTTCAGTTTCAATTGGCCCCAATCGTCCCAAATCATTAATTTCAATATTTAACAATTGTAATATGTTATGTAATGTTCTTGGAGGATGAAGAACATCTAAACGAACATTTTGAGAGAAACATAAATGTAATATATTACCATTTAATCTAGCTACCCTTCTTGAAAACTGTTGTTCATTCATATCATTACTACAGAAGTCACTGTATATCATTTTATACGGCAGTCGAACATCTAAATAGAAGGCCAATATATTTACGAGTTGTGTTGTGTAGGTTAACGCAGCTGTTATGTTGTATGCCGGGTTGTTGTCTATAACAGAACTTGTTGAAGCTCCAGGAACTCCATCTTTGTTTTCGGCTACCCATAGGTTGTATGCTGAATAATCACCAGAACCGGGAAGTGTGGGGGCTACGATGGAGTGATGGAGTTCACCTGAACTATCCGTGAACACCCAACGACCTCGTACATAAGCAGTACGTGTTGCTTCTGCTAACGCACTTACTGTGTCATATTCACTGCTCAATTCCACTTCACTGTAAAACAAAACATTGGTTTAAAATTCATTTTGAGATACCACATGTTTTTATTACACACTAGTAGGGATACCCGTGCTTCGCTACGGCATTTCACTACTTTAATTCCAAGAAAGTAGAACATAACGCACACAATTTAAAGTTAAATATATAAAACTGTAGGTTTAGTAATTGTAACTACCGTTAGGCAGTGGAGAAGGAACAACTAACCAGCAATGTTATCTATTGACAATTTCCACAACTCTCAACATATTTACATTTCGGGCTTCTGTTTACGCTGTGATAACTCCGTTATTATAGGAAAAAATAGCTAAGCGATATGACATCTGGCGGCATTTTAATCAACTACAGAAATAGATATTCTATCGCGCTTTTTACATCGAGTTATATGGGATCAAAATATAATTTTGCATTTTACTATAGTTTTGTTGTTATTATATTGTTACGTTTTGTTAAGTTTTATGTTATTTTATATTATTTTAAAATCAGTTTTAAATTGTTTTTACTGGTATCAAGTGATAATAAGTGAAAATACCCTTAAATTAAAGTGGAAGACAAGACAAAAATCATGTCGAAGTCGAATTATTATTGCTATGTACCCGAGTGTAATTCGTGGATTAAAAGAAATCCATTTCAACCTAAAAAATAACCTAACCTAAAAAATTAATAAAAACAAGTCTAAAATTATTCTTATTTATTAATATTTGATGTTATAATATTTCACTGATTACTTTGCACAAAACCACGTATTAATATTGTAGCAAAATTACAAAAGCCACCAGTACACACTAAAATTTACGTTATTGCCTATATGATTATACCGTGCGATCATTATTCCTCGTCAGTTACATAACAGTAAACAATGAGTTTAAAAATATCAAAACTGTATTCTTATTCACAGCTTTAACAAAGAACCAATCAGATTACCACGTTTGTCCTAACTCACCCGAGGAACAACGAAAATACATGTTCCTATCTTAATACATCTTATCAACTCATTGGCGTGTAGAGAAAAATAGTGTTCATTTAATAATCAATTCGTATACATGTCCTTGGAAATAAGTTTGACAACTAAATGTTTCTGTCAAGTATTGCATAACGGACAAGATTTGTTGACGCTCTGTATGTAATGAATGTCTATTTTGGTTCCAAGTTCTAAGTATGCCGCAACAGCGCTGCGATCTTAAAATATTTTCCCTATTAATCTTTGATGTATAGTGTTACATTATGATTATACGTGAAATGCTCTAATTTATTATTCTAAAATAATTGGATACATTACTATTAAACTCCGATGTTATACACCCACAAACTTATATATAATACAAAATATTACGTTTAATCGGTGCATGATAGGTATATGCTCTCCCGGACTTTTTTTTTTTAGACCTAGGTAAGATCTACATTTTTGTGTCTACATTATGTCAATATATCTCATAAGGTTTGGCCAATGTAATCAATTCAAACTGCAATGACAGTACGAAACTGATGGTTTACTGCCCATAACGGCACCTAGGGGGATATGGGCGAAGTTGGAACTCTCATGTAACCTTTCTTGGATTAGTTTACCCCCCTGTACTAAATTCGGTGAAAATTGGTCTATCCGTTTGACTTTGTATAAAGAAGACAAACAAACAAACAAACAGAAATTTGCTTTTATATATAAGATGTATCTCCGATACGGAGTTGTACGAAGACAGAATGAAAAATTGTGCTAACTCTAAGCATAGATGGCGCTGGTAAAACTAGATTCGTGATGTTATGTTCTGTAACATGTCAGTAATATTGTTTTTCATTCTGAAATTTAGTTTGGTTAGTTTCGTTTAAGAAATGGAAAATTTTGAATATCGTGCAATTATTAAGTATCTTTTAAAACAATAGTTATCGGCGAAAGAAATGTATAGTGATGTGGTTAATACATTGGATGAGGATGCCCTTCCATGAACCATTTATCGCTGAGTGAATGTGTCCAAAGAAGGAACCAGTGTGAAAAATGATCGTTGTCAGACTAAAATTGTTAGAGGTAGCAGAGATAGTTAGTATACTCGAGGAGAATTTACTTGACCGACGTTATCCAGAAAAAGAGTTTGGTACAATCTAGAAGGTCATAAAAATTAAGCGATGCTATTGGTTCGGATGGTGAGAAAGATGTATTGTCTTGTTTCACTCGCTTTATTCACAACTGCAACAGAAGCACTCTATATACAAAAACACACACTCGTTTATCTAAATATATTCAAATATAACAAACAAAGATAAAAACGTCATTGAATTTTACATAGAATTGTGTAATATTGAGAAGTGACATTACCGTTGGCGGCGCTGTCAATATGCTAACAGCGAACAGGTTAATTTAAGCACAGTACATTTTTATTTTATGAAAATGCGAGTAAATCTTTGCGAATTTTTTTAATTTTTACGCGCTACCCATGTGTTGTGGTGTATAACATAAGGTGGACATCAAAGTATTTAAAGTTTAATTTCAGTAGATTTATTGAAGTGTAATTTCTAGATGAGAATTTACAATATATGGATTCTGTTTGCAAACAAGTGCATTATGTTCATTGCCTCATGAAATAAAATTAGTTTTAGTTGGACAGGGGCAGCTAAGAGTTAAAATGCAACTTGCAAGTCCAAGCATATTAGTGTAATTTTGTTTTTCTGCGACAAATGTATGAACAAACTCGCGTAGTATCAGTTACTTTTTAACTCAAAATATATTCCCATGCCTTCCTCCTGTCCATAACCAAATCATTTCCAATCTGGACTTAATATTAACTTTCCCTACATTTTTCTTAAGAAAAGAAAAAACTAAGATGCCTATCTTTGTCCTGTCTTGAATGACAGCCAAAACACTACAATTTGTTCTACTTTTACAGTTTTTCACAACTTCTATAGACATTCTAACAAAAAATCAACACTAGAACATATGTAATAAGTTCAAACAGTACTACAGGCGCCTAGTACAATATTTGACCACCAGACTGCGTGGCCCGAGCGTGTCAGTTCTCAATAGATATACATTTCTTTATCGCTTTTCTGTCGACATGTGAACTATATACCAAAGGAACACGTACATTTTATTTTAACAAAAAAATCAGCTGTGGCCATATCAGGACCGACCGCCATCACAAAGTACTTGTTTAATTTATGCTGGTTAAATTAATCAACTCGTGCCATTGATGTCAAAAACTTAAATATGAAGTTTCATAAAAATCCTTTTAGCCGTTAAACGTTATGTAGGAACCTCAATTCGTGGAGATCCATCGAAATCTCGAAATGTCAAAATCGGTATGATCACAATACCTCCCTTATATATGTTGGCGGTTGGTAAAAATGTGTATTTAACGAAAAAATATGTTTTTAATATCTTATGTGGGGTATCAAATAAAGTCTTATAATGCATAGATCCAACAAAATTTTATTTTCGAAAATTCAACTGTTTTTATGTAATTTTAGTCAAAAATGTGTGAAAAAACTTTTTCCCCCCACCCTATTTAACTGAGGGGTTAGTTTAAAAATCTGAAAAATTCTGGGTAATGTACATAATGTGAACCGGAATAGTTCAACAGGAATTTTCGGTCAGATTATTATTTCGAAAATCATCGATATTTTTGTGTCGTATTAAATAATGTTCAGCCATTTGGACACCATATCTACCGTACATGAGTGACGTTATTAGGTTTTTTTTGTGGTCATACCTACAAAATCTTAAAAATATAAACACAAAAAAATTAAACATATTTTCTTGTAATATTAACTACTGTTTTAAAATCTTACAGTTTTTATGCTATTTTTTTCTGCAATACATTTAAGAGTATAGTATTAAATTAAAATTATATACATAGCTTACATTATAACTGTAACTGTAAAGCTATTAGAAACTAAAACTAAATTGTAAATAGGAACATTTATCTTTTATTGTATAAAAATGTAAAATATAATTTAGGACAATATGAATTTTATAAATGTTTTTATTACTAAAATGACGTAGGCAAAGCAAATGTTCAATGTTTACTTGTTATAGTTCTTTCATTTATTGACGTTACTAAGAATTTTACTTATAAAAATTATTGTGAAATGTGAATTTTTACACATTACAGGGTTTGCAGGAATTTAGTAATTAAAAAGAGGGACAAAAATAGCATAATATTCTTTATCATAATCACATCGCATTGCCATATTATAGAAAAATTATGTGAAGTGTGAATTTTCACACATTTCAGGGTTTTATAGATATTTAATAAGTGTAAGAAACCAACAGAATGCTGTATGTCTAGGAATATTTGTTATAATCACATCAAAATCAACAGTTTTTTGACAATCTTTTTTATTCGTTGTTTGAGTATTAAGAGATTCCATTTAACAAAATTTAAAAAAATTACGAAAATTTCAAAAATCAAAAATGAAAAACTACTTTTCATTCTTTGATATATACAGAGTGTTTGTTTGAAACGGGGCACCCGGAAAATCTCCTTTATTTGTAAAGATACAAAAAATCTTCAGAACAAAAGTTAAACTAGACAAAAAATCCCATCTAAAGGTTACTATAAGAATTCTGAGGCACTTCCGGTTTCACCGGAAATGATGTCAACTTTTGATCTAGCATAGGGAACCGATAATTTTATATTTTTTTCCTAAAAGTACATTAAATTAGCTTTACAATGACACCAAAAAATCTTATTTTATGTTAACCATTTCAAAATGGCGACCATTTATTTACAAAATAATAATCAACATAAGTTTTACAAAGTTGAACGTGGCAAGCTTTGAAAACAATAAAAAACAGAAACAAAATATCAGAGAAAATAAACTATTTGATTATTTAGAAAAAAAGAACTATTACTTTTTACAATTACATTACAAAAAAAAAAAAAATACAATGGTCGATCAAACCACCATTTTTGTCCACACATTTTCTCTGATATTTTGATTCTTTTTATATTTGTTATTGTTTGACTTTAGTTGTTTATCAAAGTGTTTTGTTTCTTTCAACTTTCCTGTATCACAACAATGTGAAATATTGTAATTTTTCTATAAGAACTTTACAAGCCATTGGCTTCAGTTCTTTTTAAATAAATAATAATAATAATAATAATTATTATTAAGTAAATAAATGGTCGCCATTTTGAAATGGTTAACATAAAAATATAACTTTTTGGTGTCATTGTAAAGCTAATTTAATGTACTTTTAGGAAAAAATATAAAATTATCGATTCCCTATGCTAGATCAAAAGTTGACATTATTTCCAGTGAAACCGGAAGTGCCCCAGAATCCTTATAGTAACCTTTAGATGGGCTTTTTTGTCTAGTTTAACTTTTGTTCTGAAGATTTTTTCTATCTTTACAAATAAAGGAGATTTTCGGGGTGCCCCGTTTCATACAAACACCCTGTATACTGAGATGATATTCAAAATATTTAACCGGTACGCTAAAAATAAAATGAACTAGTATGCTGAAAAAATTTAATGAGTAAAACAAAAACTTAGCAAATGTAATTGTGGCGCAAACTACACTTAAGTCCCGCTTTGCGTCGTTCCGTTTTGGGTTGTTTCGAACTTGCGTCGCTCTTAAAAATGCACCAATTTTCGCTCTGCGTCATAGATTTTTCGAAGTTACGTCGTAAAATTTTTTTATTTTAAAATGTTTTTCTTTTTTTTTTGTGTAAAATATTTTTACGTCCGGACCATTTCACAAAAATCTGAATTCACCATTTTTCATGAGGTTTGTTCCATTAAATGTAGATGTACTTGTTATTTTTTGTTGTTTTATTTGTAATTTCTGTTTAGGATATTTGTTATACCACGTCGCTTATTCAGCCAATGGATCAGGGAGTAATATCTACTTTTAAAAGTTATTATCTACGGCGATCTTTTAAGCTGCTTTTGAATGAAACTGATGGAGCAGATAAGCCTACTATCTAAGAATTTTGGAAAAAAATTAACATTATGAAAGCTATATCAGCACCTCAGAGGTAAATTGTATTAAGTCACAAATGATAAACTTCTCAGAAAAGACGATTTAAGATTGTTTACTTCCTTGCGTTGATCGACTTGATACATTTTTAAAGCAACGTATATTGAAACTGGCTAGGGCTATAGTTCCATATTATTATCCACTCGACGGACTATAAAGTATTAATTCACTTGGCACTACGATGTCATTTCTGATAAAAATGTGACTTGATACACTTTACCTCTAAGGTGCTGATATAAATTATCTCAGATTAGTGGGATGAGGTTAAA
This sequence comes from Liopterus haemorrhoidalis, assembly GCA_963971575.1. NCBI lineage: Eukaryota > Metazoa > Arthropoda > Insecta > Coleoptera > Dytiscidae > Liopterus > Liopterus haemorrhoidalis. The sequence goes on from OZ020621.1 coordinate 18,149,896, forward strand.
CCATCTTGCATGAATGGCGTTTGGCTCAAAATTTGGCCAGAATGTGTTCACACAAAAAGAGATGATTGTGCCACTGAAGAAGACGACCATATATCAGCTGTTATATTGCAAATTTCGCTAGAGTGAAATTTTGATGGGATGGAGGAGTAGGATATTGATGAATTGCTAGCCACACTTAACGATGAAATTAATAACGAAGATTTGATGCACCTAGATTTGGAATATGCCTATGAAGAACACAGCTCACTAGAAATTCTCGAGCAACCATAATTGTCATCAAAACAGCTTTCCAAAGCAATGAGCTTGATTGACGAAGCTGTCAAGATTTTTTTTAAAAATGATACTGTATTTGATCGAAGCTCTAAAGTAACTAAGGCGATAGATAATGGAATTAATTGCTGTAAGGAGCTTTACTGAGAATTAAAAAAAAATGCTGTACAGTCAACCATAGAAAAATATTTCGTTAAAAAAATCCGCAGGAACCAGCATCTACAGAATCATTAGCATCTACATCTACGTATATAATTGAATCAGATGAATAAAGAATTTGTTATACTTTTTTTTTGTGTATAATTGAATTTTCATGTTATATTTGCTGATTTTTTTTTTATGAATTAATAAAGTTTCTTTTATTTATGTTTCTTAAATTATTAATTTTATTAGTTTGTGGATTTTTTTTTTTGGGGAACCCATCTTCAATATTCACATAGTTTCTCATACAAAATTAATTCACTTTGCATTGTTTCAGTCTGCGTCGCAATATTTAGGAACGTATTTACGACGCAAAGTGGGGTCTAGGTGTATTCTAATAATTTCCACATCATTTGTTGATTTTTAATAATTGTTAATGTGGCTTTTTGTTCAAAGTAAAAACAATTAAACTATTTTTTTTTTTTACTATTGTTCCTACTTATCATTTTAATAACTGATAAAGAAGTATTTCAATATTTTCAGTAAGCATTTACTGATGCAAACAAAAGTTTTCGGAAAATATGTGATCTATTTTGAATTTTTTTATATTATTCATTTCTTAGCTCTATGCAAAACTAGATTTTCAAATCTAGTAACTTTTAACAGTTGATTGAGGCTTTTGATCATTTTGTTTAGCAAAATCCTACTACTTCAGTCTCATGACAACTTGAAAATTTAGTCTGAAAGATATTGAAAGTCTATTTAGTTCTGCACGAAGCTAAGAAACGATTAATAATATATACTAAATTGTTCCGCTGCACTGCATTATATCAAAAAGAAAGGACACTGTTGACAAAAATGGCCAGGCATAATAAGGAATGGTGAAAAGCCATAATATTAGAAATAGCGTAATTCTGGCCAAATCTGTAAGCTACAGATGATCATATCAAAAGAGTTGTTTTGTGTTGTTATTGACAATTTTTATAGATTTTGTCCTACAGAATTTCCTGCATCACTTCCCGATCAAGTATCGGAAAAAAATTAATTCTTTAAGTAAGGAACTACCCGTACATGAATTTGTCCCATACAAGTATACTTGTACCAAGTTATATATATATATATTTTGGTTTATGTATAGGGTACCCATTTTCTTGAGAAGGTAATGCGTGACGAAATTCGTATATAAGAGGGAGGGGTACAAAAGATAACAAAAATATATTAGACGATTTAATTTAACAATTGTGGATAATATGGTTTAAATACTGTGACAAAAAAAATAAATAAAAATTGAAAAAAAAAATATGACAAAAAAATACACTGATAACTACATGTATAAAGTAAATATAAACAATTTGATATCAATATTCAAAAATTAAAACTATATTAAACTATAGGAAAAGTAGAGCACTGACAGCTAAATAGATGTAAAGTAAGTTAGAATTAAAAATGCTGGACATTTTGCGGGACATGTAATGGGGCGGGAATCAAAATACAGGGCTGCCACGCAAAATGCAGGACGAATGGTCACCCTACTTATGTAGGAAGATGCAATTCCACCTATAGTCTGTTTCTTTGGTTTAAACGGAACTAGATTTTGAAAACTAATAATTTTAATCGGTTAAATGAGTTGTTTGATCATTTTATTAAGTGAAAGCCCTCTTAAATCATTAAAAAGTGAGCTCATGACAATTAAAATTTCATTTAGTTCTGCTTAAACGTTTGGAACAGCCTATACGTACATAAAAATGGCCATAAGTTAAAAATTAAATAAAGTTTATGAATAATTTTAAAAAAATTTTAAAATAACAAATTGTACCTTTTCGATGGTTGTAACTGTGTAATAGGAAACACATATTCAATAAGTTGATTAATCCTTATTCTTGCCAATTTCTTAATTTTTTCTTTCTCTTCTGTAAGTAATTTTCGACTCTCTTCAACTTTTTCTGCTCTTTGTTCCACATATCTTTCAAGTTTTTCAACTCTTTCATCGTATTTTGGTAATCTGACATTTGATGCCTTTATCTCATCTAATAAAAATTTGAGCCTAGAATTATTTTTGCTTTGTCTCTCCTTTGCCTCTTGTAATAAAAGTTTGAGAAATCGAATACGTTCAGTGGACTGTCGTATTTTAGAATTCTAAAATCAAAATAAAGAAATCAGCTGTTTATCCTGTGTACAATGAAAGACAATAACATACAACATCGTCGACTTGCTGTTTCTTTATTAAATGTTGCCAACAACTATCTTCCACTTGCTTTGTTTGTGAAATTAATTGTCTAAATCTTAATTTTTTATCTTCAAACCTGAAAGCACATACCGTTAAATAAGTTTACAAATATGAGTCATAGTTTTTTAGAGCAGCACCTTTCAGAATAATGGGGCGAAGAACTTACGAAAGCTCCTTTTTGCACACAATCTTTACAATAAAACTTTTTCCTGAAGTTACAGCATAGTTGACATTTATGTTGAGTTGGACTTAAACGACTGCCACTATCTAATGAGGAAGATAAATGAAAATCTTTAGGTGCTGTACAACTTTCATCTGAACTACTCGTCGCCATAACAATTTTAATTCATTCAAACTTTCTATGAAGTACTCATTCACATCTACGTCACCTGCATAACCATATATTTGTGTGAAAAATAAACTTCAAATAAACATGTATAAATTAAACACAAACCAACAAGTGAAATAACAAATATTAATTGACTAATCTACCATAAATAAATAAGAGTTAAGATAAATAAGCAATAAAATAAGTTGAATGAAGTAAATATACAATGTATGAGTCAAATTTGTAAATAACTTCCACTACGTCATTTACCTATCCGTGAAGTAGAAGGAAATACACATTGACGTATGTCTTTGCTTTGCTCATATATTACTCATATAGCCAGCGGCGTAGGCGAAGATCTGAATCGACATATTTAAAAAAATTGATGTGAAGCGTGAATTTTCACACATTGCAGGGTTTCGCAGGTATATAATAAGTGAAGGCGACATGCTGAGTGTGTAGGACAAATTTTGCTTTGTAGTAATCACGGCAACATGAACGATGTTTTTAAAATAATTTATCGTCTGTTAATCTAAGAGCTTTAAAAACAAATTTTATGTTAAAATATTTTTTTTATTACTTTTAATTCGAATACCTAATACCATTATTTAGGTTTCTAAATATGTAGTTTTTTTTTTTATATAGCAAGTTTCATTAAAATTTTGAAAATTGCGCCTATGGCTTCCATTGGTTGTTTTAAGTCATATGCTCCACCCCTCTGGTTTCATATACATGACACATAGAATGAAAATATAATTCCAACAATTCCAACTGGTTATGAATTTACGCTCTTAAAAATTAAATGCAACATTTGCCAAAATATAACTAGAATTTTGACAAAATAATTTAAACAAAAAAAAAACAAAAATGGAAAAAAATCAAAAAATAAAACTATCTCCTCTGTCCGTGAGGGAACCCTTGTATACTGCGTAACAAGGGAGCAAGCTAACCATTAGACCAGGATACGCCTTCTAGTATAGTGTGTTACATAACTATAACTTTTGTACATCGTCAACAAAAAAACACAAAAAGTGCGTTATTTTCCGAAAACATAATCTGATCGAAAATTCCTGTTGTACTATTCCGGTTCACACCAATGTACATTACTTAGAATATTTTCAGAATTTTAGTTTAAATTATCTGGGCTACAGGGTGTGGGACATGCACAATTTTAGCAAAAATCGCATCAAATGAATTATTTTCCAAAAATAAAATTTTGATCGTTAATCCATATACTAAGGTCTTTCATTTGATACCCTACTCAGAATTTTAAAAAAATATATTTTTTTTTTTTCGTTGAGCACATATTTATTTATATTTTTAGGGGGATATGTTTTTTAGATGTGTTAGTATTTTTTTCTATGTGTGGGTCAAAGAGTTGTATAAGCATGCCAAATTTTAACTCTCTAGGTTTAGCCATTTGGCCACAATTTTTACCGAACAGACAGACAGACGACAAAATGACGGTATAAGGGTTTTTTGGTCATTCCTACAAAACCGTAAAAACAATATATAAACACACACATATAAGGACGGCACTTCGAAAATAGGTTTTTTTGGATTCCCTGGACTATTGTAATTTTCGCGATTACAATACTTGCCCCTTATATGTTAAGGTTGGGTAAGTAAAAATCAACAAAACACAACAAATATCCATTACAAATATAAATTATTGCAATATGAAAAATCAATCCAAATCTCACTTTACGCGCTTAAACGTAAATCAGATATGCCGGGTTTACATTGGTAGAGTAAAAGAGCTAGTAACTAGCGCAAGTAACTAGCAACTAGTTACTATCCCTGTGTAAACAGTTGACATTGTGACTAGTAGAGTACTAGCTGCCAGTAGTTGGGCTAGGATAGCAGCTAGCTCGTCGACGTATTGACTGCCGGGTTTACATTGGTAGAGTAAAAGAGCTAGTAACTAGCGCAAGTACTAGGCGCTTTACTCTGCTATCTTATTTTCAGGATAGTAGGTGTTCATACACAATTGACATACTTATCTTATTTTCTAGATAGTAAGTGTCAAAACACATTTGACATCTTCACTGTGATTTTGTTGTGAAATTATCTTTTTGCAAAAAATAGTTTATGAATATGAATATACATCGTCGCCGACGTGATGCCATTAAAAAAATGGTATTTTGTATTACATCATTTCTTGTGGAGGAAATAACTGATTGTCTTATTGAAGAAATCGGTACAGAATATAAGCCTAAACGAAAATGGGTTAAAAAATGGATTGATAGAAGAGCTACCCATGGCGCATCAGCCCTTCTATTTCGTGAATTAGCTGTGGAAGATCAAAAAGAGTACAGACTGTGTTTAAGAATGACACAAGATGATTTTAATAGACTATTAAATTTAGTTAGTCCATTAATACAACGAACTGATACACTAATGAGGGATGCGATTCCAGCAAGAATAAAACTGGAATTAACGCTATATTTCCTCGCCACAGGAAATAGTTATCGTAGTTTACAACATCTTTTTCGTGTATCAAAGGCAGCTATTTCACAGATGATTTCAGAAGTGTGCGATGCCATTTTTGAAACACTTCAAGATTTTATAAAGGTAAGATGCACTAATGTTTTTTTTTTTTAATTATCAAATGAATATGTTTTTATAATAAATAAACTAAAAAAAAATCAGTCTTATTTATGAACATAAAATAAAAAAATTACAAAAAGTTAAAATATATTCTCTAAATATAAAAAAAAATTAACTAGACAAGAAATTAACAAAGACATAAAAATTAACCCAAGTAAAACTATACTAAACTACAGCTAAACTAACTATATAGTTATTTGCACAAAAAAACAAGAACATGAGCATCCTCGTCCGAAATAATGTGCGCCTCTTCACTACTGCCTGCCATGGCTTCCATTGTTATAGTTTCAATATCCTGAAACAAAATATATCGGCATTACTTTTAAATATATAACAGATGAAATTTAATTTTATTTATCTTTGTTTCTATTATTTATTTCTTTTTTGTTTTCAATTCTAGTTTCCAAACTCAGAAAATGAATGGAAAGAAATAGAAAGAGGCTTCCGAAATAAATGGAATTTTCCTAATTGTTATGGTGCCCTAGATGGAAAGCATATTTTGATTACTGCTCCACCAAATTCAGGAACGGAGTATTTTAATTATAAAGGACAACAAAGTATTGTTCTGCTAGCCTTAGTAGATCACAATTATTGTTTTTCATATATAGATGTAGGGTGTAATGGAGTGGTGTCAGATGGAGGAGTATTCCAAAATTCGTCATTGTATGAAGCCTTGGAACATGGTATTCTACCAGATGGTGGATTAATTGTAGGAGACGATGCTTTTCCTCTGAAACCATATCTAATGAAACCATATTCTCGGGTAATACTGCAGAAAGATGAAAAAATCTTCAATTATAGATTATCGCGAGCAAGACGAATAGTAGAAAATGCTTTTGGCATTATTTTTAGTAGATTCCGAATTTTGGACAGGAAAATGTCACTTAAATTATCAACTGTTGACAAAATTATTCGTACGATTTGTGTACTTCATAATTGGTTAAGGCGTACAGCCCCCAAAACATATATTTCACAAGGAGCTTTAGATGAAGAAAATCTTGACACTGGAGAAATAACACCAGGGCGATGGAGAGCAGAAATAACAGAACTGCGAAATTTAAACAGAAACTGCAGTCGATCTGGTAAGCTAGCTCGTGATATAAGAGATCACTTCAAAAGATATTTTAATAATGAGGGTGCTGTTAGTTGGCAAGATGGTAAATTTTTTTAAGTATTGTAATTAATTTGTATAAATTTAAATATGTTTAATAAAATAATACTTTTACTTACAAGATTACTTTGCGTATCCCTATTTCCTTTCACATTCTTCATGAACGAATCCATTGCCGTAAACCATTTTACACTCGGATGATAAATATCATCTAAACCTGCGCCTGATTTTTTTGATTTTTTTATTTTTGTTAATTCCTGGTTATATGTCCCTATTGCCATTTCTTGCATTATTCTTTCGTAAGCTGTATTCTTCATATTTTTATTCCTATAATGAATGCTTGTGATGTTCCACAAGCATTGTATCAATTTTGTGTAGTAGTGGAAAAGATAGTAGCTAGTAAATACTACTGTCTTTTGCCCCACTACGCAAAATTGATTCATTTCAAATTGGCGGCAAGCGGTAACCTGTCATAACAAATAGAAAATAACCCATATCAGGTAAGTTACAATTTATTTACATAAATTGCGTAACATTGATTTATTAATTGATGATTTTTGAAATCATCTGTGAAATAACTGCCTTTGATACACGAAAAAGATGTTGTAGACCAGTGTTTCTCGACCAAAAACGCACCGTGGACCAGAATAATATATAATTTTCTAACGCGGACTACTAATAATAATTGTTGGTTTATTTTTTGCATGAAAACAAATATATTTACTGTGCTACTAAACACATTTATTTTATTTGTAGAAAATCACAGAAAGTTTACGGAAAATAAACAAAATATAAACTATTTACATAAAAAATGTGCAAAATAAATTAAAAATAAAACTGCAAAAAACACATATAAAAACTTTCGCGGACCACTAAAATTTTTCTGGGGACCACTGGTGGTCCGCGGACCACCTATTGAGAAACACAGTTGTAGACTACAATTACTATTTCCTGTGGCTAGGAAATAAAGCGTTAATTCCAATTTTATTTTTGCTGGAATCGCATCCCTTATTAATGTATCAGTTCGTTGTATTAATGGACTAACTAAATTTAATAGCCTATTAAAATCATCTGGTGTCATTCTTAAACACAGTCTGTACTCTTTTTGATTTTCCACGGCTAATTTACGAAATAGAAGGACTGATGCGCCATGAGTAGTTCTTCTATCAATCCATTTTTTAACCAATTTTTGTTTAGGCTTATATTCTGTACCGAATACTTCAATAAGACAATCAATTATTTCCTCCACAAGAAATGATGTAATTCAAAATACCATTTCTGTAACGGCAACACGCCGGCGACGATGAATATCCACATTCATAAACTATTTTTTGCAAAAAGATAATTTCACTACAAAATCACAGTGAAGATGTCAAATGTGTTTTGACACTTACTATCAAAAAAATAAGATATGTATGTCAATTGCGTATGAATACCTACTATCCTGAAAATAAGATACAAGGTGTCTCAAAAGAAATTTTATATTTATTTAGCTTACTGCGTGAACGCAACGTATCCGAGGGGCGCGGGGGTTATGTCAATCGGTAGCCTGGCTCTTGGGAATTCAGTCACTATGGAGCGTTTCTCGGGAGCAGACCGCGCGTAATGCGTGCGAGAGTTTTACAAAAACGGTAATTCGGCGACTGTAGCGCGAAGAAAATTCTGCAGTATTCGAGGTTTTCGCCACTTAAATGATGCGCCAAGCATTCCTCTCATTCGACATTGGGTTAAAAAGTTTGAAGAGACTGGTACAACGCTGGATAAATCAAAATCCGGGCGACCTAGGTCATCAAGAACGGTAGAAAACGTGGAGAATGTTAATCAGTCTGTTCGTGACGACCCGAACCTTTCAATTCAGAAGCGCTCAAGTGCTTTAAATGTGCATAGATCATCATTACATCGCATTATGCACAAAGACCTAAAGCTGCACCCCTACAAAATTCAGTTGGTGCAAGAATTAAAGCCCCAAGATGCCAGTCAGAGGCTTAATTTCGTAAATCAGGTGATTGAGCGATTTTCAACGTTTACCAACATTTTGTTTTCGGATGAAGCTCATTTTCATCTTAATGGCCACGTAAATAAGCAGAACTGCCGCTACTGGAGTGCAACGAATCCGAAACGCAAACATTAGAAACCCCTACATTCGCCTAAAGTGACCGTATGGGCTGCGATGTCGGCGCGAGGAATTATCGGCCCTTACTTTTTTGAAGACGAAAGGGGGCGTGCAGTTACAGTGAATTCAGAGCGTTATGTGGAGATGTTAGACAACTTCTTGGTACCTGAACTGCAAAACTTTCCTGGCTATAACCAAAGAACATGGTTCGAACAGGACGGAGCAACTTCACACACGTCCAATATGTCTCTGCCACGTGTTCGTGAAATTTTCTCAGGCAAATTGATCTCTCGGAGAGGTGACACAAATTGGCCTCCACGCAGTCCAGATTTAACCCCTATGGACTTTTTCCTATGGGGTTATCTTAAATCTAAAGTTTACGCCAATAAACCGACTTCACTGGCGCATTTGAAAGAAAATATCCGTCACGAAATGGCAGCCATCCTTGAGTCCACCTGCCGAGACGTCATAAGTAATTTTACTGTTCGATTAAATGAGTGCCGAGAACGCGAGGGTCTACATTTAGACGATATTATTTTTAAGAAATAAATCCCCAAAAAGTGTATTTTAATAATTAATAAACATTTTTTCTATATACGGCTTACTTTTTTTTTAATCGATCCTCTAAATATAAAATATCTTTTGAGACACCTTGTAGTAGAGTAAAGCGCGTAGTACTTGCGCTAGTTACTAGCTCTTTTACTCTACCAATGTAAACCCGGCATTATTTACGACAGCCTATCAGATCAATTCTGTAAAAATTTACTGTGTAGTAACGTTACTCAAGATAAAATATTATAAAAAGTATAATGACTTTCATTCATGATAGTAACTGACCTTGCTCATAGGGACAAATTTTGTTACAATGATCATAGTAACTGAGTTACAGAATTGGTCTGAATATGTTAATCAATGACAAAATCATCATCGTCGTTTTCATCACACACTTTTGTCTCTTCCTTTCTATAAATATTTGCGGTATTCATTCTGGACAACATGTCTTTATTTGGGACAAATTTCAGACAGCTTCCCCATAGTACGAGAGCTAGCAATGTTTTCGAGAAAGAATTTTAGGTCGGCTGGTTTTTCGATATTTCCCTTTCTTATTGAAGTTAGGTAGGGATGCGGTACGTCTGGTACCTGCAAGCGGTTGCGTTTACCTGTGCGCATCTCACCTGTACAGGTAAAAGGATATTCTGAAATCATTTTTATTTTTTTTAGTCTTTTTAGCATTAAAAATTTATAGTTGCCAGACAGTTTTGTTGTTGCTAACATTGCGCCAGATCTAATTTAAGTAATTAAAAAATAATAATTTTCAAACCTTTTTCTGATATCCAACGTCGTTATCCCTAGAAGCTTGTGGTTGGACCATAAACAATAATAAGTATGATTTTGTCTGGTTTGTTGGGGATCAATTGCCATCATTAGTTGCTGATATCATAGTTCAAGGTAAATATTAATTGAATAAAATATCAAAAATTCTCAACAAACACGTAACAACTTACTGATAGTCCATAATTATTTTTTTTTATATATATATACTCAGGTCCTAGAAAATGACACATCTGAAGACAATAATGATAATGATATAAGGAGTGATAACGATGATAGCCGTGACGATGATACTAACGATGCAGCAATTTGTTCTGACACAATTATTCAATAAAAATACTGAATTACATTTTATGTATCATTTCCTACAAATTTAAAATAAATGATTTGTTTTATTTTGCTAATAATATTTTTTATCAGTTGTTCTCATCTCATTTTACTTTATTTATTATTCTGCTCTATTTTTTTATGAAATTCTGACCTATATAAACAATATTACTTATTTTAAATCATTTTCTGTCTCTCTCTAACGCCCTCTGTTGCAGCTATCTCTCTCACGCAACCAACGAATAAGCTGTCACACTTTCTCCTATTCTCCCCGGGACTTAAATTGGTCTGGTTCCTAATTAAACAACGAATTTTCCGTCTGGCAAATTAATATTGTATTCTCTGTTTACAGAACTATATCATATTAAAATTACAGCTATACTAAAAAGGTTTGAAAATTATTATTTTTTAATTACTTAAATAAGATCTGGCGCAATGTTAGTGTAGAAGGCAAAAGCAGCTAAAAGATCTCTTATTTAAAAAATCCCACTGCTGGCCAGGGAGGTGTGGATTTTGGAAAAATAATTTCGAACTGATTTTACCTGTTTTTCTCTTGATGGGAATTTTAAAGTAAAACAAGTGGGAAAATTTATAATGGCAAATTTATTTTGTAAAAAAAAAAAAAAAAATGACAATAACAAAATTTAAAGTTACAAAAAAAAAAAATTAAATGAAAAACAAAACATTTTAAAACAGAATGATATTAAAAAAGTAAAATATAAAAGTTACAAAAATAAACTTACGTGGTCGACCGGACTCAGCTCTTGACTGGATCTGATGCATTATATATACACCAGACCTCAGCCAGGATCCGAGTCAATTACAATAAATTTTGATTCATATTTATACCAGACATAATTTGCTAATGTTATTATTAATATTCTGTTTAACCTTCATGATAAAATTGTTAAAATAGCAAAAGAATGTCTTGCATAAACACTCTACGTATTGTTATGAATAATATCTTTGTTATCAAAATAATTCTGATGGTGCAACTGTTACATTAGCAACAACAAAACTCTCTGGCAACTATAAATTTATAATGCTAAAAACACAGAAAATTATAAAAAAAAATCTTAAAATGATTTCAAAATATCCACTTTTTACCTGTACATGCGAGGTCGCACAGGTAAACGCAACCGCTCCCAGGTGCCAGACGTACCGCATCCCTACCTAATTTCAATAAGAAAGGGAAATATAGAAAAACCAACCGACCTAAAATAAACTTTTTTGTGACGTTGCTAGCTCTTATACTACTAGTTTGTATTTTTAATAAACATATTTGTATTTATTGGGATGCAATTTAGGCATAAATAATTACATAAAATTAAGATATACAGTCAGCGCTCACTTAACGTACTTAATGCGTTCCCAATGTGTTGTACGTTAACCAGACGGTGTATTTCCATATAAATGTACATGATAATGATTTTTTGGTACTCACATTGCTTCTCCATGTCCGCACGAACGTACAATCACCGCTTTGTGAATGGGTATTCGCTGGGAATTTTTGATTTATTAGAGAAATAGAGTTGAAAATATTGTATAATTAATAGATAATTCGGACCCTGGTTTGGAAAGAAGAAACGGTGTAATTCGCAATCTTCGCAGTAGTACCGCTTGTTACAAAGTTATGTATCAGGAAAAGAAGAAGGCTTTAGTTTAATTACCTGTGGACAATTTTTTGACAAAAAATACCAACAATGGATAATTTTAGTATGTAATGCATGTACTTGTTTATTTTCTATTCACTATATTGTTAGTATTTCTTGTGAATAAAAAAGTATAATTAATAAAAAAATAAAATTTTATAATCTATTCAGTCATACGCCCATTTTGTTTGCCCGTCAAAATTTGAGTGTTACGGAAATCTACAAGCATTTTCGCCGATGGGTCCAAGTGAAGTGTACGCTCATGAGAATATTTGTACGTTCGTGCGGACATATTGCCAAAATATATCTGTACGTAAGATAGAACGTACGTTAAGCGGCCGTACGTTAAGTGAGCGCTGACTGTACTAGTTTTGTATGTGCATGGAATTTAAATATCGAGTACAACTAAAATGTTTCGCGCGCTTCAATGTCGCCAACTTAAGTACAAGAGTTCCATACAAATCGGTAACCAAGGATTAAGCCGACAGCGTAGCGAAATGGTAATACATGTGCTCTACGTTGCTAAGGTCTCGGGTTCGAATCCCGTTCAGGCATGGAATAATTTTCAAAAATAATAATTATCCTGGTTAATTGCCGAAGCAGCAAAGGCCATTAAAAAAAAAATAATAATAATACCAAGGATTACGATCGCTGAAATACAGGCTATTCCAAACGATTAGGCGGGACTAACTGGAATTTTCATTTTTGTAAACTGTCTAAAATAGGGATAACTTCTAGTAACTAGTAACTTCTCATTACAGTTGGCAAAAATTCAGTGTTCCCAACTTAATTTTTTTTTTTGTCGCACTCTTGACTTAAGCCGCTAAAATTTATTATTTGAAGGTAATCGTTAAAAATATAGTAGTACTACTGTAGGAAATGGAATGATATTATATGTGTTATAAGAGTACTATATTGGAATTTTATGGAACTAAAATTATAATAAAATCAATAATTTCATCATTGTTATCGTGTAATAGGGATAACTTCTAGTAACTAGTAACTTCTCATTACAGTTGGCAAAAATTCAGTGTTCCCAACTTAATTTTTTTTTTTTTTTGTCGCACTCTTGACCTAAGCCGCTTTTATAGTGTATCACTGATTATAAATGTCATTTAAAAAATTTCCTTGTGCTGTAAATCAGACTTCAGATTTATTGGATATGATCATTATAACTAAGATATTATTTTTTATTATGACATATGTCAATATGAATTTTTTTAACCTTATTTAATATAATCTGTCTCAATTTGTAATACGAAACTAGATCTGGTTACTTTGGTGACTGTTGTGGTGTAAACAGACTTTGGCGTATCCGTGTGAACCAATACTATGATAATATTATAAATGTATTGTACAATATACAACATAAAAAATGAACTTTCCCTGTTAGTTACTTATTACAAAATGAGACAAATAATACCAACCTGGCATACAATTTCAAAGGTGCAAACTATTGAAATCAAAATTTCCTCTTAGTTTGTTTTTACAAAAGTGAATATTCTATAGATATATCCTATAGATATTGAAAAAAGTGAAAATTACCGTATTTTTGAGTACGGTAACAGGATTTGGACCGTACACCGTACATTTGCTTAAATTACCGTACATGTACGGTAATTGCCGTACGTCTGGCAACACTGGTTGGGTGCTCTACTATTTACTCAAGTCACTCGTCGAGCAAGTTTCGTATTCGATTGGCCGAGCAGTCGCCCTAGAGTTGTTAAAATTTCGTATTCGATTGGGAAGGTCACTGCTCTGAGATTGCACTGCGAGCACTTTTTCTTGCTCTGGCTAAAGAGTCAGAGCATCGTCGGGCAATATGGCGCGTAGCGGTATTTCAAAGCTAGTATGTTTATTAGAACTAATTGAATTTTCATCAAGTATTGATGTATCTTTTTATATAATAAATCAAATTAGGAAATTAAGACTTGTTTGGAGATTAAGATTTGTTTGGGTCCTTTCACTGTTTATCTTGATATGGGATTTTATGATTTCCAAGTTGATTATTGCATTATGTTGTACAGGGGTGACACTGCAATCTCTACGATTTGTGCGTACCAGGTTGTCAAGGGGGGTAGTGTGACATATTGATGCAGTGATTTATTAGAGTATCATTCTTTAATGTTTTTGAATATTGTTATTTTTATATAACTTAAATTTATTAGGCAATTATTCAAAATTTAACTCATAGTCACTTCTATTATTGTTATATAAAAAAAAAAATCCTGCTTTCCTATCCTTCTGGATTTTCAAGTATAATCTGTCTCATTTTGTAATACGAAACTAGATCTGGTTACTTTGGTGACTGTTGTGGTGTAAATAGACTTTTAAGGAAACATGTGAACTTGTAAATCTGGCTTTTAAATATTTGTTTAAGTTTTATTAGGGTTTTGTAGGTATGACCAAAAAACCCTTATACCGTCATTTTGTCGTTTGTCTGTCTGTTCGGTAAAAATTGTAGCCAAATGGCTAAACCTAGAGAGTTGAAATTTGGCATGCTTGTACAACTTTTTGACCCGCACATAGGAAAAATACTAAAACATCTAAAAAACATATCCCCATAAAAATATAAACAAATATGTGCTCTACGAAAAAAAAAAAATATTTTTTTAAAATTCTGAGTAGGGTATCAAATTAAAGCCCTTAGTACGTGGATTAACGATCAAAATTTTATTTTTGCAAAATAAATTATTTAGACGCGATTTTTGTCAAAATTGTGCAAACAAATTTTTGTCCCACACCCTGTAGCCCAGATGGTTTAAACTAAAAATCTGAAAAAATTCTAAGTAATGTATATTGGTGTGAACCGGAATAGTACAACAGGAATTTTTGATCAGATTATGTTTTCGGAAAATAATGCATTTTTTGTGTTTTTAACCAAAATATGTTAAATATTTAATTCGCTATGTAACCAAGTTGATACGTCAGCGCTCTTAGCGATGTATGTTTAGTTATTGGTTTTCTAATTTCTCAAACATGTAACTTGCAAACTAGAGTTCGAATCCTGTCAAATTTAATGTTTTTGTTTTTTTTTTGCAGTTTTCTTTTGCTTAAATTATTTTGTCAAAATTCTAGTTATATTTTGGTAAATTCTAGTTATATTTTGGTAAATTTTGCATTAAATTTTTAAAAGCGTAAATTTAATAACCAGTGGGAAGTGTTGAAATTATAATTTAATTCTGTTTGATGCATACGAAATCAGAGGGCGGGGCTAATGATTTAAGCAACCAATAGAATCCATAGGCGCAATTTTCAAAATCTTATGAACCTTGCTATCTAAAAAAAATACTGCATATATTTAGAAACTTAAATAATGGTATTAGGCATTCGAATTAAAATTCATAAAAAAATATTTTGACATAAAATTTGTTTTGGCATCCCAAATAATCATCATTCAGTTATTAAATACCTGCAAAACCCTGAAATGTGTGAAAATTCACACTTCACATCAATTTTTACATCGAGGTTATATTCACCCAAAAATTATATATGTCAGATAGCAAATTGACATGTCAAAATTGTGATAGACAAGTCGAATATTTTGAAAGGTGCCACTTCAGAACCACCCTAAGATGATATTTTAAATATACAACATAAAAAATGAAATTTCCCTTAGTTTCGTATTACAAATACAATGTTCCATTACTCGACGAAAGTAACCGCGGTTGAGGTTTCCCGTTCCGAAAGTGTACGACAATAACCTTTACAGGAATATTGTTAGGTTTCGGAACGCGGTTACTGAAAATTTTGGTTACTTTTTTGTAACCAAACTAACTGTGGAAATATCGCGGTTAGGGTACTATTCTACAACTGCAAACCCAGCAATATTCATGTCAGTAAATAATCAAGTAAAATTTAAAAAAATAAATAAATAAAATGATTTGTGACTAAATAAAACTAGGAAAAATAATTTATTAAGGTAAGCTAACCGAAAATTTTACAAAAAGTAAATTTATTTACCTAAATTTGCACCTTAAATAGACAGTACGCATGCGCAATAAGGTGGGTTTGCAGAAGTAGAATAGTGCCGCGGTTAGTGTGGTTATTTCCTCCCACTACAAACTTCAGATCTAATGTAAACTACAAAAGGCGGGAATTTCAGAACAATTACAATAAGGCGAGAGTTAAGTGGAGGGAATTAATCGTTTCTTTGGAGTGCAAGTAGTAAATTATAATATTATTTTACTATAGTCTATAATTAAAACAGTAAGAATGAGTGTAAGTAACTGATTTTTAGTAATATTGATCGATGTCGTGAAAAATAATATCGGGAAAAATCATATATGTTCTTATATAATGTGCCATTGTAAACAAGTACTAATAAAACAAATATTTTTATTAATAAATTTGTAAGAGTATATCTATAACCTATAACGTCCATAAAATGATAGTTCAGTTGTCTGTTTTATCAACTGTGAGGTGTGACTACCGTTCCGTAACTAAAACGCGTTTTCAGGTAACCACAACTAACCACGACCGCGGTAGTTAGGTGTGCAGTTACGGAACATAGTAAAAATGAGACAGATAATACAAACGGTATTAAATTTACTCGATACAAATTTTCGTTCCAGTCCGCTCCTGGATGTGTCCCGTTTTTCAATTTGAGAAATATTGGATCACTACAATGACCGTAATAACTTCTGGATTAATTTTTAATTAATGTGGATTGGTACTTACCCTGCTATTTTTTGACATGCAACATGTCCTATGTTGCATTCAATACAAATAGTCACAAAGCATTGTTACTATGGTAACAATTTACTTTTTATGTGCAACCAAATGTTATTAATGTAAACTTTAAGGGCCGGTAAGCTTAGTTAACTATAACCAAATAGTTAGAAAATGATTGCTATGGTTACTTATAGGATCGTTATATTGTAACTGAGTTTACCCAGATCATTAAACTCGGCTAAGAGCCTCGTTTTTGAACCCTGTGCAGGCATGTCGGTTTTATACCGTCAAAAATATTTGAAATAATCCGTCTAAGAAACTGGCAAATATTGCTACAATATCGAAGCACATAAACTGTATAAAATAAAGAAATAAATCAAATAAATGTCATATAATAAAACAATTTAGGAAAATTTATTAAAGTAATTTATACGCATTTCACAAATATTTTTCAAAATGTCCTCGTTTTTCTAAACAATACTCCAGAATATGATAAAATTCTTGAATAGTATTGCAAAGTTGAAATCTATTTTTTTTTTTTTGTTTAACTGGATTATAAAATCTAGTAATTTTTAACAGAAACAGGTCAAGTCGGCGCAGAGATTTGGCGAAAAAAAAAAAAGTTCTAATTTATTTATTATGTTTGGATCATACAAAATACAGTCTGTTTCAAACGGTTAGGCGGAACTAAATGGGACTTTCGTTCTTTTAGGTTGTCACGAGAAAGGATCTTGCTTGGGTTATTTCATTTTTCACGTTGGAATGTCAAAATTTAAAATTCCAACAATGAAACCACGGAAACGAGTGACATATGTCAAAATTAAATTATTATTTACATATTTTAATGACAAAAAAATAAAAAAATTGATGTGAAGTGTGAATTTTCACACATTTCAGGGTTTTGCAGGTATTTAGTAAGTGAATGATGATTATTTGGGATGCCAAATCAAATTTTATATTAAATATTTTTTTTGTTAATTTTAATTCGAACGCCTAATACCATTATTTAGGTTTCTAAACATGTGCAGTATTTTTTTTTTTATATAGCAATGTTCATTAAGAATTTTAAAAATTGCGCCTATGGCTTCCATTGGTTGTTATAAGTTCCGCCCCTCTGATTTCGTGTACATTGAAACAGAATTAAAGTATAATTTAAACAATTTCCACTGATTATTAAATTTACGCTTTTAAAAATTAAATGCAACATTTGCTAAAATATAACTAGAATTTTGAAAAAATAATTTAAACAATATAAAAATTAAAAACAAAAAAAAAATAATATTGTCCCTTCTCGCAGGGTTCGATCCTTTTCGGATCGAGTTACTTGGGTGAAACGCCAGCGACAAAACCACTACACCAGCAAACACGTTCCAGTGTAGCGTGTTACAAAGCTATAACTTGTGTACATTATTAGCACAAAATCACAAAAAATGCGTTTTTTTTTCCAAAATCGTAATCTGATCAAAAATTCCTGTTGTACTATTCCGGTTCACACCAATGTACATTACTTAGAAATTTTTCAGATTTTTAGTTTAAACCATCTGGGCTACAGGGTGTGGGACAAACAATTTTTTCCACAATTTTGGCAAAAAACGGTTCAAAATAATTTATTTTGCAAAAATAAAAATTTGATCGTTAATCCACGTACCAAGGGCTTTCATTTGATACCCTACTCAGAATTATAAAAAAATATTTTTTTTTTCGATTTGCACATATTTGTTTATATTTTTAGGGGGATATGTTTTTAGATGTTTTAGTATTTTTCCTATGTGCGGGCAAAGAGTTGTATAAGCATGCCAAATTTCAACTCTCTAGGTTTACCCGTTTGGCTAAAATTTTTACCGAACAGACAGACAGACAGACAGACCGACAGACAGACGACAAAATGACGGTATAAGGGTTTTTTGGTCATACCTACAAAACCCTAAAAATGGGAAATTTGTATTAAGAATGACACAAAAAATCAAAATATAAAGAAAATGACATTTTAAAATGATATTAACCTTAACCAAAAAATGTTTATTGTAAGTATGATTTACAAAGCTTAAACAACACGGTCGAAAAGCACGATTTAAACGATGAAAGTAACTAGATTGCAAAATCTAGTTCCGCCTAACCGTTTGGAACAGACTTTAGATCTCAATAACAGGATGTCATCAGGGGCGTCCGCAGAAAATCTTGCAGGTGGGGGAAGGGTAAAACTTGGATTTTTTTCATGGAAGAGCGCATGCCCCGGTTGCATCCATCTTCGGACTTCCATGGATATCACAACAACATCTATATTTATAATTAATAATTATAACTGGAAACCGGTTGGAATGATATTATGCATTATAATGAATGTTTCCTAGCAGTTGGAAACAAGACACTGTGACACCGATTTTCAAGAAAGATGATAAGTGACAGTATCTAATTATCGTCCTATCAGCCTCACCTCAGCAATATGTAAAATTGCCAAAAGACTTATTGCGGACCAGATCATACAGTTTCTTCTAGAAAATGACACACCTGATAATCAGCATGGTTTTATCCCTGGCCGTTCTGTCACTACCAACCTTCTCAGTGCAAAACGAACCTGTTGATGTAGTGTATCTAGACTTTGAAAAAACATTTGATCGTGTTCCATATAATAGACTTATTACTAAACTCGAACATTTCGGTGTGCGCGTTAAAATTTTCAAATAAATTTCCAGTGAAAAGCGGCATACCACAAGGAAGTGTGCTAGGTCCCATACTCTTCATTGCATACATAAGTGATCTCTCAAAGTGTATTTCTTCACCTGCCCTTTCGTATGCAGATGATACCAAATTTATCAACAACCCCCAGACAGACTTTTTGTGTATACAAAATGGCTTAAATCGAGTGATTTCATGGTGTAAAGAGTGGTGCCTTTCTCTTAACACTTCAAAATGTAGCATCCTGCATATGGGTCCCGCTTAAATTATATAGTGAACGGCACTCCTCTTAACAGTGTCAGCAGTCGGTCTGATTTGGGAGTAATTGTAACAGATAATTTAAAATGGACTTGACAATCCACTGCAGTAACTAAGAGAGCCAATTCGCATTTGTACATAATCAGAAAAACTTTCCAAAATATTAGTGTTGTCTTGTTTCAGAAATTGTACAGATCTTATGTTCAGCCTCTATTAGAGTACGCAATAGTAGCATGGAATCCAAATCTTAAAAAAGACGTGTATCTTTTAGAGAAAATACAACGCACAACCACAAAAATCCCTATCTTTTTTAAATGTTTGCCCTATAGTGAAAGTCTGAACAAACTTAATTTGACTTCCTTATCACAAAGACGTTCCCGTGGGGGACTTGATTGAAACTTTTAAAATAATAAATAATTATTATTCGTTAGATATGAGTCACTTCTTCAAGTTCAGTCAAGTCAACCATTTGAGAGGACATCCGCATAAACTTGTAAAACGTAAATTTAAGAAAAATTGTAGAGAACACTTTTTATGTAACAGAATTGTAAATCAGTGGAATTCCTTACCTGATAATGTTGTTACTGCTGAAAATATCAATAACTTCAAAAACAGACTAGATGCCTCTATGTTAAATTAAATTGCATAAATGTCTGTAATAGTGTTATATGTATATCTCTTGTTTTAATTGATAAAAAACATTTTGTATTTATATTGTAATTTAATTCTGGGCATTATCGGCATACGCCGCCTGTTGCGGTATATGCCGCATACATTGGGCAGGCGGCCCAATGTATAATGTATAGTAATAATAATAATAATGAAATAAGCACCTAATTTGTTTGTCTTCGGCGTCATCTCTGAAACTACCGAACTCAATTTAAAAAATCTTTCAGTGGTATATAGCTTAGCACTTCCTAAGTATTGTAGGCTATGCAAAACTCAGGAAGTTCTAACATACCCACCACTGAAAGAATTTTTCAAATCGGTTCATTAATTTATTTTTGCGGCACACCATGGGGTCGTTCTAAACTATTCTCTCAGGAAGGTTTAAGATATCCACCATTGAAAGAATTCTTCAAATCGGTTAATTGATTTATTTTTGCTGCACACCCGCATAACGCCCCCCTGGTTGAGAAACACTGATGTAGTCTATATCACTCAGGAATGTCTAACCTAGACAACACTAAAAGAATTTTTCAAATCGGTTAGGTAGCTTCTAAGATTACCCTGAAGACACAAACAAAAAACTGCTTCATAATGAAAAATTGTTAGTTTATGCACGTAGTAAGAGGTTTCATTTGATACCTCACGGTATATCCAAAGGTCGTACGAATTACGGGTTCCTCACCTAGTAACAGTAGCGGTCGGTGAATCATTTTTGGGTATGCAATTCCAAGGAATACACACGCTCGTGCTTTGTCGTAGCTATACTGCTGTAGAGCGATATAGTACGAGCTTGTCCGATCATACTAATTGCATACCCAAACATGTTTCACTGACCGCAACTGCCTAGTAACTTATAAACATCTCACTTTTAAGAATCTCTAGAAGCTGTCCTTAATATATTTACTTACCTTTCTCTTATAATAGAAGACCTTCACAATGGACTCTTAAATTTAAAAATAGTTATTTCCTTTGTATCATCCAGGCAGCATGTGACTTCAAGCAGTACATTTTTTTAAAAATAGATCAGTGTTTCTCAAATCAAAATTTGTCGCGGCCCACAAACATGCTATGTTTATGAAAACACTTCTTAATTATGTGGAATTATATGTAATTTCATACGAAAGCAATTTTTGTATAAATTTGCACCCACCCTATTTAAATATAATTTATTTTCAGGATATATGTAAATATGAATATAAATTTTAGATATTGTGGGGATTAATTGTCTGGGAGATCAATTTTTGAGGGTATTAAGGAGCAAGGGATCAACTGGCAGAGGGATCAATTGTCGAGGGATCCAATGTCGGGGGACCAATAGTCGGTGTACCGGGTGTCTTTTATTGTACACTGCAAACAAATGAAAACAATTATAAACTAAAAAAGTCGCTTAGTGGGCGAAATCATCCAGTAACGCCAATGATGCATACAAAATTTAATTTTTTACTTCAAATAAAATAAGAAATTAAAATTAACAGGTCTGGTAGCCTATGACAATAAACATGCATTTATAGACAAAAAACAAATGATTTTGTTTAATCGTTAATTATCAGAATTGATATTAAAATAAATACGCAAGAATTGCCTGAATATATAAACTAAATGCACAAAAAACAACAAAAAGTTTGTTGCCAACTAAATCAAAACATAAATATTAAAAAGAATATGAAACCTGTAGACAATGCCAATAAAAAAATACGGTGCCGGACGTAAATGAGACTGTACTGTTGGCGTATTTTCAAATTACTTATTAAAAAAAAAAAAAAAAACTTACTAATTGTAAGTTAAACATTTTTCACATATTTGGATATGTAAGGTTATTGATTTATTTATTTTAGTTTGAAATTTACTCTCCTACGAAAAAAAAAAAAAAAAAAGAGGACCTAATGAGCTAATGAGCGGGCGTTATGGATCTTTTACGCCCGCTTGTTGTGAATATGTTTAAATATCTTGTATCCAAGGAATTATAAGCAAATACATTTTCATGGCCAACTGCCAATTTTTAATAAATGATCATTCGTTGTAATTATTGAAGGAACCTTTAGTAACTACTTGATCCATTTGTAGCCAAGGATATGCCCTACAATTATAAAATAAACTAATCAAAATATAAATATACACAGAATTGCAGGGGCAATTATTTAACAATATAACAAAATACTATAAAAAAATCGACCAAAATCGAAACTAAACGTCATTTCAAATATTCAACGACCTACAGTTGGTTGAAAATAACCTACGTCTTGCCAAGTTTAACCGTTATTACAGAAATCACTTTTTTGGGTTATAAATTGTGTTGGTCTCCATATTCTGAACCGCTCCAAATTGTAACTAAAAGTTCATTCTATAATTTATGCACGTAGCACCACTTTGCTGTAGTACTGTTGTTGTGACTCTGGTCGGGTAGTCTTGGATCAGCGCCGGTTCACGAAGAGGTGCTACGGATAAAAATTATTAAATTTTTGTACAGAACACGTATCATCAAACTTCCCCTAGTACCTTCAATTCTTCTCAGTTCGGGGCTTTTATCATATAGTCGTATCCTATATGCCTTTTGACATCCATTCATCTTGTAATCCATTCATAAGCCTCAATATGACAAGGGTCCATCGGCTATCGCTGGATTTACATATATGGCTGCGGTTACAGTGGAAGCGTGTTCGCCCGAACTGTACTTAGCGCGTACTCTACCGACTGATTCAAGCGTGTAGAATTACGCATGTGTGGTTACAGCAGCTTATTAATCGCACGAATAGTTAATCATCGCTAGAAGTTCAAACTGGTTTGTTTTCTTCGCACGACGGAAGCGTTCTCCGTACAGTTCTAATCTGTTTGTGTACACAAAATGAATATTGAGAAATTAATATTTTTAGTTTTTGATCGAAGATCGTTATGGGATTTCTGTATATACATACTTAAAGTAATTTCTGTTACATATTAGCACAGGTACCGTTAATTTTGTTTTTTCAAGGTCTAACCAGATTTTAATAGTACAATTATACACATATCTGAATATCACTCATACTACTCTTCCGCTGAGCCCTTCTATTGTACTTACTTAATTCTATCTTACTTGTACTATTATTTATTAATTAATATATGATTTGTAGTTTGTACCTTATTTACTAAATTGTCACTTACCTCAAAGCAGTAGCGTAACTAACCCCCCACAGACACCGCGACCGCGGAGGGGCCCATAGTCATAAAGGCCCTTCTTTGTTTCATTATTTAACTTTTTTTTGTGGTAGTGGGTCAACAAAAGTCTGCGGGGTGGGAACCAAAATTTTAAGTTACGCCCTTGCCTTAAAGTTATCCACTCCTAATATTACAAGTCTTGTTATTTCATCCTATATAGAATTTAATATATAGGTGTACGGGTAATGATTCATGCCATAATATTCAAAAAAATTCAATGGTTGTTTCTTTAACACTTCATAAAGCTGAAAATATTCACTAAAATGACGTTTTGCTGTTAATCTTAAATATGTTGTTAACCCAATAGTGCCGCTTTCTTTTTTTTTTGTTCGAATATAAACTATTTCAGTACAGAGTTTTCGATTAAATAAAATTCTTCGTCGCTATCCATGTTTGTAAACAATCTACCACACCCACGTCACTTGTATACAATCGCGCGAAGTTGCCAGAACCAAACACCACCTATCTACTCCTTCGAATACGCCCGAAGTATCGGTCGAACACGCTTGCACTGTATGATCTGCGAAGCATCGAATTTGCCCAATCCCTTTAGCTCTTCTTTCTAACTAGATAACACTTATCATACGTCTCTCCATTGCGTGATCTGTAATTTTTTCATAACGCTTTTATTCATTGTGCATGTCTCAGTATAGTACGTGAGTAGACAGATTTGATGACCGTTTAAGATGTTAAGCATTTCTGAATAGAAAATAAGTATAATTTTGTTAAATGCAGTCCAATCCAGTCATGTCTTTTATGTCCGTCTTAGGCTTTTCTTAGAGATTTCGTATGCATCCAAGATGAACAAATGAGTCAACTCCTTCTAAAACAGCACGATTTATGCTAAGGCCGCACAGAGCGCTATGATATGCATGCTATGAATGTTCGCTACACCAAGTGGCCACATTGGCTACGATTCATACAAGACGCAACAAGAAAGAACTAAATTTTTATTTCTATCGTTATTACTCTTGCACAAGATATTGGCGGTTAATAAACGTAAAAGACAGTGCGTCTTTTACGTTTAATATGTCTTTTAATACACTTAATTTCATCATCTGATGAAAGTTACGTAAAAATGAAGTTAAGTTCAAAGAATAATTTCGAATGAGTATTAAAGTTTGACCAACTTTTGTCTACTGCGCACGCTCATCGTTAGCGATCCTTTAAAATATAGCCACAAATCAAAGAACTTGACGACGTAACTAGACAGCGAACATAGCGTACATAGCATACAGTTCTGTGTGGCCCCTTTTGTTGCCTATAAAGGGAACTTTTCCCTAATTTTATTCTTCCTAATAGCAAACATAGCGTACGTAGCGCTCTATGTGGTTCACTATTAAAGTCAGGTAGTTTAGTTGTTCGTTTGTAGATGGATCATTTGTCATAAACTTGGTCTTTCTAAATAAGCTACCGTACATCCGTAGTTTTTATCTTCGTTTGTTATATTTGAATATATTCACAAAAAATGTGGAATATCATAAATAAAGTAAGAAAAAACGTGTTGGAAGATCCGATTTTTCTTTATTAGAACCAGATTCAAAAAATTTAAAAAAACAGTAACGAAGAAAATCTTGCAGACCTATGCAACAACTACTTTTCTAGCACTGCTAAAAATATGAGTAATAATTTTGATCAAGACATCGATGAGTATATTCATTCATCAATTCCAGTTTCAAATAATTCTTAATCCCCAGCACAAGTATCAGAGTTTGACGTATCAGACACTATATCGAGATAAAAACCTCTCATTCCTCTGGGCATGATAAATTTTCGAACCATCTAACAAAACTTTGTAAAGACAATTTTATAATTCCTCTGACTCATCTAATTAATTTATCCTTTGACCAAGCTACATTTCCCAATAAACTGAAACATACTTTAGTTAAACCAATTTTTAAAAAGGGCGATAAGAACAACTTTAATAACTACAGACCTATCAGTCTGATTTCTTCATGTACCAAAATCATAGACGTAATTGTCAATAAACAAATGTTATCTTTTCTTTCTACTTTCAATTTACTTTCGTCTACTTAACATGGATTCTTAAAAAACAAATCTGTCGACCTGCCCTTTTCAATTTTACAACAGATATTCTCAACTCAATAGATTGTGGAAACTTGGATTTAGGAATTTTTGTGGATTTAAGTAAAGCATTTGATTGTGACCACACAATTCTTCTGGTATAAATGGAACGATACGGCATACGAGGGCAGTCTCTGAACTGGTTCAACTAATACCTAACTGATAGATCTCAATATACTCGAGTGAACACCTGAAACAACAATTGGTGTTCTAAAAATAAATCACTAGATCTAGGAGTTCCTCAGGGAAGCGTTTTTGGTCCCATTTTATTCATCATTTACTCAAATGACCTTCCAAATCACTTTCGAAATATTCACAACCTGACCTTAACATTTGCTTTATTACTCTTTATTTTTCTTGCTTCCACTTGCATTTAAAATCTAATATTATACACTGGGGAAAATCCACTGACTGGAAACGTATTCTTTAACTCCAAAAATCCGCGATAAGGATTATAGATTTAATAAAATATCGAGACTCTTGCAAAAACTCATTTAAATCCTTGGAAATACTCACCATGCCATCAGAATATATATTATCTTTGTGCGGTTTTACACAAAAAACAATTTCACCAATAATTTTATTAATTGTCAGATTTTATTTTATGTTCATTTCATGTTCGGTTATCTGAATTCTCAACTATATAATTGATTTTCGTCAAAATGAAAATTATGAATGGATGTATTTTACTGTCGCTAAAATCAGGATCTTTTTTCCCTGCTGTGGAAGAAAATACGGCTTCAATTTGTTTTCATAAAATATGGATCCTCATTCTACAAACGTTGGCAATTGTTGAACTAATGGTGCAATTCTGCGGAAACCTGCAAGCTTACAGGCAGAATCTGTGAGGAACTGTCCATAACAACGCATAAAACAACTCCTTAGATACTATCGTCTGTAGCTTACAGATTTGTCCAGAATTTCACAATTTATCGCGACACTTGTTCGACATTTAAATATGTATTTAACATTTCTCTACAGTTTAGAACTCACTTCACTTAACACCATGATGAGAGAAAAACACTTTTTTAGATTATATGGCTTATACCAAAATTGGCATTCAAAGAAAAACACAAAAAATTGTATAATATACTAGAATTGTCAATATTTACTTCTTCAGAATTACAAGTAAAATAAAATTTGAACGTTAAGAATAATAAATGTAATTAACTTATCTAGATAATTCATTTCTTTTTAATAGAAATATTTTGTTCATTTGGTCTGCTGCATTTTTATTGACCATTAACCTCAGAATCCTGAAATAGAGGTAAATATTACATTAACTGATTTTTGCGAGAATATAAAAAATAGTTAAGAATAAAAATCATTTTAGTAATTTTCATGCAAACAAAGTTTATCAACTCATATATTTATATACATTTGCTATACATATTACTAAAAAATAAACTCGCGCACCTAATTTGAAATTTTAGCAGTCTGAAAAGGGTATTTTATTGAAAAACACCATCAATACATAACTTACGTGGACATCACCATTTTTCTTTGATTGTTTTAAATAAACTGACCATCTATATTTACACTTAGAACATAGAGATATAAAACTATAGAGAACACTACGTAAATATAAGCTCTACAGCAACTATAACAAATTTCTAAAGCTTCTATTATGTAATACAAAATAACATGTTTGGAGATATGATTATGTGTTATCCAACAATTTTTGTACAACAAAACTTAGATTTTCTTTTCTTCCATTAGTGTAAAATTGACTAGTTTATCCATACAACATGCAAATTTCTGCGCTTTGAGAGATCTCTTGATATGTATTGCTACATTACACCTATAAAATTGAAAATTTTTAATGTTATCTGAACAAAACTTGTCCACTTCCAAGGTCGAAATGCTTTGTATCACCTGCTGACTTCGAAAATTTACAGCTTTGTTAAAATGAACAAGTTTGTGCAAATTAACACCAATAATCTGTTTTTTCTTTCCCATACTTCATTTTTACATATTTAAAGCGATTATAACATGATTTCCACCAAAAAAATTGTTTGACCGAGATTAATGCCAACAGCTAGACATATTCGCGTAGTTTGGTATGGCGACTTTGGAGTATTGAATCTCAAAATTGTCTACTCATAAGGTTATTTAGGTTCGCGAATTAATCCATACCAATTAACGATTGACTGTTAGAGAGGTTGCAGAAAAAGTAAGAATTATACGGGATTTATCAACAAATTTGGACCAATGTCGGCAATCACGTCAACGCACCAGCTCGTTTGCTTTATGGTTCGACAGTTTTTGACGAAGAACAAAGTCAGTTTTGTTCCACATCCACCATACTTACCTGACTATGGTCCCGTGTAACTTTTTTTTTTTTTGTTCTAAAAATTGAAGAGTTCCTTAATAGGACCATTTCTTAACAACTGAAGTGACAAAAAATGGAAAAGCGATTCCAAAAATGTCTACGTAATGTGTCCAGAAGTATTAAATACGTTGGCAAGGAGGTGTAGCTGGGCAAACATTTTATTTGTTACCAAATCAACACAAAGATTTAAAACGTTTACATACTTTGCAAAAATGTGATTTCTGTGTACTTATTGTAGTTAGTAATTTAGTATAAACTATATTTCACAATGTAAAATTATATATTAAATAATTACAAAACAATTTTGTTTACTTTAGTTAATAAAGCACGTGGTCTTAAAAGTCTCAATACTAACAGTTTACGTAATATGCGAAAGTTATTATCACTGCAGTAGGCTCATTACTAACCAATTCGATTTGAGGCAGCAATACCATATCTGAGCATGTAAATAAAATTATTGCAAACATTTAAATCTTCAATACGTAACCATCAAAACTCGAAGAACTCACACTGAAACATACGCAGTTTCCATTATAAACATCAAACAGTAGGTATCTAAGTTTAGTGTATAAAACATTTTGTGCATTTTTCCGTAGATGAACTGAACATAATTCTTTAAAACGCACACAACTCAACAAAATCGTAGATAATTCTTTTTATTCGTCAAAGAATGTGAATAAGGAACGGATTAAATTCGCTTATTTTCCCACTGGAAAGTATTGAATTTGATTAGGAGACTTTTTATTGTTTTGAAAAGTGCTATTTAATTTTAATAAGGATATTTATTTAATATTAAATAATAACACTGAAACTTTCCTTCAAATAGTGTATTTATAATAATACTGGATGTAACATTTCGGTCTGCAATGCAGCCCTCATCAGCAGCAAGTGTTAAAATTTGTTGTTACTTATGGTAACCATTCGTCCCGCATTCGGGACAATCCTGCATTTTGATTCTATGTCCCGCCACATTACATGTCCCGCAAAATGTCCTACATTTTTTATTTTAACTTACTTTACGTCTATTTGGCTATCAGTGCTCTACTTTTCCTATAGTTTGATAAAGACATGACTTTTTATATAGTCGGTAAGGT
Source organism: Liopterus haemorrhoidalis (assembly GCA_963971575.1). Classification (NCBI taxonomy): domain Eukaryota; kingdom Metazoa; phylum Arthropoda; class Insecta; order Coleoptera; family Dytiscidae; genus Liopterus; species Liopterus haemorrhoidalis. The sequence goes on from OZ020621.1 coordinate 18,178,987, forward strand.
AAGTGTTTTTATTTCTTTGGGTAGGTAACATTTACATTCGCAGATCGCTAGCGCAGCAGTACAGCGAACGGCAGCATTCGATGTGTTAAACATAACATATAGAAATAAAATTTAAAAATAATGCAACCCAGAAAATTTTTAAATAGAATCAATTATTTTATATCGATTACTAGAAAATTAAAGTGTATAAATATTTTTTTGGGCTACTGTATCATTACCACTACAGTGTTGCTGTTATACTTGAATGTTATATATGAATTTTGATATTAAAATATTTATATTTACTTTAAATACCGTGTAAACAAAAAAACGCGGAACATAGCAGTTTACATGGGATTTTAGATAAGTGTGGAAATTGGCTCTCCTGTACATTTTTGAGCTAAAATATATAAAAGTTGTTTAAAATTAGTTTTTATTTTTAAAAAATCAAAATTTGATGCCATAGAATGTCTGTAACACTAGATATTTGGAAAATAATATGATGTTTTCGTCAAAATTCAGATAGCTAAAATAAAACAAAATAGTAATGGCTGTCCTGCTCATAATAAAATTATGGTCAGATAATATCTTGACAAGTATTTTCTGATACCTAGATTGGATCTAGCGCCAAATGATTTAGCGTTAAAAATTTACAGTGATAAGAAATATCCAGATTTAGAATCATTGAAAGACAGAATATCTTTACAATTTTCTAAGATATCGTGTTATCAACTAGCTATAGTTCGGCGTTCTTTTTAGGATAGATTAGGTTATTGTTTGGCAGGGCATGAAGATATTTTTTAAAATTTAATATAAATTTCACTATAACTGCTCTATTTCCTCGGTATCAGTATAATACAATAATCTTTTGTCTCAATTTTTGTGATTTATTTATTGTTACCTGAAAAAAAGGATACTTTTTGTGCACAGTTGATATTCGGTGTAGAACTACTTCAAAATTTTGTTTTATGATTTATGTCCACGGCTATCTGTATTTTGACTAAATCGTCATATTTTATTTTCCAAATATCTAGTATTACAGACATTCTATAGCATCAAATTTAGAGTTTTTTAAAATAAAAAATAATTTTAAACAATTCTTTATTCTTGTATTCTTGCTGTAAAAGGCCAATTTCCGCACCTAAATTCCAATGTTAAACTGCCCATGTTCCGCGTTTCGTTGCACACAAGGTATGTAGTTATACTAGCGTCGGCGAATCAATGCAGTTACGTCACACGACGTAACAAACGATTGCATTGTTCCAGACAATACATTAGTTTGTTACGTCGTGTGACGTAGCTGCATTGATTCGCCGACGCTAGTATATCGGTGTAATTTATTTTTTTGTGATATTTTTTATTCAATAGTTAATTTTTTTTGTCGCGGTATTTAAACCATATTAGCCACAATTGGTAAATTAAATCGTTTTTCTTATTAAAATATTTTGTACCGCTTCCTTCTTATATACGAATTCCGTCCCACATCGCCCTCTCAAGAAAATGGTCACCCTATACTTAGTAGTAGTGATGTGCCGGATCACATAAAGACAAATCCGCGGATACAGATACGGATACGAATTATTTGCGTCCTGATCCGCGGATACGGATCTTCAAGTACAAAAACGAATCTTGAAGCAATAGTTCGATTTGTCGCACGGTTCCTACAAACATGCCAACTGACAAACTTAGTTGAGTTCAAAATCACTCTCATTGTCTTTGAGTAAATTAACTTTACTTTATTAGTTAATGTAGAGATAGTAAACCAACGGTTTCCAACCGATGATTCGCGAAACCACGGGGATTCATGAAGGTGTTAGCATTATTTGCAATTTTTCATGTTATTTTTATTCTCAAAATCTATTGTTGAAGTAAATACTTTTACTTTGCCGACCGGCGTAGCGTAGTGGTAACACATGTGCTCTGCGTTGCGAAGGTCTCGGGTTCGAAACCTGTTAAGGCATGGAAATTTTCTCACTTCATTAGGTACATTATTAGACTTATTATTATAGAACTAGAAATAATAGATGCAGAACTATTAGACAGGGTGTGACAAATTGATGATTCAAACTTTAAGGAGGTAATGTAGAAATTAAATATGACCGATTTTCAATCACAAAATTTATCGTTTCGGAGACCTTTGGCTCTGAATAAGGGAGTTGATAAATGGAATTAATTACAATTTTTAATTAATTGTTAAATGTTTGAATGATGTCATATATCGTATTCTGAAGTAATATATATAACAAAGTAATAATTTATATAACAGTCTTTACGATGAACCCTCTACGATTTCAAGGAGGGGGAGTTCGTGATAACAAATAATATGTTGAGAAGGGTTTGCAAGGTAAAACGGTTGGCAACCGCTGTACTAGACCGTACGAAACCACCTGCGAGCATGTGAAGCTCGTCTAAACATTAATTTAAATATCTGAGTAAAATTTACTCCACCTTGAGTATTTTTAAACGCAAGCTTATATAAAAACTATTTCGAATTTATCTATATTCCTTTTGAGATCCGCCTTGAAAAACGGATACGGATTTTGAATTTTTGCGGATCATTCGCGGGTGCAGATATGGATATCCGGCACACCACTACTTAGTAGATAGATAGCCTCGAAATACTGAAACGTGTTTATTTCAAGTTTTGTTATTTAAATTAAAAAGTTTATATAAATAGTTTTAAGTTTATAATGAAATGAAGTGCACCTTCAGCCGCAGTGTAGACAGACGAATTACATTTTCGCCTAATATGATCGCTTAATAATAATATAATAATTAACAACAGATTCCCAATGCCTAGGGCAGAGAAGGAAATTTCCTTGTGTCTAGACCTCCGGCACTATATATATGAAAGTCACATAGTGAGCGTAACTGCTCCTATTATCTCTGCACATACAAGTAGTATTTTTTATAAAATACTCGATGTTGAGTCGACCCCTAAACATACTGCACAGTATTAGGTGAAATCTCCGATGTGGTGTTCGGGATTAGTATCACTGTGCCCCGAAGGCAACTGCCTTACCACGAAGCTACGATAGTCTTTCAATCTGAGACAACATAAAACCATATCTATTTATTATTATAGTGAAACAGACACGGATACAATATTTTGTACACTTTTGACATAAAACTTTACAAACCCAGTATCGTACTAAATATCCAACAATATACAATTACAATTAAGAACTGTGCCCTATTCACACTAGAACTTTAAAATGATATTAAAAATCGGTTTGCATTCACACTATTAGAACTCTTTAAATCGCCGGTGCTGCAATCTCCTATGGCAATTTTATTCTTAAGTTGGCATCACGAACTTACCAGTTGCCTGCACAGACTGTCAACAGGTCATTTTATTTTGAATTATCATTAAATACATATGGCTATTTGATTCCTTTCTACAATAAAGAAGCTGCAATGAAGAATATAATTACCATCAACGGTTGTTGCCACGCTACGGCGAGGGAAAAAAAATTGATGTGAAGTATGATTTTTCACACATTTCAGGATTTTGTAGGTATTTATTGAGTGCAACAAATTCTGGGTCCACATTAAAAAACAGATTTCGATCTTTTGAAAAAATAAGCCACGAGCTTACATCTAGAGACCTACAAGCGTACTTGAAATGCTTTTGTATCAGGACCCAGCTATAGCTATCCAGTTCTAGTTAGATGAATATTGTAAGCACAGTGTTGCAAAAAATTCAACAACTTTCGAAATAATTATCATATTAAAATTTCTGTGGTACTATTCCGGTTCACATTAATGTGCATTACTCAGAATTTTTTCAGTTTTTTATATTAACCTCATTTGCGGGACAAGGATTTCTTTAACACATTTTTGGCAAAAATCGTATTAAAATAAAGACATTTTAAAAAACTACTTTCCGTTCGTTATTTACGTCTTAAGAAAGATCTTTCATTTGATACCACACAATAAATATTTAAAAAATAATTATTTATTTCAACGGAACAAAAAAATTGGTATTTTGGTAATTTGGTATTTGAAAAGCCAATCTGATCAGACATTCCTGTTGAACTTAACTTTTTTAAATGAACCCCTTTGGGAAATAGGGAGGTAGACAAAGTTTTTTTGACACATTTTTGGAGAATAACTCATTAAAAATTTAGATTTTTCAAAAGTAAAAATTTGTCTATTCAGACATTAAGGGCCAAATTCTCAATATCAGTTTAAACTAGAAGTAAAGGTTAAACTAAAGATTATCACATGATTGTATTTCTCAATCTCCAGTTGGAGCTGAACCTCTGGTAATCTTAAGATAAACTTAACCGTCACCGCAGGTACCGTTTATGTCCCGATTATATTACTAGCTCAGTTTAAAATAAATAAAAACTGTATAAATCATTAGTTTTAAAAGTAGTTTGGTTCCATATTAGTAGTAAAATAACAGTATTTTGTGAAAAACAGGTAAATAAATCTTGGAACAACAATTTTTACTTTTGTAACCTAAACTTTATTACTGCCGAAACATTGTAAAAGTCGCTATTTCGCTACAAATAAAGTTTAGTTTTTGGAAAATAAATTTAAGTGTCTCATTATAAATCTTACCGTTCCGCAAAGAATATATCTGCCCCCATGGTTTCATGATAAATTAGTTTCTACTATTTGTAAATAAGGTGGATATAGGTTAAGTTGTTTACAAATCTGACGTACTGACAGCTAAATGCGCAAGCCCGACGGTGTGGTCAGCGCTCAGAGTTTAGGTAAGACGTACGTTTAGGTAATATGCGCATGCGCCAAGAATAATCTCAAGATTACGGAACCAATAGATTTATTTGTATTCAGAAATGTTCTTGGGTTTAATGATTAGTTTAACTGGAAGGTATAGATTATCTAACAGTAAGATTAAACCAATATTGAGAAATCGGGCCTTAGAGCTTTTATTTGATATTTCCACTCAGAAATTTTAATAAACATATATTTTGTCATTAAATATATACTTGTTTATATTTTTCTCGTGATAGTTTTATTTTTTTTGAACTCTATAGTTTCCCTATATGTGGGTCAAAGAGTTGTAAAAGCTAAATTTCAGCTTTCTATGTTCAGCCATTTGCCTGAAATTTCTATCGAACACATGAGTGACGTTATAAGGGTTTTTTGGTCATACCTACAAAACCTTAAAAAATCTTATCCAGACAAACTCAGTCTCTTTCCAATGGTCCAAAAACAGGGCTCGAAATGTACCAGACTAAACCGGAACGGTGTTTCGGTTCGTGAAATTATGGAAAATATCGTTCCAGTTCGTGGAATTGTTGAACATATTAAAATGTTTTATTGTTTAGTCGCACAATAATTTTGAATTTGCGTTCCGGTTCGTGAATTTTTACATTTCGAGCCCTGCCCAAAACTTTATTCTTCGACGAATAACAAACCACCACACGATTTATTTATTATTATTCTTTTTTTTTTTTTTCTCCAAACACATTTTACATATTACATTAGTTATATATAATTTCTACGCTAACCATTTATTTTAAAATAATTTATGATAGCTCAAGCTTATTTTTATAGTTTGATTGTATTAAAATATTTTATATTTATATTTTATCTCTATTTTGTGCCTCTATAGTGTACAATCTCTATGATAAATGAAAATCCACAGAGAGCACATTTTAGCAACTATGTTTTTATACATTTAGTTATTACAAGCAATTTTCCCTTTTAATTTTTTTTACACTGTCAGTTTATTGTATGTACAAATCTACATAAAACATATTTTTTTTCTATGTTTTGGTTACTATTGTTTTCCGAAATGAAAGGATTTTTGTGAATACTGCAAGAATTTAACTCAGAAAAAGAAAACATTAATTAATTTATTGTATTACTACAAAATACGTTTATCTATCAATATGTTATTAACACTAATCAAATTTAAAGATGGTACAATACTTAACTACAAAATCAAAATATTATAATTAAAACAATGATTAAATCTAAGTCATTTTTGTAATACGGAACTAAGATAAAATCTTTAGTCTTAAAAACTATCTTATCAAATAATAGATGTTAAATTCTCAACTGAGTTCAGAATAACACCATAAGTATCCCCACCTAATCAGTGACGGATTATCGCCTTAGACAAAAAGGACATTTGTCTTGGGCCCGTAATTTTCAAGGGCCCGGATTTGGGTGGTGAGATCCCCTTTTTTTTTTGCTTTTCACTTTGATTTGGGAGGTGAAGGCCTTTTTTTTCTCTTCACTTGGTTTTGGGAGGTAAGGACCTTTTTTTTTTTTAAAAAAAAAACATTGTTGAGGGCCCGTAAATCATAGGTTAAGGGCCCGTAAATCAAAAATGTCTTGGGCCCGGCGAAGGCTTAGTCCGCCACTGCACCTAATGTCTATTCATCCACAATGTGAGGTCAGTTTATGTTCAGAATTATGCAAGTTATTACGTGTCAAGTTTATTCCAGTGCAAGAATTCATACACACATTAGTTACAGCAATGAAGACTTCTGGAACATTCGAATGAATGTTGGCTTTCTTCGCAAGATTATATTTTGAAAAAAACAACAATATTTAAAACGTATATTTATAAAACTATGTTTAAAAAACATTTATTTTATTTTGAAATAAAGTACTATATTTGTAAAATAATAATTTTAAATATTGGGCCATGTTCATAATCTTTTAGTAAATCTTAGTATCACTACTTAGATAAGTATACTAAGCGTTACTAAAAATTGATGTTCATAATACAGAATTATTGTTAGTAGTGCTTAATACTGTCTAGTAAATTGTAATTTACTAGTACTGATTTAGAAGCGCGGAGAGGCTGTATTAAACGATGTTGAAATATTGATGTGTCCATAAAGGGCGTATTTATTTATTTATTTATTTATTTAATACATCTGTCCCAACAGCATAGCCAAAATTGGACAGGAACATAAATCACACTAGAACGCTATCCAAGTTTTATTTTGCAACTTTTTTCGAGGATTCAAGTCTTCACGTCTTCAGCTATCACACGCGAAACAGGGAAAAGTAACTTGCGTCTGCGTACATAACGTTAACAATAGACCCATCTCACTTGATCTGATTGAGAGGTCGAGGCCGCGCACACGCATTTGACGACTTGGATTTCGTCCGTCTTCTAGAGACAGGGGAAATATATCTCGATGTATTTGCTCAGACTTAAAGACCTAGGTTTTTTGTCATGCTATCACATACACAAGACATCGACTTGAATGCAGAGCCTTTAATTTTCCAAGTTTAGACTTGAATAATAACTCTAGTGTGATAAGGCCTTAATACTGACTGATTTTAATCATATGTATTAGAGGTTCGTGAAATACGTGAATTAAGAAGTCAATTAATAAGAAAATTATATAATAAAAGAAAAAAATTATTAAAATCATTAATGGCCGGTTGCTAAAGTAAGAATTATCCCTAACTCAAGTTAAAATCATTTGTTTTTGTATGTTGTAATATAAAAACAAATGATTTTAACTTGAGTTAGAGAAAACTACTACGTTAGCAACCCGACATAAGTAAAGAATCAAATTTACAAAAGAGTTAAAATATTAATTAAAATCTCAAATGACGATATAAAACCGGTATCTTCAAGAGGTGAAAATATTTCAACTGAACTCCAAATATGTATTGCTTTACGTTATTTTGTTAAAGGTTCATATCAACAAGATATACGTAATGAGTTATTAACATGAATAATTAGTAGCTACCATTACATTTTTACTTATAATTCTTTGAACATATTGTTATTTATTATTAAAAGAAATCGATAATAAAATCGTCAGCAAACGCTGTCAAATAAACAATGTTATGTTTGTGTTTTTACCGCGATGACAGTACAAGCTATACTTAATTTTTTTTTAAGAACGAAGGGTGGGCAAGATAGTAGCTATTTCAACCTTGTTTTTAATTGGGTAAGAACGTGGAAAAGTTTACACTGTAGAAAAATAGATTTCTGTCTTAACTTATTCTATTTGTCCCTGTTATTTTAACCCAAATTTGTAAACATGGGCGTACAAACTAAGTTTACAGTGAATATATTACTACCTATTATTTCTAATAAGTATATATTTAAATAATGTTAGAATATAAAAGCCAGTGAATAAATAGATTTGAAATTAATTTAGAATATATATATATATATATTAAGAGAAATATTTTAAATTAAGTCGTCTGAAAATGAATTAATGTACGTACGCCTCTGGTACCAAACACAACAGTTGTTTTACTGTCAACAAGCGCCATATTTATATATTTGTGTTGCCGTTATATGTATTTACGTCCGTATTACGTTTGTGTTATAGTGCCGATTAAATATAAACTTGAAGTGAAGAATAATCCATTGATGATTCGGACTGATTTCCAATATTATTTTATATATTTTTCTTAATTGTTTTTTATAAGTTTTGTATAAATAATAAATTTTAATTAAATTTTCAATTGATATATTATTTTTTATATGTGACAAGTTTGTATAAATAATATATTTTAATTAAATTTTAAATTATTTGACAATAAAATTAGAATTATTGAACTTATTTTTAATTAATTTTAATTATTGAACTGTTCATTTATCTATATTTTACAATTTATTTAGAAATTAAGAATAATAGCAATTTTATGCATTTAAATTATATATATTTTTAAAAAAAAACATTAATTTTGAAACGTCAAATTTGAAATTACCGCAAAATGTATTAAATTTTAAATTATAAACTTTAATTTGATACAGTGTGAATCAGGCCGCGCTCGCAGCGCCATCTACTTCGTTCTTTAAAAAAATAGAGTATAGTAACGCATCTTCCATCTTTTAACATGTTGTACAGTGAATATGTCAATATTTTTCTATCGACAACAGAAAACGTTGCTAAACTTCTCTATTAGTTAAAAGATCGTAGTATAGAGATTATGAATACTACTAACTTTAGCATCACACTTTCTTAATTTCAGGTTACTTAAAGTAACGCTTAATAGCAATATTTAGTAAAAGATTATGAACATGGGTCTTTAATTTTTAATACTGATTTCTAATGCTAAATAAACAAAATTGATTTCGCTATTATTATTATTATTATATTTTTAAATTCTTTTAATTTGATATATTTTTTTCGAGGACGTCTACCAACAGTGAATTTCTTTCCTGACAATTTAATTTTGCGTCCGCTTATAGCCGTAGGTTGGACAAGTATCCGAGATCATTTATTTCGACGAGATGTTTCTAAAAACTAATGTTGAAACATAAAGTTACACATTGTACCATTGGCAAGCACTATAAGCATACCTAACGCGATTTTGTTACATGCTGAAGATGTTTTGATCATATTTAACCGAGACTTAAATTTTATTAAACATTCTTTTACTTATAACGTAGAATTTGTTTAAAAAAAAAAAAAAAACGAACTTTGAAGATATATCTTTTATAACAGAGCGACCTTTCATTAAAATTTCTTCAATTTCTTTTTCCTGATTTTTATATGTCAATATTGGTGTTTGGCAGGAGAGCGATAGTAGATAATAAAAATTTCACGAAAAGATCCGAGCGCTTATTCGGGGTTTTCAGAAGTCTTTTAATGCTAGAACTGATGTCTGTATGAATTCTTGCTATTCCAGTTAACTATGAAATAACGTCACACTTGGCTAATTTCCAATGTTAGAATATCTGGCTTCCAGAAGTTGGTAGCCCTATATTACGTTGCAACATCTTCTTAACCCTTTCAGGGCAACTGGTTACTCCTGTTAACCGCATAACTAAAAAATATATAAAGTTCTTACTGGTTTTAGGTAATAACCATAGAGCAAGATGTGCCTAAATACGGAATGTAAAATTTCCAAGTTGTTTGCACCTTCCTGAAGATTAATTCTGTCCTCAATGGGTTAAACAGCATTACTTATCGTATTTCTGCTTTACAACCGGACGATTGAAATTAAGCTTACGTTTTATTGTGACACACTGGGGTATCGCGAGACACCAGTTATAAAACACTTCTCTATATCATAATACAAATTAGCCCCTTCACTCCCTAGGAAATATAGGTCATCAATATCTTTTTAGAAGTAGGTTGATATAACTTTTAAACATTTGTAAACTAATAACAACTGACAATATATCATACTTCTCACAAGTGACGTCATTACAAAGTTAACTTGAATACACTTCAATGTAAAAACTGTTTCAGCATATAATGTTTCGTGTAAAGAGCATGTAAATCTCTTCATTGATGATTGAAAGGCATTTGAATATAGCGCGTTGAGGTAATTTTCATCTCACAATGTTGGTACTATAATTGTACATGACGTATTTGACCATAAGCGGACATACAGATATTTTTTGACATTTTTATTTAGTTTTTATAAGTTTCCAATGTATTTATTAAGAACATGCCTTTTTTATTGACACTTTTGTACGTATATCATTGGTAATAAAAATATAGCCGCATAAATAACTGCAAATGTATGCAATGCGATTTTGGGTTAATGATGGATTTAAGAGATCTGCATAATACATTTATTGTACAAGCATATTTTGGCAAGGGGATATGTAATTAACAAGGAATTTTTCTATTCGTCATTAATTTGCCTTTGTAAGTTCCCCTATGTGCAACCCCTAGTAAGTACCAACTTTTAAAATTAATCTAAGGAGCGAAATTCAAAAGCCTTTCAATCATTTATGAACGCTCTTTACAAGGGGTCCATGTTTGGAATAGATGGAGAAACCGTCACCTAACTGATTATTATGAAAAAAGGCTCCAACTAAATTAATGAGAAAATAGGTATCAAAGAAATTGTTGTCGGTAGTAAGGAATGTTTTTCTTAGGTTTATATCTGGTCCTAAATTCGTAGGATTAAGATGTTTGGAGAAACTACTAATACTGCTTCGGCAGATAAGCATTCGACCGAATATCAATAAATTATATAGATGAGGACGAATGTATTACTAATTTAGTTTTTAATATAGACAAAACAGGATTACACTGGAAGAAGATAACATCCTGGCACTACATCGCTTATGAAGAAATAAGTATCCCTAGTTTCTAAGCTGTACAGGATCGTTTAAATTTGCTTGATTAAAAAAATAATAATCAGGCCAATAAAAAATAATTAATTAACTGACATAATGATCGATTAACATTTAATCATTAATTTAAATTGTAATTCTACCACCTTTACGCAGTTTTGAATTAAAAACCAATGTGGTGGAACCTAGACTTCGTTCAACATAAGAAAAACACAGGCGGAAGTTAGCGGCTCCCATGTGCAGAAACCAAATTTCGTCCATTACGTATGAACAGTTAGTTTAACACATTTCAGTGGCGTCATTTACTTTGATTTGTTTTTGACTACGCGTAATGTGCAATGTTGTTTGATTATTTCCGTTATTATTATTTATTTCTCGTACGTGTCAAGGTATACCGTGTTCTAAAATGAGTAAAAATGTATTTGAAATACATGATTTTGTGTGTTTGGTATCCACAATAATTGTTTAAAACCCGTATGTATGTCAATGTGATCAGCTGTTTTCTCGCGCAGAATTGATGACGTAATTTATGATACCCTGTGTTTTTCTTACGTTGAACGAAGTCTAACACCGGCGTAAATGAAGACCTGTATAAATAATATTTATTTCATTGTTTATAAAGTATTTCGTGAAAATCCAATAGAAGACCACGGACGCGATGGAAAAACAACCTATCAGAGAGTTATGTACAACAGTGAATGATTGTCAATAATAATGAGAATTAGGGAAGACTTAAATTCTACATGAATTAATCTTGAATATGACGATGATGATGAGTACGAATTGACATTTTAACCCATTCGCGAATAGTAACGTGCTTACACTTCTTGTTACAATTATATCGTGAGAGTCATGATGGCAAACACGTCAAAAGTTTAAAGTAACTTTATGAATTAGTTTAATTTCCTGTTGTCAGAACTTCTCTATCTTTAAAAATGTGGAAGATATGACATGTGACCTTCTGTGTCTCATAACCTAAAAATGGTGTCCATTAAAAGGTTAATAACAACGCTTGGTAAATGTTTAACTTTCATCAGTTTTTAAAATTTCGAAACTGTTTGCTAAATTTCCACACAGCACTGTTACTGTGCATCGCGTTTTTAAGATGTATGAAATACAAACAACGGACTCAATGAGCACCTAAATGCCGCGACTAGGTATAAAATTAATCTACAGCAACAGTCCATCGTTTGAATCCTAATTATTCAGTAGCACTATATATGATATAGAATGTAGTATTTTTATAAAAATGGTAATGTTCATTGGCAGTATTTAAGTTTCATAGTATTGAAAAAACAAATTTTGATTTTTAAGTACTCTATTGGATAGAGCAATGTTTCTCAAATTTATGGCATTCCTATACCACTTGGAGGACTGTCAAAGCATAAGTACCACTAATAAAGTGGACGCTTTAGTGACTACTATATAATTCGCCGTATATGTTGACCGCCAATTTTCAACGAATTTTTTTTTACGTATTATTGCGCCCAATCGACGTCCTGTTTACATTTTTTCTCTCCATGCTATGGTAACAGGAATTCATTATGCTGTCGATGTATGAAATAATAATCAAACGCCTGTGTACCACCACCTATTGGACTACTGCGTACTACTCTTTGAGAAACAATGGAAGAGAAGACAGTAATACTCAGGCGTGATAGTAAATCGGAACAGAGTTCTACCGAATGATTCGGCAGCGAAACACCGATCCAGTTTAAAAGCTTGCTAAATTACAACGTCAACATCCAAAAAAGCTAAATCATGTATGTATGTTTGTGATTCTGTGATTTTCGCAATTACCAATAAATAATATTAATCATGTTTCTGTCCCTTATTTCATGTTTCTGTTAGCGCTCCTGCAAAACCAATTTTGACCCTGGTAGAATGCTTTCCCACGAGATCAGTTTTATGTCAATGTATATGCATCAAATAATGACGTCAAACCAATAGTTTGCAGCCAGTTCTACTCCGTTGATTAGCAACGGACTGTGCAAGAATTCTAGTTTCTGCTCATGTAACGTCGCTAGCCTGATCTCGTGAGCAAAGCACTCTAATAACTTGCATAACACGGCTTTGAAAAGCACGGATTTATAACTATAATCAATTTAAATTTACTGCTAAAATAGCACCGTAGTGATTAAGCATACCGCAGTAACCGCTCTAGCGATGCACCTTTTCATATTTCTAAACAAGGTATGCCTAGCATGGAATTTTTTCGGCACCTACAAATAAATTATGCTTAGAAAATGGCAGATGGAAGTTCATATTCCTCGTCACCTAGACAATTAATATACGACAATAGTACGCTTCTTAGTACGTCATAAAGGTCGTCAAATCCAGTTATATGAGTCAATCCGCTTGAGTAGTAACGGAAGGTGTCGTCACTTAGTTACAACCTTGAACTAAAGTCGTAAAATCTAGTTCCGTATGACAAAAATGAATAAACAATAATAAACTGAATCATCGTTTGTGCAACAAGTATTGCATCATCTTAGAACCTAAATTAATTTCTCTCTATGAAAAAAAAAGAACACACTTTCAAATATCTAATCTATTAAAAAAAAATATACGAACTTGGTACATACTGTGCATTTCTGGGTTCTGTAGTTAACGAAGTAACACAATCGATAAATAAAATATTCAGGAAAAGCACTCAAAAACTTTCGATACAATTTCAAAATAAAAAGGAACTACTGAAGCCTCTTTTTCTGATAACGCACTGTAGCATTTATCAATTTTAAGAAACATCATTTGGCTATTAAATCATTGTTTACAGTACTCACATTACTTGTTTTTAAGTTCTGTATTCATGCAAGTTTTTATACTTTTTTTGGTTTTGATTTTACAAACGTAATTGTGAACATTTTTATTTTTAATTTCAGAAGACTGAATCATAACACTGACTTACACTTTCTGCCTGGCCGGGACAGAGTTCTTTAAAAACTTGCTCTATGAATGAACGCCTGCAAAATAAAAACATACTTTTATCTAAATACTTATATACATACATTTATTAATATTTTACAATTGTAACCTACAGAAGCCTAATAAAACTTTTCCACTGTAACATATTTAGAGAGATACGTAAAAAACTGTACTGGCTATAATTTTTAATATAAAATTTTGCACAATGAATTTATTTTTATGTGAAACAGGGTTTTCATTTTCATGTTTATGTTATGATTGACGGCGATGTATAAAACTGCCACTAAGGCCAAAAAAGGAAAAACAAAATGCATTAAAGAGATTATTTTGAAATAGAACAAGGCATGTAAAAATGCATACTGTCAAAGAAAATAAGAAAATAATTCATTGGTATTGCATTATTAAATATTAGCTTGAAGCAGGTATCAGATTTGTTTAGGACTTTCTTTTCTCAATTGTGCAGCATCAAACACTTCTACAATATTAAGGACTGGTAGAAAATTTCAGCAGAATAGCTGTGTAAATGCCGAACATCCTAAAAGAAATCGGCAAAAATTTGTTTCATCCCAAGAAAAACGAAACGAGATAATTGGTCTTATAAAAGTTGATGAGAGATTTTATCCACTACACCTTTTCCTGTACTTCAGAAAGCGTATATTGTAATTCAGAAAGTATCAGTTGTAATTCAGATTATTAAATTGTACTTCAGAAAGCGTCAATTGTAATTCAGAAAATAATAAGTTGATATGAAACTGTGACAGTTCATAAATATATATTTTTTTGTCATATGAATGTATGGTCTACATCAGTGTTTCTTAAACTTTTTGATGTCGCGGCTCCCCGCAACTCAAATCGATAACCCGCGGCTCCCCTGCAACTCAAATTGATAACCCACGGCCCCCCTAATTATAATTGTTTTGGATCCATGTTGGTTAAAAAAAATATTTTTTTGTTGCATTTATACATATATTTTTTACGCTCAGATCATTCAATAATCTATGTACAATAAAGAATAAAAATTTTATAACATTAAAGTTAACGAGTTAACAACTGTTACATTCGCGGCCCCCTTGTGCAGAGGCCACAGACACCACTTTAAGAAGCCCTGGTCTACATATCCTTGATTTTTTTTTTTTGTTAAATCCTGAATTACAATTGACGTTTTCTGAATTACAATATACAATGAAATCTGATTTAAAGTGACACTTTCTGAATTACAATTCACTAATCTGAATCAAAATTGACGCTTTCTGAAAAACATCTAATTGTTTCTGAAATGAAATAGGAAAAGGTGTCAAAAGGTGTAAAACGGTGGTTTTCAGCCATTATCAGGTGCTGGCACCCTTATAAAAATTATGAAAAATTCAAGGTTCCGTATCCTCATTTCTCCGTTAATAATTTTGGTTTGAGGCACCCCTCAAACCTCAAACACATATACTTACAGCACCCTAAGGTGCCGCCGGTCTCTGGATGAGTACCACAACACTAGAGTAATAAGTCTGGCTACTGGTATAAGTAGAACTTCCGTCTAAAAATTGTTTAAAAAAAAAACCGCTTCAAATCCTATCATTTTCAATACCACCAAGAAATTGTAATTGCTGGTGAAAGAATCCAATCATTTATTCCTTTTACGGATGAAGACATTTTATATACAAGGAAAAGTAATTTACCAGAACTGTAGATACTGGAGTAAGAAAAATTTAGATACATATTTCTAATGATACAAGAACTCAACGGTCTGAAAAGTTAACGTTCCAATGGATTTTATAGAATTCTTTATAAATGGTAATATAACTGTAGAAAAGTACTTGTAGCTGAATCAACATGATATAAAACAAGCACTTATAATATTAATGTTGCAGGAGAGATTTGGATTAAATTCATGGAATGGTACCCGGCGCTTTACGCTCAAAATGTTAGAAGCTTTCTCAGCATGTTCTCGCATCGCATGGAATGGACTTGGAGGTAAAATAGAGTGTCCCATTAGATCATCAGATCTTGCTCCGTTTTTATTGGGGTTAAAATTTGATGCAATTGAAAGCTATACTTTGACATTCATCAAATAAAATAACATCTTTACAATTAAATGTTTTAAATAACTTTCAAGATACATTAGTGCGTTGTTTTGCTGTAAATGGAGCTGTTTTTGACAATATATAAAAAATAATAATTTATATTGTTAATAAATGTTTTATTATTATAGTTATTTATTCTTATTATTTACGTTCTATTTTCAAATGAGCTCATTAATACATTGCTGTCAAAAGGGGGAAAAAACCTATGTTTCACTTCAAAATAAATTCATAATATTTGTTTTTATTAATATTATCATCTAGATGTTACTAAAGTCACTAGATTATACAAAGTAGCGCAACGGCGGCCATGCTGGGGCTAAAAATGTCGCCAACACAAATGATGTTCAGTGATTCCAACAATACAAAAATAAGAAACTAGTACTACCAATATTTTTATTTTAAATATTGTAATCACGATTTTTTTAATCAAAGATGCACTATAACAAAATTGTGGTACAATTTTAATTATTTTTTTTATTTTTATTAAATAAAATGGATATACAGTCTGTTCCAAACGGTTAAGCGGAACTAGATTTTGCAATCTAGTTACTTTCATCGTTTAAATCGTGCCTTTCGGCCGTTTTGTTTAAGCTTTGTAAATCATACTTACAATAAACATTTTTTGGTTAAGGTTAGTATCATTTTAAAATGTCATTATCTTTATATTTTGATTTTTTGTGTCATTCTTAATACAAATTTCCCATTTATTTATTTTTTTGTCATTAAAATATCTAAAAAAAAAAATATTTAATTTTGACATATTGTCATTCGTTTCCATGGTTTCATTGTTGGAATTTTAAATTTTGATATCCCAACGTGAAAAATGAAATAACCCAAGCAAGGTCTCTTCTCGTGACAACCTAAAAGAACTAAATTCCCATTTAGTTCCGCTTAACCGTTTGGAACAGACTGTAATATATAAATTTAAATGAAATTTAACCTTAAATATTCAAACCGCTGACAAAGTAGGTTATTAAATTAGAGCGAGAAAGAGAGATGTGACAGCGCAGACGCAAACTTAAGAACGTAAAAATTGCTGCTTTAGTTTGCTTAATAGGGGAACCAGTGATGCCAATGAAACCCTGGGGACTGTCGGCTTCTTCAAAGGCTTGCGCTACTTTGTATAATATAGTGACTTTAGATGTTACTGTTAAAGTTGTATTTTAAAATGTTTGCTTTTCTTCCGAGTTTCTCTTGACTAAGCTTGCTTTTGTGTACCACAATAGAATTGTTTACTTTTGTCAAAATATTACTTAAATTGAAACGTTGGGTTTTTGAGCGAATATACAAAGCAACATTACTGAATTGCAGCGAATGTACTTTAGTGAGCTATAGCCATTATTACCTTATTTCTTTTCCATAAGTGGAAAAGTTTTATTTTGCTTCTATAGATAATAATTATAAAGAGGGGTCTTAATTATAAATAAGTTTAGAAAATACTACGCAAATGCACGTCATACAATAGTTTAAATTTTTTAGACTTGTTCCAGTATTTAATTCAAAAAACTGTCTCAACATGGCTACTGGCCCATTAGGATGCGTTTCATAGGGAATAATATATTGTAGTAGATTACATCTCATTGACAAAGTCAATTTAAATATCAGTCCGGAATAGGGCAAAAGATTAACTCGGCTCTTTTTTATCGGTCTAACACTTATTGTTTAAAAATAGTGGTATTACAGCGTGAAAGAAAACGCACTCGGATCTGCTTTTATTCGATTTTTTGCCATCATTTTCTTGTTAACGACTCTGAACAAGCCTTAAGCTGGGTCCAGATTAGCGAGCCAATCCAGTAATGTAACACGCCGTGTAACACTTTTGTCTGGTTTTGACGGTATCACGTGCACAAGCCTAACGGTTTGCAAAGAGCTGGGTACTATTCTATTTTAGCAAACCCACCTTATCGCGCATGCGTGCAGTGTTGG
Organism: Liopterus haemorrhoidalis; assembly: GCA_963971575.1. Taxonomy (NCBI): domain Eukaryota; kingdom Metazoa; phylum Arthropoda; class Insecta; order Coleoptera; family Dytiscidae; genus Liopterus; species Liopterus haemorrhoidalis. The sequence goes on from OZ020621.1 coordinate 18,196,897, forward strand.
CAATAGTAAAATGTAATATATCAATTTTAATAAGTTAAATTTAATACTCCCTCCGTTCAAAATAAGTGTCCGATTTTAGTTTTTTTAATAGATTATTGAAATTACATGTATCAGTAGTTATTATTTAAATTAGTCTTCGATTTGGGTTTCTTTAATGCCATTCAATCATTACAACACAAAGAGTCCCCGTCCAGTATTGATGAACTCATTGCGGCCGTGCATAAAACATAGAATGAAATATCCGCGGAAAAACTAGACAATTGTTTCATTACACTGCAGAAGTATATGGAATTGACAATGCTTCATAGAGGAGGCAACGATTACAAGCTTCCTCACATTTAGTTTAGTTATAAATATACGAGGTCTGTTCAAAAAGTATCGCGAATTTTGAATTTCCGCGGATTACGTATATTCGATTGTCGATTTTTTTGTGGCATTATGTTGGTACTCATGTCTCTCACTTATGCCGACAAGTTCGGCCATTTTGAATGTTCAGTTAATTTTTGACAGGTGTTTTGCTTGCACGTGTTTTGGCTCGTCTTCGATTTTTGCCTATACCAAAAAATGGATCAAAGAATCTGTATCAAATTTTGTGTGAAAAACAAAATTAAGTGCGCCGACGCCTTCCGAATGTTGACTGTGGCATATGGTGAGGCTACCTTGGACCGAAGCAACGTTTATCGGTGGTACAAAATGTTCTTAGTGGGCCGAGAAGATGTGAACAACGAAGAGCGTGCCGGAGGCCCGAGCACGTCAACAACAGACGAAAACATTGATGAAGTGAAGAAAATAGTATTGGCCAATCGTCGAATCACCGTTAGAGAAGTTTCTGAGGACCTAAACATATCGATTGGCTCGTGGTAGGCGATTTTTACCAATGATTTGGGCATGAGACGGGTCGCCGCGAAATTCGTACCAAAATTCGTCGTGTTTTTTTGGCCAAAAACAACACACTAATAATGCCGCAGCCACCCAGATCTGGCTCCCTGTGACTTTTTCTTGTTCCCGAAACTGAAGAGGCCCATGAAAGGACGACGCTACGCTACGAGTGAGGAGATAAAGACGGCATCGAAGGAGGAGCTGAACAAGATCACAAAAAATTATTTTTTCAAGTGCTTCGAGGATTGGAAAAAACGTTGGCACAAGTGTATAATATCTGGTGGGAATTACTTTGAAGGGGACAAAATCGATATTCATGAATAAATAAATAATTTTTGAAAAAACACAAAATACGCGATACTTTTTGAACAGACCTCGTACATTATATATCCCTTTGCATATGTTTTTATGAAATTGGACACTTATTTTGGAACGGAGGAAGTATATATTTAGCTAGTTCCTTTTAACCTGTCTCATTCGGTGCTAGAACACATCAACCGGTGCCGGGGAACGCGAGGCCAAAAAGTTTAAGAACCTAATTTAACCAACCTCGTAGATATTATAGTTTTCGAGATAGCAATAGGGGATAAATTAAAATAATAACCCTGTAGAGTGAGTGTTGATGGACTATTGATGTAGCCATATTTGATAGCTATAAAAACTAAACTTCGGTACAAGTCTATCAAATAGTTAAAAACATGGATCTGAAGTTTTCTTTTTTCTAAAAATACATTCTAAAAAACGTTAATGTTTTACACCAGATAATCGTTTAAAAGAAAACTAACAGATGGCTTTCTTGTAAATCATCGCTGCGCTAATGTGATTAACTGACGCTAAAATAACTTCGCAAACAATTATTTTAGTACGAAAGAAAACCAAAAGATGGCTTTCTAGTTGACGATTAAATTGATGTTGCAAGACTATGTAATTTTTTTTTTTGTATCATCGCCAAAAGTATGCAAGTGCAAGTTTTCATCTATTTTTGGACCCTACAATAAAAAGGAACATAAAAAAATCTTACTTAGCGGCTAGTCCTCCTCCTGGTGGTAAACCCTGAATATCTAACTCTATAAGATGCTGAAGTAATTTGGGGAAATCCTTGTCTTCCTCCCGACTTACAATGTCTGCAAAAATACAACAAATATTTTAGAAAAAAAGAAGGGAATAAAAAACATGCTAACATTCCACATAATTTTATTGACTGAAACATAACAAGAAAGGGGGAATTAAATGTTACATTGTCATTGCTACATGCTAAAACAGGTGAGAAGAGTAAAAGATAAATATAGAAATAAAGTAGGTCAACTAACTATAGATATAATAATTCATAAGAGATAGCGTAGAGTGGTATTTTAAAAACTTGATACAAAAATTGATAGAATTATTTAAAGTTTGATAGAAATCAATAGAAATCGTTTATCAATATCCAATTTAAGTAGCTGAATATTTTTTTGTGCATTATCTCTTAGATTTTATGAAACGATATTTGCTTAAGGTCATATCATATTTACTCATAATGCATGAGTAATCTACTTTTTCAAACTGTTATCAAAAATCAAATATTTCAGAATCATGCTACTTGTTTTATTCACAGAATTTCTAAAATTTTCCAATTTGTTTTCTAGTATCTACATACATAATTATTTGGCAATAATAATTAGCAAAACATCATAATTTTTTAAATAATGGGTTGTTGCAAAATTTCATGTGTTCGCAAATAGATGGATACGTATACTTTTGACCTGAAAAGTTTATAGTTTTTGTAAGTCAACTATTTTACATTTAAAATAATACCTGACGAGGATTCCACACAAACTGTCTGAAGTTGCGATTTAAATCGTTACAATATTTGCATGATTACGCCCGGTGAGCGACGTAATACAGCCCGAGGGCCTCTGGCCCGAAATATGGATGTCGCTCGATGGGCGTAATCATCCAGTAACGCCAATGGTGCATAAAATATTTAATTTCACACTTCACATAAAATAAAAAGTAAACATTAACAGATATTTATACCTATCTGGGGTACCCTATGGCAATTAACAGTTAATAGACAAAAAAACAAATGATTTTGTTTTAAACATTTAATTGTAAGAATTAACTGAACAATCACAATGAATATGCAAGAATTACCCGAATATGTCGAGAAAAATACACAAAAAGCAACAGAAAGGTTGTTACTACTTATATCTAAACAGAAATATGAAACAGAATACGAAACCTTTAGACTATGGCAATCAAAAAATAAGGTACCGGCCGTAAATGAGACTAATATTTGTTGAGGGCATTATGGATTCATAATGCTCCGGTTATTATGCCTATAGTCGGATTGCTGATGGGTGACTGTTACATGTATGTATCAAGAAGTGCCTTCATATAATAATCTAGTTACCATTTTTCAGCGATTTTAAAAATGTTTTTTGTTATTTGTGTTAACTGTCAGTGTCTGGTAATAAATATTAATTAAAATACGGCTTGCGGCCAATTATTAAATTCACAAACTTTAATTTTAAATCTGCTGGAATAAACAACAAATTATAATCCAAAATTTACGTATGGGTATAAATTTTTCCTTATTTATAATTATAACCTTAAAATTAATAATTTTGTTTGTTTGAGTACTGCTGTAAATTTATTTTCGCGCTCTAATTAGTAAAGATATCTACGAATCATGCCATCTTTTTCATCTCTTTCTAATGTTTTGTTTTTTATTCAAATAATTTGGAAGGTTAGTTGTCAACTTGCGTCACTATACGTTACTATGGATATGCAAATAATTATAATGATATAGACAGAGAAAGCATACAGTATTGAATATCGATACTTGTAGCAACGAACAGTCACTTATCAGCAATCCGACTATATGTTTAAATATCTCGTATCGTAGGCATTATGACCAAATAACAGCGAAGTGAAAAATAAAAAAGTTTTTCAGGTGTGTTGTAACGGTCGAAAAAATAGATTTATTACAATTCTAAGATACTAAAACATTGGGTGGACTCCGGCCAGCCAACTACATCGACGCCACGACACAACATCCACGGCTATAAGGTTCTGCTCTATATCTGATAGGATCAGGAGGAGTAGTCTACTGTGAACTGCTATAACCAGGCCAAACGATGACAAGAGATCGCCACTCGCGACTCCAAATAACAGTGAGACATCTGGTGGCGGCTTGGTAAATTAAACAGAAGCGTATATTTGTATTATATTTGTAGTGTGTTGTGCTGCAGTTTATGTGAATTAGGACGTATTTTTAAATATAGTGACTTAAATACAGTGCTTTTTTGCTGAAATATTGTTTGAACAGATAAATATTAAGAAAAAACTTTCTGACACATACGCTTCTCGTCGGCCATCAACTGTCGTACGCAGCGCCGCCAACGTTAGTTTGAGTCGCGAATAGTAAGCAACCAAGGCAACTAAACAGAGATCTGATTAAAAAACATCTACAAATAGAAACAAATCGTCGCAGTCATCCTTCTCCCAATGTTGACAAAGAGTCCAAGAAAGCGTTGTTAGACATGGCATGTAAACTCCTCCCTCCCCTGCTTACTCACCAGACATTGCCCCTTCTGATTACCACCTATTCAGGTCGATGCAACCTGCTTTGTCTGGTGAGCGCTTCTAGAATGACGAAGTGCGAAAATGGGTGGATGATTTGAGTTACGTCAAAAGATGACACGTTCTTTCAACGTGGAATCCGTTTACCGACTGACAGATGGCAGAAGGTCATAGATTCAGATGGCCAATATTTTGATTAAATACACTGCACCATTTATTTTATATAAATAAAGAAAAATTGTAAAAAATCTCATGAACTTTTGCAACAACCTAATAATAAAATTAAATTAAATAACATAATTATTTAAAACAGGTACATTTTTTTCCACTATACAAATAACTCATTATAAACTTTGTTAATAGAAAGAAAATGTGAAAAGGTATAGGGCATGTTTAAAGATTTCCGAAAAGAGATGAATAAAAGAGGACTGAAAGAAGAACAACACCAGGATAGACAATTCGGGAGATAACGCAGAGCTTTATAAAATGATAATAATAATAAAAAATTATAAAAAAGAAATGAGTTTTTCTATTACAACAAAAACATAAAAAGAAGATATACCAATACTTAAAGCTAACATAACTCAAATTTTGTTCATTAATAATGAGCAGATCAATATTATTTTTTTGATCAAGTCAAATTTTGTGCAACCCTACTTAGAAATATCATTGCCTACTCAGATGAGGAAACATCGTGAATGGATTATAAGTGGCAGTTACTACTATACACACTTCAGTAGACTGTTCCACTTATATGTAGTATAAAAACACCATTCGGAAATCAGAAAAATTCCTAATCCCGAAAAGTTCCTGGCCCCAGGATATCAGATAAGAGATTGTGTGCCGTGCTATTTGTGGTATTTAGTGTCGGTGGCAAGTGTTGAACTTGCGCACTCCTAAATATTTGAGCGCAATTATTTCATATCAATATAGCAAAAAAAAAAGAAATCCAAAATAGCGATAAAAAAGAAGGAATTCAAACTAGCCGATGAGAAAAAAATAATAATAATCAAACAAAGTATGCGCCCAACAAGAAGTTGCGCCCGTGGAGAGCGCCGCTTTCGACACACCCTAGTTACAGGCTTATCTTTACTATATTCTATTGATTGTCGCGACGGCGTAAATAAGCTCATTACTTTGATACTTCAAATAGAGCAATTTAATACTGCATGATATTTTTGGAACAAAACACTCGCATTGTTGGACTTCTTAATGTAATTGTGAAATGTTTTATATTTGATATTTTTTTACAATATATTCGTCATTTTTGTGAAACATTTTTGGCGTCAAGATTTTATAAAAGCTGACACATTTTTTAAGAATGGTAAACTTTTATGAATGACAGTCTGCCAAAAAATGTTAATAATAAAAATACAACATCTAGATATAAATATATAATATCTATATATATAATATCAGTGACATCAGCAAAGAAATCTTTATTTTAAGAACTGTATTTTTCACATGAATACCTACAAGATTTTTAATAAAGTCTATCAAGTTATGCAACAAAACTAAGAATATTGCAAAAATAGATCAAAACCAAAGTCATCATATATTTAACAGGATCTATTTAATATTGAATGAAAACATTTGGCACACTAAATTTGACTAGAACGCTTTTCATTACTAAAATTAACTAACATTAAAGGGATACTATTCAGTGCAAAATTATTTATTACATTAGCAATTACACACCATATAAATCAACTTTTAAACATATTATCATAGTTAATTTTATTTTAAAACATCATTTACGGCCGGTTGCTACAGAACGAGTTGGTTAAAATTATATGAGGTGCATGAACCTAGAAGACGGGCGTTTTTTTTTTTATAAAATTGTTTTTGTATGTCGTTTTGACTCGAGTTAGGCATAACTAGAGCTAAGTAAGACTCGAGTTAAAACATTTAAATCGTTTTTTAGCAACTGGCCATAAGAGATTTTTTTTATAATTAACTGTTTGTCTTTTTAGGTATAACCAAGACACCCTTTCACAATCCCTCATGTGTCTGTCTGTGTATACGGTTAAAACTGTGATTAAACATTTATTAAATTACTAGCAGACATACCCGGAGATATTCGGGAGAAAAATAATAATTTATCAAAAATATTTTAATTCGGAAAAATAAATGATTGCTGCACAATCAAACAATTCAAATTATTTCAATGATGAGTTAAATACCAACATATGTTACCTTCGATTTTAATTATTTAATTTACGAACGTTTAATTTATCATAATAGTTTTATGTAGGGTTTTAACAATGCACGATCTCTCATCAATTGGTACGCGTAACGCGTAAACATCACTCATTAGTAATATTAAAACCTTAGAGTTTGTCATATACTGCGTGACATTAAAAAAGGAACACCCAATATTTATGAATATATCGCAGTAATTTTCTGGATACATGTTTGTTTAGATTAAATCAAGAAACGATCAATTTTTCAACCATATCGATACACTGGTTTTTGCCTTAACATATTTTTGTTTTTAAAACATAATAGGCGAATTTGGACTTTTGTAGGTACAGTGAGCATTTGATTTTCGTACAGTACATTTCTAAGAGTTTCTTTGATCTGTTCATTATGCCTAGAATGAGAAGTCGCGCAAATTTTCATCAACTTCGTTAGTTTGATTGAGGGCGAATAGTACTCAATACTGTGGTGGGATGTTGTCGGGCATGGTTCCAGGAAGGCCGAACACGAAGAGCAGGAGGTATAGAACATCGCCGAAAAACCAAAGAACGCGAAGATCGCCACCTTACACTTTTGGCTCTAAGGGACCACTTCATTTCCACAACGGTAATTGCGGACCTAAGGTTTACAGAAAATTGAAGGCCTATTAGAATGCGAACCGATTATCACCGCATAAGAAGTTTTGAACTGATTCCATACCGTCCTCATCTTGTGTTACTCTTCACCCCTGAGCATCGACGTAACCGACTGGAGTGGTGCAGAGAACGATTACAATGGAACGCGGAATGGAATATGGTAATCTTTAGTGACGAACTCAGATTCTGTTTGGGTATGCATGATGGTCGGGCAAGGGTGAGAAGGCGATGTGGTGAAAGACGTGATCCTCCATTTTATGTGGAAAGGCCAGTGCACCGCACCGTTAGAGTTAAGGTGTAAGGAGCTATTGCTTATGGCAGTAAGTAACCTTTGTTCTTCATCAGAGGCAACATGACCGCCCAGCATTATATTCAGGAAGTTGTGGAAACACAAGTTCTACCTTACCTCAGGACCCTCTGCAATCAGAGGCGGATCATACATACGGGCTAATAGGGCTTAAGCCCTGGGCCCCGGATCCACAAGGGGCCCCCCAGCCTCTGGGGCAGATACCTTCTTGTTTGCTCTTCACTTACATTTGGGTGGTGAGGACTTTGGTGTCCCCAGGGCCGAATTTTGCTCTGTACTTATATTTGGGAGGTGAAGACCTTTTTTTGCTCTTCACTTAGATTTGGTAGGTGAGGACCTTTTTTTGCTCTTCACTTAGATTTGGGAGGTGAGGACATTTTTTTTGCTCTTCATTTAGATTTGAGAGGTGAGGACCTTTTTTTTGCTCTTCACTTAGATTTGGGAGGTGAGGAACTTTTTTTTTTGTTCTTCACTTATAAAAATATTCAACATAAGTGAAGAGCATGTGTAGAGCCCCTTGGCATTTTTAAGCCCTGGGCCCACAAAAAGCTAGATCCGCCACTGTCTGCAATCCACTGTTTCAACAAGACAATGCGCAACCAAATGTAGCCAGTGTTGCGTTGGACTACTTTGAGCATAATCAAATCAAATTGTTGCCTTGGCCACCAAGATCTCTTACGTGACATTACGGGACATTATGGGTTGAAGATTGCTAAATTTATCCCGTCCCCCACAGACACTAGTGGCATTTTGTCATAAGGTACAGGTAGACGTGGATGAGATACCTCAGGAGGAAATCGTTTGCCTAATTAGGAGTATGCCCAGAAGTGTAAATGAGTGCATAGTGCACCATGGTGGCTCAACCTATTATTAATTATTTTTCAGATTCTAACTGTCCGATTTTCTTAAAATTTTGATCGTTTACTTAGCTTGCCCTAACAAACATGTATACCAAAAATTATTAAAATGAACTAATTATTACTGGGTGTTCTTTTTTTAATGTCACGCAGTATATATATTTTTGATATATCTCTTACAATTTAGCTGTCGTAACGATTTTATTGTTCCGCACGCAAGATTTTTTCCGACTTATTTCCGTCCATAGGCCCTAAAAACATGTACACCATTTAAAAACAGATTATATTTTGCACCATTAATTCCGAGTCCTAAAGAGTAACTGTGCAAAATTTGATCTAAATCGGTTAAACGCCCTAGGAATGTATAGCGAACAAGCAAACAAACAAACAATTCTCCTATTTTATATATATAGAGATAAATTATTATTTTTTTATTTCGTATGTGGTTGTCTGTCTGTATGGTTGTATATACTATTCACAATTTAAAAAGGTTGGCCATGAATTCCTAAATACTGTGGACCTGAAGTTGGCAATAGATGTAGCGAGTGGTTTATTATTATTATTATTTATGATTTATTATTATTATTTTTATACACATTGGCATATCAAATTTTGTAAATTTCGTTATGATATTGGCAGAAAATACTTTTACAATTTAAAATTTAAGTCATTGTGACGGTGATTCGTCTTCTAATGGATGTTCTGCTATTAGTATTCGACGTACGTTTATTATCTCACTCTCGTGTGTATCTTGCTAATATTGTCAAACATAAAGCTTGTCCTTTATATCGTTTTATATTTTGATGAGTCTGTTTTAAAAATTAACTAATGGATGTTCTGCTATTAGTATTCGACGTACGTTTATTATCTCACTCTCGTGTGTATCTTGCTAATATTGTCAAACATAAAGCTTGTCCTTTATATCGTTTTATATTTTGATGAGTCTGTTTTAAAAATTAACGAAAATGAAAAAATTTACGTCATTTGCGCTCATATTAATCTAAGACACCACTGTGGTCAGTTACGTCACTAAAGGCCGCGCTTGAAATTGTTTAATATTTAATAATTAATAACTTTTTTCTGGAGTAAATTATTATTTTTTTGCTTCATACTATTATAAAAAATTTCATTAATTTAATATCATTCTACAAGTCTCTTGTAGTGATAGAAATTTGAAATAAATAATTACTACCATATAAACGAACATTTTTCAATTCCTTCTAACATTTCTCTTCCTCTCCACGACACCAATTTATGTATTTTAATGTATCAAAATAAAATAACTTGACATGTACTTAATAAAAAAAATAAAAAAATCATTCCACATATTTAATAACTCATTATAAAATTGCCAATGTAATAGAACAAAGACGTCCATAGCTACTGATATCTTTTTAATTAGTGAATGAAGTATTAGTGTTGAGCAACAAACATAGATTAACAACAACAAAATTAATTTTAACTGGATACGAAAAAAAAAAAAAGTGCATGAAAATGTTATCACATAGATACCTACGAGACCCTGAAATGCGTGCAAATTCACATTCCATATTAAATTTTTGATCTCCTTTAACTAACAATGAACGAATAATAAAATAATTGTTATTTTTAAGTCATTTGGTTTTATATTATTCATTGTTAAAAAATAAATAAATGTTATTAATAAGAATAATGTCATAATCTCTATTGTAATACGCAAAGTGTTTCTTAGTAAAACTGGCGTATGTCATGGGAAATAAGTGAAAAATTAACAAGTTTTCATCTATAATTACGTTACTGTTTCCTAGTTTATTTCCATAGGGAAATTTTCTAGCTAATAACGTAATTGTAAATAAGAACGTGTTATCAATGCCTAGCAAACTATTCGGTGAATAAAATGTTGAGTTTTAAGTCTTGTCCACTTAAGTAAAAATTTTCATCAAATGCAACACAACGTAAATTCTTGTGCGAGCTAACAAATTTATTGCAGTGTGGACGTGTTCGCCACATATGAACGAACGAAAGCAAAATTTTTCGCCACATAGCGCGAACACGGTCTGTTCGTTGTACTGATTATCGTGATACGCCGAGACCAACAAATTAAGAAAAAGGAAGCACGTATCTTATATCATTCCTAAATTATAACTGTTTTGCTGCGTACAGTGCGACCAAAATAAGAAATAAAAAACAGAATTGTGCGAGATCTGTAGACATTATTTTATTTTTCCATAGCCAACCCTTATGTAATTACTTTCTGAATTCATGGTACAAAAAATATTTGAGATTATTTGGTTAAAATACAACTATTTTTGATTTAATAAAAATTTGTTTTTCGCTCTGTTGGTCAAACTATCATTTTATATGCTGAGTAATGGTTCATATCGGGTATGCAAGATGAGCCAACGTACATATATATACATTTAAGTCGTGAATTATATTTAAATGAATTTTTAATATTTTTGCTTATAATTTTGATTATTTTTATATTTAAAAATAAGTATCGCAAATCTAGGGTATAAGAAACAAAATTACCGTGAAATGACTATCCCTAGCGCTGCCAGTTACTACATATGGGACAAAACTCTCACATTAAAATCGTCAGAGAAACCACTTGTTGCATCCACGGGGAAGGCGATGCTAGGATCTTTCAGGTTGACAAACATATACTTGGATCGAAAAACAAACAGATGTATGTTACGAATAGAACAAAACTAAACTGGAAATTGGCTGGAGTTATGGCGAGTTGGTCTGACTGAAGGTGGACAAGAAATATTCTTACATCGACATCACGAGACACTACTAATTGTCACATATTAGATCAGGGACGAGCTGGGACAAGAATTTGGCTCTGGCACCTTAAAGGCCATTTGCGTAGTTCACAAAATAAAAACAGTGGTGCAAGTTACGTTTATATCAACATCATCAAAGACTGTCAAACGGTGGTTTCTCGAATAAGATAGAGTTTTGTTCAAAATACTTTTTAAACTCAAATCAAGCCATTCTGGTTCTCCTGTTACTAAATCTTTACTACCAAAACCTAAACTAATTATCCAGCTTTTAAGTACACAGTATTTTTTATGGGTTCTAACGTTAAAAATTAGACTGAGTTTAGTTCGATTTTTATTTCTAATAATCCAATTTTTAAGAGCACAGTGTCTTTACATGATTAAAATTAATGAATTATTTAAACTATTGAAGTAAATAACTATAAAACACATGAACAAATAATAAATCATGTCATAAATTGTAGGACCCATCGTTTGAATTTGTTTATAATTTTAGCTTACGAACACATCGGCGCTCCATGCTAACGCATGCGCGTAAATCCGTACTAGATATTGCAGTTCCAATCGACAACACGGGACTACTAAGTGTAGAGGTAGACCACATATTAGATCAAGGCGGCTAGGGAAAGAATTAGGCTTTAGTACCTTCAGAACCGTCGGCTAGCTAACTACTGTGGGCTGTTGAAACGCCATCGGCGGCCCACTAGCCCGTTTTAGTACCGGTCCAAATGACCAGTCCGCCCTCTATCAGATGGACGGATTAATAAATATATGGTCTATTGTTAGCCCAAAACAGAGGTTTGGAAGAGTAATAGAAGCCTTATTCAGCAGTAAACGAAGCCGACTAGTATCTGCTGATGTGTGGACAAATGTATAAAAAAAAAACAAGCAAAAAGCATGCAGAACTGCTTGGATACTCCAGTACACTAAAGTTTCAGATAAAAACTATTAGGCTGCACACCACTGCTTACTGTACTGCCTCTAGTGGAAGAACTCCTAGCGCGATTTTTTTTCTAAAGCGTTTTACAATATTTCGAACAGTGCGAATATAAAAGTTTAAAGTAGATTTACCTCAGACGAATATATCCATCTAAATAATTTAAATGATTTGACTAGCACCCAACATGGCCAAACTTGTTTCTTTAGTCAGATTTAGTTTATTATTTAGACATAAAATTGTTTCTAGTGGTACGCATTAGCTACTGTGTCTACTATACATATAATGCAATATGTCACTTTTGTAACCTTTTGAACTTCTAATTTCGCGACCTAGTTTTTAAATATCATATCCCCAAGAAATTCCAATATTTTTCTCACTAAATACTAAATTAAAAATAAATAATACAAAAGCTTTAAATTTTTTTTAATAACTTAAAGATGTGATTCTGAACTACGCTTTTTTGTAGAAATAACAATAAATAAATATATTTACTACAACTGGCATCTCATTTTAGTGTTAAAAGGTAATAATTTGTTTGTATACTATGTGCACTGTACACGAGTGTTGGTATTATCTTAAGAATACTATCTTTGTGTTCCTACTTAAGGCCTTATCACACTAGAGTTAATATTAACGTCTTGACTTGGAAAATTAAAGTTTTTACATTCGAATCGAAGACATTTACGTGTGATAGTATGAAAAAGAAAACCTAGGTTTTAAAGACTAGGCAAGTGGAACAAGTTTCAATTCCTGTGTCTATTTATCCAGGTTTGTCAAAAAGCGCGTGCGCCAACTAATGCTCTCTCGCTCTTAGCAGTTTTGCGTCTTTGTCTTTTTTTTACGTTGAGCTTAGTTTGTTGTATAATTGTTATTTTCGAATGTAATATTTAAAAAAAAATGATTTTGGAAGAACAACTAATTAATTTAGTGAAACCTCATAAATAAACTTTTCAAATTAAAACTGTTAACTGTCATAATAACACAATGTTCAAATACTGTGTGATAAGACAAAACCTAAAGACGTGGATCCTGAAAAAAAACCTACAAAATTAAAACTTAGATAGCGTTCTAGTGTGATACGCCCTTTTTGAAGAACTTCTACGTTCCTACTTAAAAATAACGACATTCTCAGCAGGTGCAATTAAGTAGTTCGCAGACATTTTATGCAAAACCCATTAAAATATAAATCTTCATCATTGTCTTTGTAAATGGTTAAATACTGTCCGCTCACAAAGATAATGATAAAATTTATATTTAATTGGTTTTGCATAAAAAGGCAGCGGCTTAGTAATAAGCAGAGTCCGGACAAATATATGCAACGACCAATTAAAAATCTAATTAATCAGTATCCATGAGCATAATTTTTAAACTTAAAAAAGGAATCTATTTGAATAACATGTAGTATATATTTTATTTTAAAAAGTATGCCAATGAATACTGTATAATTATATTTTAATTAGTCATTGCATATGCCTGTCCGGTCACTGGTGATAAGTAGAGTGCGGCCAGTTTAGGAATTAATACTTTTTAGATCAAGTCTTTCCATCTTCAGGTAAAGCTCTAGGTAATTATTTGACAGATAAGGTTATGTGATACTTTCTGTGCTGAATAAATGTAATCCCATCTTTCAATACAAATGCATCAATCGGATAGTTATCTAACGGATCATGAGACTGACGTATTGAATTCATTGATTGGTATTGACATTTAGTCAGCAGATGAAGTTCCAGATAACCTTATCAGTCAGATAGTTACCTACATGTTTACCTGAAGGTGAAAAAACCTTAATTCTACTTAATGAAAAAAAAATAACTATTGTTCTTTCTAAGTTAATAGGATTAATAAGTATTAAGGTCTAAAATGGCCGCTTTCTAGTAATAAGTTATAAGAACCAATAGAGTTATTTTGCAGGCGTATCAAATATCGCGACCATTGTCGATCTAACATGGATAACCCAATACATTGCGTGAGTTGAGTCGACAAATAGACAACCGGTGCAATAAAATCGTTTTTACACACAATCTGACTTGAAATCAATCCGAATGAGAGAATGAAACTTTAAATATATAATTTAATACTTTGCATGTTTGTCGTAAATGTCTAAATATCTTAATATTATACATGTTTCTGCCTTATTTGTATCTGAATGATTCTATACGAGGCTTGATACAAAAATAAGCAGACTGCGCAAGTTGCGTAATGCCTAATCTAGTTGTAAGGCGGAAATAATGGACTTGATATGATGCAGTTATCATTTGTGAATTGACTGCCGTTGCATTTGTTTCATGAAGTTGTTACATTCGAATTTCATAGCGGTTTTTGTAATTCGATTCTCTTCAGCCCGTTGATTTTTAATATGGAACTAAACGAAGAGCATCGTGTCTGTGTGGAATTTAGTCTCAAATTTGGAAAGACGGCGATAGAAACATTTGAATTTTTGAAAACAGCTTATCGAGAATATGCTCTGAACCGATCTGCGTGGTTCAAATAGTTGTGGCGTTTGAAAGTTGATAGAAATTCAGTCCAAGATGATAAGAGTTTGGGTGAGAGGCGGTAATTAATATTAAGCGCGGTTAAGCGACGTTTAAGAGCGCAAGAAACCCAGTTTTTCTTCATAATTTTATTCAAAAGTAAAAGTATTTTATTGTTTTTATAAGAATAATACGAATTAAATTATTAATAATTTATTTGTACAATTAATTTAATGTTTCTCAATTTGAAAAAACGCGAAGCCCTATAAAGCGCGAGGCGGGAGCCAGGACGAAGACCCATTTTTTCACTTTTCTGTTTGAACCAGCTGAGTCCAGGCCAGGAGACCATTTTTCGGTATAGGGACTTAAATTTCTAGTTACGCCGCTGGTTTTGGTAGGCTTTCAATTATTAAAATTAACCATGGATGGGCAACAACAGGTGAATGGGCAACAACAAGTGCATGGCCAACAACAGGTGAACGGGTAAAATAATAATAATAGGACAGAGAAGGTAAGTTCTCCATTTCTAGACCGCCGGTCATAGATATGAAAGCCACTGGGTCAGTGTGTAAAAATCCCTGTACGAGGGTTACCTTTTATGTTTTGGCAAACGACCACTAGATGGCAATATTGAGATGTGTCATTACTATATTCGTAAAATTTGACATTTGTTATTGTGAAATCAGTGGCAGCTTATAAATTGACCGAGTAGTTTGTTGACAGTGAGCGTTTAAAAAAAAGTTTGTGAAAAAATGGATATTACTCGTGAAGGTTTTCGTTGGATGATTTTTTAAGATTTTAGTAAAGGCGTAACTCAACAACAATACATAGATTCGCTTCGTTCAACTTTTGGTAATGAAGCACCACCAGAAAAGACTATTTACAATTGGTTTGCAGAATTTCATCGTGGTCGTGCGTCCGTCACTGATGAATCTCGTGAAGGTCGACCAAAATCGGTTGTGATTCAAAAAAACATCGACGCTGTACGCAAAATGATTGAAGAAGATCGGCATGTGACTTACCGTGAGATAGAGGCATCCTTTGGCATATCGCAGACTGCAATACATTCGATTTTGCATGATCATTTTGCTGTGAAAAAGATCTGTTCCCGATGGATTCCGCATAATTTGATCGAAGCTCAAAAAAAAGCTTGTGTGGATTGGTGTAAGGGAATGCTAAAAAAAATCAACCTAGGCACTGCAAAATCCGTATACAACATCGTTACAGGTGACGAAACTTGGAATTATTCATATGGACCGGAAACTAAGGAATAATCCACTGTTTGGGTTTTCCAAGATGAACCGAAACCCACAAAAGTTGTTCGTTCACGAAGCATTTCCAAGAAAATGATCGCTTGTTTCTTCGGTTGTACTGGACATGTCACAACCATGTCTTTAGAGGATCAGAGAACAGTTAATGCTGAATGATATACAATAATTTG
Organism: Liopterus haemorrhoidalis; assembly: GCA_963971575.1. Classification (NCBI taxonomy): domain Eukaryota; kingdom Metazoa; phylum Arthropoda; class Insecta; order Coleoptera; family Dytiscidae; genus Liopterus; species Liopterus haemorrhoidalis. Next base: position 18,212,955 of record OZ020621.1, read on the forward strand.
TTTGCCAGAAGTCATCGATAAAATCAGGAGAAACAACCAAAAACGACGCAACATTCTTCATCATGACAATGCAAGCTCCCACACAGCACGTCTAACAATTGATTATTTGAAGGAGAAAAACATCGAATTAATGTCTCGTTACCTGTTTATCATTCACCTGATTTATCCCCTAACGACATTTTTTGGTTCCCCAATGTCACACAAAAAATGCGTGGACAGCGATTTTCATCACCTCAAGAAGCTGTTGAAGCCTTCGAAAACCATGTTTTTGAGACACCAACTTGAGAGTGGAAAAAAAGTTTCGAGAATTGGTTTGAATACATGCAAAAGTGTATAAATCTTAAAGGCGAATATTTTGAAAAGCAATAAAACAGTTGTTCAAAAAATTCTTTCTTAGTTTTTGTAAAAACTTAAATGGTAGCCCTCGTATAAGCAGTAAATGAATATTTTGTAAAAAAAGAAATATCTTGGAGTTCTGAAAAGATAACCTGAGTCAATAAAGAAGGCATGACTAGACAGCTGAAAAATAAATCATAGATGTTGCATCACGACAACGCACGTGCTCACACTTCCCTTATAATTCAGCAATTTTTGACGAAGTACAAAGTAAGGCCGCGGTCTGACTGATCGAGTGCTATCAATCGTTTGCTGTCGATCAAATTTCAAACACACGTTAACTAAGGGCATGCGTCGCACTGAACCATCGTTTGCTGTCAAGTAGCATCAAGTTGTTTGCATTTCAAACCGGTTTGAATTTCACACGACGCCCGAGGCAATAACACATGCGCATTTAAGCATATACAGTCCATAACCATATATTATTTGACAGTTGGATTGTCAATTTTTGCGCATACACACTAATATTGTATTAAAAACAACTTATTGCCCAAATATTACCTCAAAAATTAAAATTAACTGTTTGATAGTATTATTTTAGGTTGGAATATGCACTATTTGACAAGTGAGAAACAAATTTACTTGACACTGAATGATCGGTAATACTCGGTCAGTCAGACCAGTTATTAAATTTTTAAATGACACTACACGACTCGGCGCTACGTTACACGACGGCGCTCGATCAATCAGACTGCTGCCTTACTTGTTCCCCATCGTTTTTACTCACCTGACTTTGCCCCCCTGTTACTTTTGTCCCAAAATTCAAGAGTTCGTTAAAAGGACTTCATTTTCATAGGGTTGAAGAGATTTAAAAAAAAAAAATCAGAAACTGATCTAAAAATTATTTCTAAAAGTGCGTATATGTGTTTCCACAAAATGAAAAAGACGCTAGCAGCGATGAATAGCCGCAGAAGGCAGTATTTGGAAGATGATAATTTAAATATAAAATAATTTCTTATTAAAGTTTTACTACGTTAACTTGTGACTTATTAATTTATTTTTATTAAACCTCGTAAAGAATTGTTTCCTAGTAATACTTTTCTAGTCATTAAATTTATTTAGTTAATAAATTCTCTTTTAATACGTTTGACGCATAAAGAACAAAAACATGTAATGATCAAGTTCTGGCATGGAACTCATTCATAACACAGACATATTAATTTAATATTAGTAGTATAAAAACATTCCCTGTATTTATATCACTCATGTAAAAAACAAACTGCAGCCAGGCTGCCGGAACACATTTTGGCAGGCGTATGGTCATAAAAGGTTCATAATCCTATGAGACCCATACTTATTTAATTAATCCTGAAACCTTTCTACCTTACGGTGTAAGGCTAATGATACCAATGTTCATAACTATGCTCTGTTCAAGAATGAGAGTAATAAAAAAGCCTGATTGACACTGCTCAACAAAAGTATTACGATTGGGAAGTATAGTCGGATTTCTGATAAGTGACTGTTCGTTGCTACAAGTATCGATATTCAATACTATATGCATTCTGTCTATATCAGTGTTTCTCCACAGGTGGTCCCCAGAAAAATTTTAGTGGTCCATGAAAGTTTTATACGTGTTTTTTGCAGTTTTTTTTTTTTTATTTTTATGCACATTTTTCATGTAAATAATTTATAATTTGTTTATTTTCTGTAAACTTTCTGTGATATTCTACAAATAAAATAAATGTATTTAGTAGCACATTAAATATATTTATTTTCTTGCAAAAAATGAACCAACAATTATTATTAGTGGTCCGCGTTAGAAAATTATATATTATACTGGTCCCCGGTGCGTTTTTGGTTGAGAAATACTGGTCTATATCATTATAATTATTTGCATACCCATAGTAACGTATAGTGACCCAAGTTGACAACTAACCTTCAAAATTATTTGAATAAAAAACAAAGCATTAGAAAGAAACGGCATGATTCGTAGATATATTTACTAATTAGAACGCGAAAATAAATTTACAGCAGTACTCAAACAAACAAAATTATTAATTTTAAGGTAATAATTATAAATAAGGAAAAATTTATACTCGTAAATTTTGGATTATAATTTGTTGTTTATTCCAGCAGATTTAAAATTAAAGTTTGTGAATTTAATAACTGGCCGCAAGCCATATTTTAATTGATATTTATTACCAGACACTGACAGTTAAGACAAATAACAAAAAACATTTTTAAAATCGCTGAAAAATGGTAACTAGATTATTATATGAATGCACTACTTGATTAGGGTGACCATTTTCGTAAGAAGGCAATGCGGGACGGAGCAAAAAAAAGGTCCTCATCTCCCAAAATCCAAGTGAAGAACAAAAAAAAAGGTCTTCCCCTCCCAAATCCAAGTGAAGAGCAAAAAAAAAGGTTCTCATCTCCCAAAATTCAAGTGAAGGGCAAAACAAAAAAAGGTCTTCACCTCCCAAATCCAAGTGAAGAGCAAAAAAAATAATTCCTCACCTCCCAAATCCAAAACGTTAAAATGCGGGACTTTTGCGGGACGCATCTTAATGCGGGACGAAATGTTAAAATGCGGGACGAATGGTCACCCTATACTTGAGTACATGTAACAGTCACCTATCAGCAATCCGACTATAGTACTAAGATTGAGACGCAAGAGGTTAGGTATAAACCAAGAAGGCACTACCACTTCTACAGTGTAAAACTGACCTAGGAACAACCAATCAAATGCCGATCTTTTCGTACACGTTTAAAATTTACTCTCTTCCATTTTTGGACAGACTATAGTTCGCGAAATTTTTAGTGATAAGTTTGTAATTTCTATCAGCGGCGAAGACTGCAGTTAATGTTATTAGTTTTATTTATATTTATCTATTTATTATAGTGCATTTAAAATGAAAGTATCCCTTTAATATAACATTATACTAAAAGACTAAAGAGAGCATCGTATTTATTGCATATAATAATGTTATCACGTTTTTAATTTCTATTATTGCTTTAACAATGTTATCTTCAGTCTTTATATTGTGACTAATATTGACTAGAATTAATTTTGTCGTACGACAAATGGAAAACAACCTTTGATCGTCCGTTCTAAGGTGGCTTCTAGTTCTTGGTCTACTTGAAGGGCCTCCGGACATGGGCGCGGCGCTCCTGGGAACGCCACCAGCACTATACTCATGTTATCCCTACTTCCCTGCAAAATAAACACATTTATTAACATCTCTTAAATCGAAATACATCGTTCAACATATTTTATACTATACTACTAAAAATAGTAAGTGCAACTACCGCGGAATATGCATTCTGCGCGTGTGGCACACATGTTTTTTCCTACGATTATCGTTTTTCAATAAGTATAACCAAGAATATACGACGTAAATATTGTTCACAACCAATCTAGCACCCCAATCAACTGACTGTCTTGACACCCCCTTAATCCGGCCCTGTGTCTTATTAATTATTTCTGTAATTTCCTTCTAATTTGTTTTATTTACAATTTTATTTTATTTACGTGCAATATGTTTTTGTATTTTCATTTTTATGTTCCTAAATTGTATATTGTTTTCGTTTGAGAATAAAATTTTTAATTAAGTTCTATTTCTATTGTATTTTCAATTTTATATTTGAAAAACAAGGATAAGAAGAGTTTTTGGTAAATAAAATTAAACCAAAATGTATACCGGTAGATATTTGATATTAAATTCGAGTTTAACTTGTTATTCGAACCGGAACCGAACCGGAATTTTTAGACGAACCGAAACCGAAACTGGAACGAAAAATATTTACTTGGAAAGTAACCGTAAACCGGAACGAAATAAATTTGGGTTCGACTCTCTGATTATAAGTACAGCCTAAGGGCCTATAACGTTACGTGCGGTGTTATGGAGAGTTTTGGCAAACGGTATATACCGGGTGAATTATTTAAGGAGCAACATACATGTTTCACATATAATGTTAATAAAGTGAGTTATTTCAAAAGCAACATAGCCATTAAACAAATGCTTATCGTATCCATAGAAAAGACAAAATATTATTTTTAAAATATTTTTTGGACTAAGGGCCGAGAGTTCCAGTTGCTAATAAACTGTCCAATAAGTTTATTAGCAACATAATTTTTTTTCCGAGAGTTCCACCCCGAAATAGTTATTAGGTTGCTAATAAATAGGCTTATTTGTCTAATAACTTATAGGCAACATGAAGTGCTTAATAAAGTGACATATAACCAAAAACAAGTTCGCAAAATGTGTTAATATTTCAATTTTAATTGAAAAACATTATAATTTTAAAAGAATATACGAATGTTTAGTTTTTAAACATTTCAATAATGGTGATTTTAGTGTTTTATATACATTTTAGTTGTATTTTGACGAAATCGACGATCTGTTTGGATGAATTTATAAATTATGGACAACCGTTTTTAGAATATTTTGGGCATTTATTGTAAATGTGATATATAAAGAACAATATATAAATATATATCTTTTAATAAACATTGTCTTTTATTTTTATATATGTATTTATTTCAATTACGATTACAACACATTACAAACAATACTTTAAGCATTACTATTTATATAAAAATGATAGAAAATAAGAAGACAGACGCAATTATTGGCAGAATAATGAAGATGTGTAGCTGAAAATTGCTGATAAGTTTAATTCATATTGTTTAAGGAATGTAAAATAAAGCAAAATATGGCTGTCTTCTTATTTTCATTCACTTTTGTATTATAAAATGTTATTTTTATTAACGTCTCTTCTATCTATATTGTTTCCCTTTTTCTGTGATAATATTTGTTAAACGCCGTTTAATTGTCATTTTAACAGTAACACAAAAAATATACGTAACGTCATTGAATGTTAAGTCAAACTATTTATTGTCAAAATATTTAATGTCAAAATATTCAGTGTCAAAATTTCATCTCACTTTAGCTCTACAAATTTACGTATAGCTCTATCCCTCTTGCACCGTGTTACTATCTTCATAAGAAATACCAATACAAAAACAAAATATTATGTTGCTAATAAACTATTAGAAGGATTTTGTAACTTGGAAATCACCAATAAATTTATTAGCTTCATAAATATATTATGTGTCTAATAACTATTAGGGAGTTTATTAGGAACTGGAACTCTCGGCCCTTAGCTACTAAGGACATTATTATTTTTGTTTGTATGTAAAGATAAACAAACTAATAAAAATTCATTTATTGTTTCTAATTTACTACTTTTTAGCCGTCTAGGAACTTTATCATGTCAAATAACTATTATATCTAATCACCATTGCATATCTGTTGCCATGGATATGAGCTTGCTTTCATAATTTGCTATGTTGCTTTTGAAATAACTTACTTCATTAACATTATATCTGAAACATGTATGTTGCTCCTTAAATAATTCACCCGGTATAACTAATGTACAACGACCATCATTATGTCAAATCAAAGTCGTAGTATATTGTTTATCGTTGTATGGAAAAACAGTTACATAACCTCACTTAGTTTTCACGATTAGCCCTTCCCTTAATACATAATCGGATATACCATGAGTTCAAAAAGTAATTACATAAGGGTTGGCTATGGAAAAATTAAATAATGTCTACTTAATCTTTATATATTATTATAACAATATAAACTTACGACATAAAACAACAGTGATAACAGTTAATTAATTCTAAAGCTTGCAGTAGACATTATTTCATTTTTCCATAGCCAACCCTTATGTAATTACTTTTTGAACTCATGGTATTTAAGACAACAATGTTACGTCCATTCTACATTATACTTTTTTCAATACTATCCAACTCTGACGTCATTTCAACTTTTGATACTACAGAATATAGATGGGGAAAAAAATAAGAGACAGTGAAAAATTTTATATCTTCCATCTCTTATTACTTTTCATTGCCAACTTAAAAATTTTTAGGTTCAGATGGCAGACAACAATTTGGTTATAGTGAACCAATTTATAAATATTGTTTAATTGTGCTAAGTTTATATTTCTATATATGATCCAAATAAACTTTTTATCAACTTAATAAACTAGTAAAAGTTAAGTTGTAAACAAAAACTAAAAAGTTGGTGTTGGTACGATTGAAAAGTACAGAACTGTCATCCAAAACTACCCCCGGTCAAATTTTTGATTGACAGTTCTGTACTTTTCAGTCGTACCAACACCAAATTTTTAGTTTTTGTTTACAACTTAACTTTTAGTAGTTTATTAAGTTGATAAGAAGTTTATTTGGATCATATAATTAAATATAAACTTAGCACAATTAAACAATATTTATAAATTGGTTCACTATAACCAAATTGTTGTCTGCCATCTGAACCTAAAAATTTTTAAGTTGGCAATGAAAAGTAATAAGAGATGGAAGATATAAAATTTTTCACTGTCTCTTATTTTTTTCCCCCACTATATTCTGTAGTATCAAAAGTTGAAATGACGTCAGAGTTGGATAGTATTGAAAAAAGTATAATGTAGAATGGACTTTATTTTATATATTAAAACATACAATAAAAGGTATATAGGTCTATCAAAACAATTTACCATTGTAAATATTTTTAATTGTCCTCTTTTAGGTTATAAGTAAACGTTATAAATACAACGTAAAAGCTATACGATAAACTTGAGAAACAAAGACGTACTCCGTCATTTGAACTACGTTAATAATTACCGTAACCATGCATAGTTATGTTTTCAGGTGATTTTAACATTTAACCGACTAACTAACTAAATAACTCTCTAATGTTATCCCAATTTACGTAATGTTAAAGTGACTGATTTTTTTCTAAATATAGTGTAGTAGAAATAAATGCTATATCTCAATCAAGTCCCTGTCAACCACAACAAAACTAAAACTAGATTGTCTCTTAAGATCATACACAAAATCCGAAGTTTAGAATTGACAATGTTAAAACGGTTTCACACGAATCGTGAATCATGATATGAGTATGAGACTCACGTAGCCGGGAATCCGACTCGCATATTCAGGATCCGCATCCACAGCCTTTGTAAATATAAATATCCGCATCCGCAAAAATATCCGCACAACAGGATTTGCTGTTGGCTTGGAAATAACTAACATGTTTTGCTTTATTTGGCATATCGCTGCTCTAAAACAATAGTGAAAATTTATGAATTTTATCACTGGATTATACATTACTGGGTCCAGAAATATGTTTTCTATCTAATGTCGTACTGAGATTAAAATATAAGGATGTAAATTACAATTATTCGACTGTCTTAAACCAAATTAAAAAAAGGTGAAACTAATAGCGTGTTCGATTGGGTGCTCTACTATGCACTCGGGTCACTTGACGAGCAAGTGTCGTATGCGATTGGGCGAGCATTCGCTCTAGAGTTGATAAAATTTGTATTAGATTGGGAACGGTAACTGCTCTGAGAGTGCACTGCGAACACTTTTTCTTGCTCTGGCTAAAGAGTCAGAGCAACAGTAAAGTAGTGATGTATCTTTTTGTATAATAAATCAAATTGGGAAATTAAAAGACAAAATTATTTTAAAAAGGTAACATTTTAAGAATATAAATAAACAGAAAACAAATAAATTATTGCAATCACAAAAATAAAATAATAAAAATTATACATTAAGTAATTTCCTGCACTGTTTACGCAAGGAAATCACTGTATTTTTAACTAATTAATAATAACAATAATAAAAACGTATTCAATTGGGAGTTGCTCTGGCGCGCTCGGTAGTAATACTCGGATAGAGCATGACGTCATTTACTCGCTCGCAGAGCAATTCTAGAGTGACCCAATAGAATACGCCATTAGTTTCTCACTATTGTTGAGCAGCGATATATAGAAATAATTAAACGGATTAATTTATCACATTTATGATCAATAAATAACAAGGAAATAGGTATTTCCTTGAGATCAGCAAATAAAAAAAAATCAGCTGTGGCCACTACAGGACCGACCGCCATCATATGGTACTTAAATACATTCTAGCAGCAGAGTAGAAATAACTTGGCCTAATATTTTCTAACAGAGATATTATTTTTCATGACCATGGAAACGTTACACATAAGTATGAAAAAATTGAGACAAAAAAATTTTACAAAAATTTTTCGAAATTTTTCGTTTTATCAGAAAACGTCTCAAATAAAAGTTATTAGTTGTTGCATTTATAGTAACTTTTGTTCAATAAATTTTTTCGAAATATTTTTCTGTTGCTAAATATTCGCAAAAATCGACACGAGTAAACTCCCATTTCTAGTCTACTCGTGTCGATTTTTGCGAATATTTAGCAACAGAAAAATATTTCGAAAAAATTTATTGAACAAAAGTTACTATAAATGCAACAACTAATAACTTTTATTTGAGAAGTTTTCTGACAAAACGAAAAATTTCGAAAAATTTTTGTAAAATTTTTTTAAGTCTCAATTTTTTCATACTTATGTGTAACGTTTCCATGGTCATTAACTCCCATTTCTAGTCAACCGATTTTTACCAAACGTTGATCAACTCGTGTCATTGATGTCAAAAGCTTAAATATGCAGTTCCATAAAAATCCTTTTAGCCGAATTTGCTCTGCACGTGTACACAGACAGACGGACGGACGGACGGACAGACGGACAGACAGACAGACAGACAGACAGACAGACAGACAGACGGACGGACAGACATCATGGTAAAAATAGTCAAAACGTAATGTAGGGACCTCAATTCGTGGAGATCCATCGAAGTAAATTCTTAAAATTCATCCTATTATTAAAAGATGAAAGTTGTAGGACGATTTCACGAATATTAAGATATTTTTTTATTTTTTTAAAATTTGATATGAGCTTCATAATATTTTTAAATGTGGCAAATTACCATGGTTATTTTTTACTAATATTTCCTAAAATGCAAAATAAGGCAATGCATTACATAATTATTTTTAAATTAAAAAACTGGCAATAAATCCAAAGAAATTGTTGCATCTACGACTGTTATATAAACTCTACTATATTTAACTATTTAAGTAAGCGTAAAGTAGGTCTTTATGAGAAGAGTAAAAAACGTAAAAAGTGCCGTAACGTATCATTATTTCACTCTTGCTATAAGCACAATACAAATGCCAGCGAGACATTTCTGGGGTTCGATACATTTCGCGTCTTCCGTGGGAAGAAGCGTCTAACGAAGATTTTATGTTCTCGCGAATATGCGGATATGATATTTTATCCGCATCCGATCAGCATCCGCACGATTTAAATGATAATATATCCACATCCGCAGAAAAATTGCGGATATCTACGGATTTGCATGGCTCTAGCCATAAGGAATACCAGGCGAAGCTCGGTAGGTCGGTACCACCATTGGGACCGGTTGGCCGGCCGACACCATATATGTACTATTATTATTTTTGTATAGTTTATCAAAAGCACCGAATTATAAACATAAAGATATCAACGAATGCGACCAATGTTCTATTATTGTTAGATATATCTAAAACAATGTAATACGTTAAAGACTAATTTCAATTTTTAATAGTTCTGATACAAGTGAAAAGGGAATTTGAATTGGCCGCTTCTCGTTTAATTTTTTTAATAAATACTCAAAATTACATAGTTAGTTTTACACAAAGAGTTGCAAATATGCAAGGACAGTACAAAGGTTTTACTGAATGGTTGAATGAAGCATCTCCACGACAATTTCATGTTTGATGTTATACACATGTACTTAATTTAGCTATGACAGATTGTGCGAAAATCATTTTAAGTGATGAAGAAGTAACTTTGACAATGGTGAAACACAACAAAATGTTATCATTTAACAACCTTTTATCCATAAATGAGTAGATATAATTGGCGCAATTAAATATATTGTGATATCGACATACTCCATCCATCAAGTCAATTTTGATAATACAGTCAGCGTCCGCTTAACGTACACAATGCGTACACAGATTCCCGTACGTTAATCGAACGTACGTTAAGCGGACGGTATATTTCAGTATAAATGCATGTAAATACGACTAATTGGTACATACTTTCGGTCCCTATGTTCATACTAACGTACATGTTTTTTTTTTTTGTATAAATAACCAATATTCATTGATTGTTTTGAAGTTATATTTAGGCAAGATTCGCGTATGAAGCTTGAAATACAGTGTTACCAACTTCTATCTTTCAATTTCCCCCCTTCACTCACACTTACAGAGAAGAATCAGTAAATACGTCGAACGCAGCCGAATATGTACACGTATTTACGAGTGCTAAAAAGTACAAGTACAAGTATTTAAAAAAAATGGAACTGAATATGGACACTGAAGATATTAACGATTTGTTAGAATCACATGCAGATGAACTCACAACTAATGAGTTATTAGAACTACAAGAGCAAATGAGAACTGAAAAAGAACCCAAAAACCGAAATACAACTAAAAACAGTAAGTGGAATATTAGGCAAAGTGGAAGAACTCATTGACACTATCGAGAATTCGGACCCGGATATTGATAGAAGTTTCAGTGTTGTTAATAATATACGCAATAGCACCGCTTGTTATAAACTTTTATATCAAGACAAAAATAAAACTGCGGTACAATTGACAATGGACAAATTTCTAATTAAAAACAACAAATAATAATTTTTTAAGTACTTATTTATTTTTCTAAACATGTTTCTTTTATATAATGTATGGTTTATTTTTATTTTTTTAACATGTATTTATATGTTAGTACTACGTGTTTACTGTTCTATTCGGATTTACGAAAATATTAGGGGCATTAAATTAATAAACTTCAATATCTTGCAAATGATCATTCGTGAAAAAAAAGTGTAAGAATCTTTTTTTGTAGGAAATTTTAAAATCTGCAAGTTTTATTCAAACAAATTTTACGCTAAGTTTACTCTTTCAAAATTAAATGCGGTCCCGTCATTTAATAATCGGACATGTTTCGTGAATCTGATTATACATTATACATTGTGTGCTATTTCTTTTTCCTTTTTTTAACCATAAAGTTGTCATATCAAATACGAAAACGACGATTTCGTGTGACGCGATGTACGTTCGCGCGGAAAATGTGTACGTTCGTACAAAAGCGACATTTTCAAGTTGCGCGATGTACGTTCGTACGAACAATGTGTATTTCGTACGAACATAGGATCCGTAATTAATCATGTATGTATCATCGAACGTACGTTAAGCGGATGTACGTTAAGCGAGCGCTGACTGTATTAAAGATGCCATGAGAGATAAATGTTTGGAAAATTTCTTGAATGTTTTTAAAAAATATAATTAAGAAATTATGCATCTGAAGTGATATATGAAGTGTTTTCCAAAAAATTATCCTTTAAAAAAATCTATCGTGGGAGAATATTCAACATCATATATGGAATAGGAGAAAACATGTCTAAGATGCACAAAAATTATGCAATTTGTTGTTTACATATTTTAGTTAAATATTATGTACAGTTTTACAAATTATACAATATAAAGATGAATTAAAAAAAAAAATCGTCAGTGTAAGCCATCGAAGAGAAATACAGGAAAATTGGAGATAATCAAGCAACAAAAACAAATTTATGACAATTTAGCGAGTTTAAAGAATTTGGACCAAGCCCATAATCTTTTACTTAATTATACAACTAAGCTTCACTTAATAAAATAGACTAGTGTAGTATTATTATTTTTTGTTCACATAATGCCACTATTAGCTTATTCTAGTAAATTGTAAAACAGTATGTGACAACACTGTTTTACTAAATTTGACGTTTATAAAGAGAGTGCGTAATATCACTCAGTGACTGTGTCAAGCGCGAAGCATGATTTGTTGGTGTAAAGCCGCATTCAGAGCTCTCAAATCAATAGCTTATAGACTGTAGCCTGTAGACTGTTTACTGTCACTATAAGTTTGTCATATGGTAAGACGTGAAACCGTTCAGACCTCTAAATTTAATACGTTGTTCGTAGTGGATTGTGAATAATTTTCTAAACTTATAGCTAGTGAGATGTTTTAATGAGGCAGACATATATACACATTCCATTTTTATTGACATATATAATTTATTCTCGGCCTACTCTGACTTTTTTTTTATTACACGTGTTGATTATAACATTAAAAATATATAATTTATTTTAAGGCAAGGTGTCTATGAAAAGTCATTTTCCAAACTAAAAATTGTGTACAGCTGTTTTTAAAAAGTGTACAGCATTTAGAATATTTTATGCTCAAAAGTGTAGGAAAAATAAGCAGAAATAAGTTCTAATGTAATTGTTAACGGAATAGGAATAAAATATAACTCGTTATAAATTTATTATTTTGAGGTTATTCCTTTTTGCATTTATATGAAAAAAGTAATACTTTTTATATTATTATTTTTGCAAATAATGATAAAGCTTCGCAGGGAAATAAATATTTAAAATGGGCTGACAGTGATTGAGTTTTCTGAGAACCCGGTGAAAATAAATTTATCAGTCCGCCTCTGGATTCTATCCACCTGTGATGTAGAATTAGTCATTCAAGAATATTGTTTTGTATGAAACACACATTAAATCAAGCTCTATTCGAGGAAGGAATGAATGATCTTGGAAGTATTAATTAACTCTTACAATAAAGAGCTACTAAAAAATTGATGTGAAGTGAGAATTTTCAGACATTGCAGTGTTTCGCCGGTATATAATAAGTGAAGGCGGCATGCTGAGTGTGTAGGAGAAATTTTGCTTTGTAGTAATCACGGCAAAATGAACGATATTTTTAAAATAATTTATCGTCTGTTAATCTAGAGCTTTAAAAATAAATTTTCTGTTAAACTATTTTTTTGTTAATTTTAATTCGAATACCTAATACCATTATTTAGGTTTCTAAATATGTGTAGTATTTTTTTATATAGCAAGGTTCATTAAGATTTTGAAAATTGCGCCTATGGCTTCCATTAGTTATTTTCAGTCATATGCTCCGCCCCTCTGGTTTCGTATACATAACACATAGAATGAAAATATAATTCCAACAATTCCAACAGGTTATTAAATTTCTCTCTTAAAAATTAAATGCAACATTTACCAAAATATAACTAGAATTTTGACAAAATAAAAATGGAAAAAAAAAACAAAAATAAAATTGTCTCTTCTGCCCGGGACTGAACCCTAGTTTTCTGCGTAGCAAGCAAGCTAACCAATAGACCAGGATACGCCTTCTAGTATAGTGTGTTACATAACTATAACTTTTGTACATCATCAACCAAAATAACACAAAAAATGCGTTATTTTCCGAAAAAACAATCTGATCAAAAATTCCTATTGTACTTTTCCGTTTCACACCAAGATACATTACTTAGAATTTGTTCAGATTTTTAGTTTAAACCATCTGGACTACATGGTGTGGGACAATTTTTTTTGCACAATTATGGCAATTATCTCATCAAAATAATTTATTTTGCAAAAATAAAATGTTGATTGTCAATCCACGTACTAAGCTTTCATTTGATACCCTACTCAATTTTTTTTTTTAGATGTTTTTTAAATGTTTTAGGCCCGGTCTTTCCACCTTCAGATAAAGTTCCAGGTAACTATCTGACAGATAAGGTTATTTATAACTTAACTTTACTTATTTATAACATCTGCTGAATAAATGTCATCCCTTCTTTCTATACAAATGTATCTATCGGATAGTTATCTAACGGATAATTAGACTGACGTATTTGATTAACTGACTGGTATTGACAATTATTCAGCAGATGAATTTATAAATAACCTTATCTGTCAGATAGTTACCTGGAACTTTATCTGAAGGTGGAAAGACCGGGCCTTAGTATTTTTCTTATGTGCGGGTCAAAGAGTTGTATAAGCATACCAAATTTTAACTCTCTAGGTTTAGCAGTTTGGCTACAATTTTTACCGAACAGACAGACGACAAATTGACGGTATAAGGGTTTTTTGGTCATACCTACAAAACCCTAAAAAGAGAAACGAAAATATTTGATTTATCCGATTAATAGTTTGAGAAAAGAAAATGGAGCTTTTCATGTACTTTTTGAGAAACTTCAAGGTGAATTAATGTATCAATATTTTCCTCTCCATTCATCGCAACCATAGCCATTATTCAGGCACTTTATTCGTAATAAGGATCAGTGTTATTCCAGATTTCGAACAATTATAATACATTTATTGTTGTCAAAAACATTCTTCACGGTTAAACTGTTTTTAATATCTAGAAACAAACTAATACAACTGTCAACTGAACAATACTGTAAGCCTCCGTGTAAACGATGCAATTCACTCGTCCATAACATTCAAATGAAAAATGAAGCGGGCGTAAGAGTATCGCCGTATGAACGCTTTAAAGGATTCCACACACCAAAGCGGCCGCGATGGCGTTAATGCAGCGGCCTAACGCAACCTGTACAATACAATGAGACCACGCACATACAAGCGTTCCGCTATCTGAGAACGGCGCCGAATGCAGCGTTCAGTCTAGCGATCACCAAACACTGGCAGCCGAACTCGACAAGTTGCGTTAGGCCGCACGATATTCATTGTTTATATACCACAGACTGAATATATTTAAGAAAATAGCGTCGAAAATGGATAATTTAACAGAAAAAATCATAGAATCAGTAAAGGATCATTTAATTTCGTATGACTTAGCACATCCTGATTACAAGAATATTAGGAAAAAAAAATAAAGTGTGGGACGAAATAGGAAAAGTTTTGGAAATTGATAGTAAGTAGATTATTATTTTTCCTCTACATACAATTAATTATTCTATTGTATTCTCGAAATCAATATTATCATACAACTATATACCGTAATTCACTAACTGATCGCTACCGCTACCGCCACTGCCACCGCGTTAGTGTGAGGAGATCTGATCGCTAGTCGTATCGCTAACGAACAAGAACAAGTTCTATTTTTCATAAATTTTTTAGAAAATTCTAGGTATATTTTTTTCTGTTAAAATATTGCCAACTGTTTAGTTGTAGCATAACGTAGAAATTATATTTCGGGATTTGAGATCAAAAACAAATATTATCAACAAAAGTGGCTTTATTGTTTTTCAAAATATTCTCCATGATGATCAATACACTTTTGCATGCGTTTGAACCAATATTTGTTTGAACAACTTTTTCCACTCCGATTGAGGTTTTTTTCACTGCGTTTGTCAAATTATGTGGGATCCAACGCGAACAAATCTTATTGACGACCAAATGTTCATGCAATAGTGAATATATGCTGGTCCCACTAATGCCCAAAGATACCTCAATCTCACGATAAGGCACATCTTGCAGTATCAGTTCACGCACAGCATCAATCTTTTGTTTCAAAACTACGGCCACGATTCGAAAATGTACACGTATTAATTCCATTTTTAGCCGAGATGAATTTTTTCGAGTTACTGTAAACAACACAAATACCGCTCGTACGTCAAAACGTTCTGAATATGTATACCGTAAAAAATGTCAAACTTTACGATATAAGCGTCAGTTGCCAGAAGGCAGCACTAGTTTAGCGCAATCCCGAAATATAAAAGGTAACCGTCGTATAAGTTTTTATACAGATTTTATATTTTTTGCTTTGTTAAAATTCACAGTGAAATTTCATGACAGTTTGTGAACATTATAATTGCCAGTATGCGTTTTCTATACAACACACAGTTATGAACAGTGTGATTTTTGTTCCTAGTCGCTGTTTTATTGCAGTATTATTGGTGTATTAAACAAAAATATACTTGGGATGACCTACTTGACCAATTCCCGCTAGAAAAAAGGTATGGCTCAATCTAGAACGTCATCAAAATTAAGTGATTCCTTTCGTTCGGATAATAAGAAAGAAATATAGCTCTTAGTTCAGTTGCTCTATCCACAGCTACACTAGAAATGCTCCAGATATAAAGACACATACGTTTATCTGAATATACACAAATATAACAAACAAAGATTAAAACTAAGGACGTAGATTGGATACGAGTAGCTCAAATATGTTATTAGAAGTTGTAATAGATATATATTTATTTATTGGTTCTCAGTCGATCAATCGGCATGTAAAGTCTCGTGAACGATACTCTGAATTTATTCCACGAGTTTTTTAATGCATTTATTAAGTCAGGTTAAGTCTATCAGTTTTACTTAATTTATCATGCTTTTTTATATTTCTTTTTTACTGTGTAATTTGTTTTTAATGTTAAACTTTGTTCGTGCTTTGGAATTCTCTTCTGTAAGCAAACATGTTAATAAATAAAGAAATATAATAAAGATTTATGTTTGCTTGTGTCTTTCACCCAGTTTGATATTTTAATGGTAGAAAATATTGTAGGTTTGCCTAAATAAAATAACATTTTAGTAAACGTTTATTATGCCAAAATTAAATTTTCCCGCAAAAAGAAATCTAGTGATTTTTCTGGAGATTTGTTATAGTATCAATATAACTTTCGCATT
The DNA here is from genome assembly GCA_963971575.1 of Liopterus haemorrhoidalis. Lineage (NCBI taxonomy): Eukaryota > Metazoa > Arthropoda > Insecta > Coleoptera > Dytiscidae > Liopterus > Liopterus haemorrhoidalis. The sequence continues at coordinate 18,229,693 of OZ020621.1, forward strand.
TATTTGTCCTAGTCTAAAAATAGACTACAGAAACTGACAAATATTAAATCAAGAATCGAACCAGCAAGAAAAGTTTGTATCGAAATAAAAGGGGTTTTGTGTAATACAAATTTTAGCAAACAAAATAATGATAAAAATGACCAATGGTGGTGGGTGTTCTCTATTTTGCTGTATGACAAAGGAAAATTGGGTACTAAGCTCCTCCAGCTTTTGAAATATGGACGTACAGAAGACTGTTAAATATTCTGTGGGCGCAAAGTACCAACGAGGAAGTACTGAAGAACGTAGAAAAAGGCCAGGAAATAATATGAAAAAAAAAGGAAGCTATAATACTTCGGACATACCATGCGATACAGCCATTATCGGCTGTTAAAACTGATAATGCAAGGCAAGATGAAGGGTAAAAGGAAACCTGGAAGACGGAAAATATCTTTGTTCAGAAATCAGAGTGACTGCTATGCAAAATGTACACCATTTTTCTGCTCAGCCATCTCCAAGAATAACATCTAATAATAGTTAACATCCATTACGACAGCAACATAAAAGAAAAAAATTGATTTGAAGTGTGGATATACACACATTTCAGGGTTTTGCAGGTATATAATAAGTGAAGGCGGTATGCTGAGTGTGTAGGACAAATTTTACTTTGTAGTAATCACGGCAAAATAAACGATATTTTTAAAATAATTTATCGTCTGTTAATCATATAATAAGATAATTATTAAATTTACGCTCTTAAAAATTAAATACAACATTTGTCAAAATATAACTAGAATACTGACAAAATAATTTCAACATAATAAAAATGAAAAAAAAAAAAAAAACAGAAAAAATAAAATTCACTCCGTACTCGAACTCGAAACCCTTCATTTACCAGCGAGTTTTAGCTTACGACACCAGTGCTCTAACCAATAACGCTATCGTACGCCTTGCATGTGAGTGTCTTACATTGGTATAACTTTTGTACTTTGTGAACCAAAAACCACAAAAAATGCGTTATTTTCCAAAAACATAATCTGATCAAAAATTCCTGTTGTACTATTTCGGTTCACACCAATATACATTACTTAGAATTTTTTTTGATTTTTAGTTTAAACCATCTGGGCTACAGGGTGTGGGACAAAAATTTTTTTGCACAATTTTGGCAAAAATCGCATCAAAATAATTTATTTTGCAAAAATAAAAATTTGATCGTTAATCCACGTACTAAGGGCTTTCATTTGATACCCTACTCATAATTTTAAAAAAATATTTTTGTTTTCGATGAGCACATATTTGTTTATATTTTTAGGGGGGTATGTTTTTTAGATGTTTTAGTATTTTTCCTATGTGCGGGTCAAAGAGTTGTATAAGCATGCCAAATTTCAACTCTCTAGGTTTAGCCGTTTGGCTACAATTTTTACCGAACAGACAGACAGACAGACAGACGACAAAATGACGGTATAAGGGTTTTTTGGTCATACCTACAAAACCCTAAAAATGGACGCGTTTAGCAAACTATTGAGTGAGCTGTTCGTTAAGCGGACTAGCAACTAAGTAAACAGGCTGAGTAATGATTCTACGCAGTTGCATTCACTAAACGCGCCCTTTGTCAGTCAACATACTCAACAGTTGCGTTCCCTTACGCACCCAGTGACTCTTTATTCAGGGCTAATTGTAATTTTATTATCATTTCCTGACAAATTTTATTTTACAGAGTGTGATATTTTAATAAATTAGTTCTGCAATAATGTATTTTTAAATAAAATAAATATTTTCTATACCAACAAAACGTATTTGTTACAGTTCTTGGATTCTATGATACACATAATCCTTTTATATTTCAATCACGAGGTAGAACAATTTGTAGAAAAGTAGCGAACAACCTGACGCACTAAACTACAATATTCTCGGAAAATTTTAAATAATAATGATTAATCATTTCTTTGTTCACAGCAAATAAATCAAAAAAAAAATATACTCTTGTTTTTGCCATTGTGATAATAAAAACGGCCCGACATTTGATTTAAAATTCGGCATATATTTTTAAATACAAATACAAACAAAAATTTTACATACCGTTAAAAATCGCACTATTTGAAGCATGTACATAATGAATTTTATTTATGCTGTTGCAACATCCTATTGAGCACAATACCGTAATAATTTTCCATATGCGTTATTCGTTGGCTGCGTTATCATATTTATAGTAATAACGTATAGTCTAAGAGCTAGCAACGTCACAAAAAAGTTTATTCGGTCGGCTGATTTTTCGATATTTCTCTTTCTTATTGAAGTTAGGTAGGGATGCGGTACGTCTGGCACCTGGGAGCGTTTGCGTTTACCTGTGCGCAACTCGCCTGTATAGGTAAAAAGTGGGTATTTTGAAATCATTTTAAGACATTTTTTTTTTTTTATATAATTTTCTATGTCTTTTTAGCATTATAAATTTATAGTTGCCAGACAGTTTCGTTGTTGCTAACATTGCGCCAGATCTAATTTAAGTATTTAAAAAATAATATTTTTCAAACCATTTTAGTATAGCTGTAATTTTAATAGGATATAGTTCTGTAATCAAAGAATACAATATTAATTTGCCAGACGGAAATTCCGTTGTTTAACTAGGAACCAGACCAATTTAAGTCCCGGGGAGAATAGGTGAGTTAGAAGAGATAACAGTAAAACAATCACAGCTGCTATTTTTTAAGTTGGCGTCGTCCACATGAGTGTTTATGTTTGCTTGTTTTTATAAAATAAAATAGAAGCAGAATTTTATCGTGATGAGTGAGGAAAATGAAAGATGTGTTTTTTGTTCAAACAAAAGTGGTAAAATAATAAAATTTAAAAAATAATAATAATTTTATTTAATTTTTTTTTAAATTTTTTTTATTTTAATAATTTTTTTTAAATTTTTTTTACAGATACTCTGGTCCTAGAAAAGCATTTTATTGTGACAGAATTATTCAATAAAAATACTGAATTACATTTTATGTTTAATTTCCTACATATTTAAAATAAATGATTTGTTTTATTTTGCTAATAATATTTTTTATCAGTTGTTCTCATCTCATTTTACTTTAATTATTATTTTGCTCTATTTTTTTATGAAATTCTAACCTATATAACCAGTCTCTCTCTAACTCCCTCTGTTGCAGCTATCTCTCTCACGCAACCAACGAATAAGCTGCCACACTCTTCTAACTTACCTATTATACCTGGGACTTCAATGGGTCTGGTTCCTAGTTAAACAACGGAATTTCCGTCTGGCAAATTAATATTGTATTCTTTGATTACAGAACTATATCCTATTAAAATTACAGCTATACTAAAATGGTTTGAAAAATATTATTTTTTAAATACTTAAATTAGATCTGGCGCAATGTTAGCAACAACGAAACTGTCTGGCAACTATAAATTTATAATGCTAAAAAGACATAGAAAATTATATAAAATAAATAAAATGTCTTAAAATGATTTCAAAATATCCACTTTTTACCTGTACAGGCGAGATGCGCACAGGTAAACGCAACCGCTCCCAGGTGCCAGACGTACCGCACCCCTACCTAACTTCAATAAGAAAGAGAAATATCGAAAAACCAGCCGACCTAAAATTCTTTCTCGAAAACGTTGCTAGCTCTCGGACTAGTATTATAATAATAAATAAGAATAGTAATACTCACTGTAGTAAAATTCGTATTGTATGAAGTCGCACTATATGAATTACTACTATCTTGTTTATAAAACTAAAAAAACTAGAGCAGTGTTTCCCAAAGTGAGTTTAGCGTCCTAAGATGTCCTTTAGTGATAGCTATGGCAAGTGTTCCGCGATCTTTAGAAAATACACAACCGGCAAATTTAAAGGTACAGACATAAAAATCTAATTATTTTCACTGTAGTGTACATATTGTCTCTCAGGTCTTCTGGTACGATGTATTTTCGAATAATGTTCCATCGGGTTGAGGTCAGGGGAGCAAGCTGGCCAACCCATTGTTGTTATATCCACTTGATTTAAAAAGTCTGTTACACAGTGGGCGACGTGTGGGCGAACATTATCCTGCATTAAGGTGAAATTTTCTCCGGTATATGGGGCAAAAGGTACAACATGGTCTTGAAGAATATCTCTGATGTACCTATCTGCAGTTAACGCTCCGACATCAACCACCACTAACTCTGTGCGAGCTCCCAAACATATTCCACCCCACACCTTAATTGAACTTCCACCAAAAGATACAGTAGAACCAAAATTAAATGGTGCATTTCGTTCTCCTTGGCGTCGATACAATCTTCGTTCATTGTTTAGTAGAGCATTCAAAGCTATCTAGACATATGCTACAAAATAATAAAATTTAAAAAAAAAAAACGTATTTTTCAATCTGCTCCTTTAAATTTGCCGGTTGTGTAGTTTGACGGTTCTGTGACAAAATAATTTAGGGAACCGTCGCCTTTAAGGAACTGATGGAATGTTGCTTAATCATGGTTGGAATGGCGAAAAGTACTGCAGGAGGTTTCACAAAGGACTGTAGCGCCATATAAGTTATTGATATATTTATATAACAATGCACTTAGAGAGAAGATGATTTCTTCTGTTTGCTTCTTTGAGGTAAAATATTAGCTATATTCTATCCCAAATGTTCAAGCGGAACTAAACTGGTTATAAAATCTATATCCGCTTAAACTTAAACCAAAAAAACAGACTTTACATTCATCTTAGGGTAGCCGATTTTGATCTCAGATAACTTAATATCTTAATATTCTGGAATTGGGGAGATAGAACAAGGGGGCAGAACAATCTAGAAACAAATTTCTGCAAAAATGGACGAATGGTCACCCTAGTATAAGGCGAAAATGCAATTAGTGTTTAACATGTGAGAAAATGGTGCAAGATGTTCCCCAAAAGAAAAACAAACAGTGGTGACGATCAGTGTAGCGGCACGCCAAGCGCTTAACAACTGCCGTGAACACAGCAAGAATTGAGAAAATGATTTGAGAAGATCGGCGATGAACCGAAGGGATTTACTGGACATTTCATTCCGGACGCACTGTTAAAAATTGTAATATTAAAAGCATGTGATTAATGGGTTTTATTTACGCTGTTGCAACATCCGATTGAACCTAGTACCGTAATAACGTCCCTTGTGCGTTATTCACAGGCTGCGTCCGTCATATTTACAGTAATAATGAAAATGATGAGAATGCATATTTATTTCACGGAAAATAATTACTCCCACTGTGGTAAGATGTGTACTGTCTGAAGCCGCACTGAACGAGTCATTTGTTTATAAAACTTTATAATGAGACCTGTATTGACGTATGGACATGGTGAGACACAGATATTGTCTAAGAGTGAAGAAAGGATCTTTGAAAACCATAAGTTTAAACTTGTTCAATATAGAGGTGTATTGTTCGTCAAGTTAAAATGGAACACCTAAGCTGGGCATATAAAACATATGAGCGATGAAATAGCAAAACAAACAAAAAAACTCTTAACAGTGAAACCATGTGAAACAGCACATTAACCCTTTATCGCATAGTGTGCCATATATGGCACATTTCGATTTTTATTTTTTATTTTACTTTTAAAACTGAATCAGAACGTTACTTCATGAATGTTCATATATGCTCAGTTTCTACATTTAATAATATATTATTGGAGGCAGATCCGTTTCATTTGAGTTTAAACACTATAAAACGTCGCCTTCATACATTTAGTGTTCAAAGCACTATTAATGAAAATTAATTCATTCTTCTGTATATATATTTGTTTTTTTTTTTTTATTTATCAATTATCCAATTACCGTCTTAATGGCTTAATTTGTTAAATATTAAGTTACTATATTGTAATGTATAGCAATCGAAGTTGTAGTTTTTAGGTTCGTCCTGTGTACAACTCAATTACATAAATAAATAAATAAATAAATAAATAAATATGCCACTTACACAGCAATGGATATATCAAGTAATGGGCTGCAATAGATTTGAGGATATCAAGCGGAACTTGCACTTCAACGATAACTCGGAATATATTGAGAAAGGACAACTAGAAGATACGACCTTTTCTTTAAAAAATTCGAGAGCGACTGCTTTTAATCCCTAATGAAGAACACCTAGCAATTGACGAGCAAAAAATACGTAATAATTTTCTTTTGTAACATTAATATTTTAAATATATTTTTTGAATAAATTTTTCTATCAATAAGAACCAATTCCTAATGACCATGAATTATTTCAGCCAAAAATAAAAATTCATGCAGTAAAGGGTTAAATTCCTCCAGATATTTCTAGGAGGACAACGATATTCAAATGATGCAACAGTATTGAATGCTGTCTATGAGTGGTTAACAAAGCAAGAGCCGAATTTCTACCATACAAGAATTGTTAACCTTACAGCACGATAGGAAAATTGTATAAATTCTCAGTAATATATTGAAAAAAGTCGAAATACGTTATTTTAATAGTGTCCTTGTTTCAGGTGTCTATGAGGTATAGCCAAACTTCGAGGACAGGTCCCTTAGACCAAAAGATGAAAAAAGATTATATGAGCATGGGTTCTTCGAAGCTTTATTTCTAAATGACACATGCCTCTAAACGTCTTCGCATAGATTGTCGCACTCGTTCGAATATTCCTGGGTTATTCCTAATTATTTCAAAACTCAGCTCAGTACGTTGTCGTAATCTTCTGCTGTTGGAATTGAAGCCTTATAAACAAGATCTTCAAGGTGGCCCCACAAATATAAATCTAGTGGATTGGTCTCCTCTTCTTATCCATCGTCCATGTTAATTATTGTTAAGATATTCTCTCGCTATCGGACTGAAATGAGCTCCAGCATACATGAACCACGCTTGACGTCTAATATGTAGTGAGACGTCTTTTAAAAGTGCAGGTAATTCTGCGATACGTTTGTTCAATCACAATCGCTGGTAGAAAGAAAGAGCCAATTAAGGTATCACCAGACCAGACATTGCAAGAAAATTGATATTGATGACGTGCTTGAGTTGCATGGGAATTTTCGTGTCTCAAACGATGATTATTATGAAAATTCATTATCGCATTTTTTGTGAATGATTAGTATAAGCACTTTTATTTCAAATAAATAAAAAAATAAATATTACTATTATCTTAGAAATAAAGCTTCGAAGGACCTACTTTCATATAAACTTTTTCACGTTTTGGTGTAAGGACCTGTCCCTGAAGTTTGGCTATACCTCATAGACACACCCTGTATCAACTTGTCAATAAAAAATATGGAATTTTACTTATTGCTCAATCCCTTATACAATTAAAATCTACAAATACCTATTTAAACTATCGTAGGCGAATAAATAACAAACGCAGACACCAAAGTAAAATTGAATGGCGCATTAGAAAATTAAACCGGCACGTGAAACTTTTATAAACCGGCCTTATTTACAAAAATTACCTCAAAAATTAGTTTGTTAGCCAACCTTAGCAAAGTAGATGAAAGAGTTACTGTTTAAAGTAGCAGTTTCCAAAGCGGGGGGCGTGCAAGTATCACCAAGGGGTCGTGGGTTATTTGCAATTTTTTTCGATCGTTTATTGTCGAATATAATGATAATTTGGAACTAACAACTAATGAACAGGAAAACTGAATAGAATTTTCTTGTGATAGCTCGCTAAAAGATCAATTCAATCCGAATAATCCGGTCGAAATTCTGGTTGAAAGTGAGCAAGGAATATCCTGCCTTATCATCAAAAGCTATAAACATTCTTTTACCTTTTGTGACCTCATATATATGCGACACAGGATTTTCTACATTAGTTGTTATTAAAACAAAATATCGAGCACGATTAATAGTGGAAGACGAAATAAGAGTAGCTCTATCTTCATATGAACTGCGTTTTAACAAATTATGTGCGAAGAAACAAGCCCATACTTCACATTAAAATTGATTCAATTTTATTGTATTTTGTATTACATTTAATATTAATATAATTTATTTTTATACAATTTACGTGATTTATGTTGTGAGAATAAATATTTAGGGATTAGAGAAATTATTTATATTACATATTTGTACTACTTTTGCGATTTTTATTTCAATAAGGCATTATTTACAAATTGTTTATAAATTTATATAAATCTGGCGACTACCTAAATAGGGGGTCGCCAGAAATGGGATTATTTATGAAGGGGGCGTTAGTGAACAAAGTTTGGAAACCGCTGGTTTAAAGAATTATAGATTACGCGCAAGATACTAAATTTTTAATATAAAAACAATTCGGCTTTCGAAATACACACTGTACAACTGCTGCTATAATATATTAACTTGCTCGACTAAAGACTGTTTTACATTATACTTTTCACTAAACTTTCAAACTTCTGACGTCATTCAACTTCCCAAACTACCTTCTGAAGTAAGAGGCGACAGAAATAGGCATTCAACACCTTCTGTCTTTTGTTACTTTCCACTGCCAACTTAATATTTTAAAGTGACAGATAAAAGTTTGTTTATAATAACTAATTTATAAATATAGTTGAATCATGCTAGTTTATGCCAAGAGTTCAAAATGAAATTATATAAAGGTTGGCTATGGAAAAATAAAATAATGTCTACTGCAAGCTTTATACAATGAGTTCAAAAAGTAATTACATAAGGGTTGGCTATGGAAAAATAAAATAATGTCTACTGCAAGCTTTATATAACAAAAAAAAAAACAGCAGTGGCCACCACAGGACCGACCGCCATCATAAAGTACTTGTATAAAATATATTCTAGCAGCAGAGTAGAAATAACTTGGCCTAATATTTTCTAATAGTGATATTATTTATTTACAAACGTTACATATAAGTATGAAAAAATTGAGACTGAAAAATTTCGAAAAATTTTACAAAAATTTTTCGTTTTATCAAAAAACGTCTCAAATAAAAGTTCTCAAAAGAACTCAGTTGACAATTAAATATTCGGACAAAACTATATACATTTTCAAATTTCTAAAAATTTTACAAATATTTTTCGAAATTTTTTGTTTTATCAAAAAACGTCTCGAATAAAAGTTATTAGTTATTGCGCTTATAGCAACTTTTGTTAAATAAATTTTTTACCGAAATATTTTTCTGCTAAATATTCGCAAAAATCTTAAAAACGACACGAGTTTCGACACGACATTTCTAGTCAACCGATTTTTACCAAAAGTTGATCAACTCGTGCCATTGATGGCAGAAGCTTAAATATGAAGTTTCATAAAAATCCTTTTAGCCGAATTTGCTCTGCACGTGTACACAGACAGACAGACAGACCGACAGACATCATGCTAAAAATAGTCAAAACGTTATATAGGGACCTCAATTTGTGGAGATCCATCGAAATCTCGAAATGTCAAAATCGGTATGATCACAATACCTCCCTTATATATGTTGGCGGTCGGTAATAACTTATGACAAAAACAACAGTGATGACAGTTAATTAATTCTAAAGCTTGCAGTAGACATTATTTTATTTTTCCATAGCCAACCCTTATGTAATTACTTTTTGAACTCATGGTATAACAATATAAACTTATGACAACAACAACAGTGATGACAGTTAATTAACTCTAAAGCTTGCTGTTGACATTACTTTTATTTTCCATATCCAACCCTTATGTAATTTCTTTTTGAACTCAAGGTATTTAACTATAGTAACCATTAGCCAGTATAGTTTTTATTTACAAAACCAAATCTCAATCAGGTTTATTAAAAATGTCAGAAAAAGTAAAAAAAAAAAGTACTTTTCATTCGTAAGTATTTTCTACTCATATTATGTAATTGAATTAATGAGATTTTGATAAATCTCAACATACACATTACTTAGAGACAATGGCGTACTGTCATAATTTTCTGCTATAAGTTCTGCATGTATTTATTTACTTTTATGATTAATTTTATAATAATAAAGTACAGATGTATAATAGTGTTTTATTGATTGTTTGTACCTCCTATCTTTAACTTCTTTTGAAAATATCAAGACTGGTATTTTTACTTTTTCACTGTACAGCCGGAAACTATTGTCCGCCATTTTGAAAGACCATCTTGGTCTTCCCAAATAGTATGTAATACTCTTTTCTTTAGTATTTTTATTCAATGAGTACAGCATAAACGTAAAGTTGGTATGCCCGACAAAATATTGGTACGTCAAACAAAAGTCTGACTGAATCTAGTTTAAAAGTTGGGTAGTATGTCGAATAGCATTGAAAGTTTGAAGGAAGTATTGTGTTTCACATTATACTTTTTACGTCAATAATACGCAAAAAACAATTCATATGACCCTAAATTTTAATTCAAAAAAGATACCCTGGGTCTAGTACTACTAGATGTTGAAAAAAAAACATTATACTATTTGTATTTTATATATTTATTTTATTATTTTTTATAAAATTTTTATACCGGCCTACCGGGAACTCTCCCAGTGTCCCGCCGGCACGGTCCGCCACTGTTAAAAATAGTCCGATTGTATTATAGGCTCAAATGCTTCAAACATGTGTATTCATTTAAATTAAATCTCAAGATAAATTTTTTTAACTTAATTTCATAATAGAGATATCAGGACTTCACTTGTTTACGATGATTATACACTAATTTTACACAGACTCAAAGCTTCTTGATAAAAACATTCTAGATATAAGAATATTATATGGGTTTATTTCTCACAAAATTACAATATTTTATGTTATTAGCTTCAGGTCTTCATATATATCACAAGGTTCCATGACAACTGGGGCCGTAAGACAATTCGGGCCGTTCATAATTGGGGCTTTTCACAACTGGGGCGATGGACAATTCGGGCCGTACACGATTGGGGCTTTTGAAAACTGGGGCCATGACTATAAGAGCTAGAGTCTTCTTTTGTTTAAAATAAAAAATAATTATTTTTTAGTTGGCATAAATTATACTGCGTGTTCTTTTGAAAAAAAATATTTTAATGGTTTGATTAAGTACATTTTGGTGGGAATTAGAATAAATAAAGAAAATTGTATTTTAAGGGTTGGCTTAAGAAAATTTTCGTGATCATTAGATTAAAAAGAAATTGTATTTTAAGAGATATATTAAGTACAATTTGGTGCTCTTTTGACTATATTTTCCCCGCACTCATTAACTTCTGAACCAATAGAAAATGTTTATGTACACGTGCATTCGAAGATAATATTCTAATAAAATTTTACGATCGGCGAGAATCTCAAAGCAGCAAATATTATGAAGATTATGTATTTGAAAATTAAGTCACATTAGAGCCATGATAGGTATTATCAATTTTTAATTTTGATTATGTTCATCTAGATTATTTTGCCCGTGTTATATAAACGAGATACATAAAATACCTATGTACAAAAAAATACTATCATACATAAAAAAAAAACTAGGAAAATCAAATAGTCAAACAAAAAATAACTGATTTTCTCGTCGTTGACTCATATTAATTACATAAATTTAGTTACATTTTTTATTTATTTATTCAAAATAACACTTAAATTTACCTAAGCCAACCCTTAAAATACATTTTTTATTTATATAGTCAAAAGAGCACTAAATTTTACTTAATCTAACCCTTAAAATACAATTTTTCTATTTATTATAATTCCCACCAAAATGTACTTTATCAAACCATTAAAATATTTTTTTTTCAAAAGAACACCCAATTTAATTTATGCCAACTTTTAAAATAATTATTTTTTAATTTTAAACAAGAGAAGACTCTAAGGCCCGGTCTTTCCACCTTCAGATAAAGTTCCAGGTAACTATCTGACAGATAAGGTTTTTTGTAACTTCATCTGCTGAATAAATGGCAATACCAGTCAGTGAATCCAATACGTCAGTCTCATTACCTGTTAGATAACTATCCGATAGATACATTTGTATAGAAAGAAGGGATGACTTTTACTCAGCAGATGAAGTTACAAAAATCCTTATCTGTCAGATAGTTACCTGGAACTTTATCTGAAGGTGGAAAGACCGGGCCTAAATCTTATAGTTATGGCCCCAGTTGTCAAAAGCCCCAATTGTGAACGGCCCGAATTGTGCATCCCCCAAGTTGTTAATGGCCCCAGTTGTGAAAATCCCCAATTGTGTACGGCCCGAATTGTCCATCGCCCCAGTTGTTAATGGCCGCAGTTGTGAAAAGCCCCAATTGTGAACGGCCCGAATTGTCTTACGGCCCCAGTTGTCTGGTTACCATAAAAGCATACCATTAGCATACAGATGGATACAAACGAATGTCCCTGTTCTGAACATCTATTTCTAATAAACAGAACCAAGGCCGTCTTATGATTATTATGTTATGCCTGTGCTATGGACCATTATAAATAAAACTTTATTCATAATAGATCCATAACAAAGGCATAACTTAAAAATCATAGGAGTATCTTTGTTCTGTTTATTATAAACAGATGTTCAAGACAATGACACCCTTTGTACGAGCCCTAACAACTATATGTTCGGACACATCCTAATTTCTATCTAAATATTTTTCTTGTACACCGTTACTCACTAAGTATATTTTTGATTAATTTTCTGAATTCGATTTTAGATTTAACTCTATTTTGACTATTCTATGAAGATAAAATATAATTAAAAATATATTTTAATTAGGCTTTAACATTTATTTACACTGAACTCAGTTGACATCTAAATATTCGGACAAAAATATGCATTTTCAATATGCCTAAATAAAATTGTATGTAGGGTTGGATTTTGTTTTTAATTCTGAAACAATTTAACTTCATATATTGACGGTTTGTTAATTTTGTGTGAAATATTGTTTTAAAATGGCTCGAGGTGTGGCAACTCCACAGAAAGTGAGAGAATTAATTATAAGCATGTTTTGTGAAGAGAAAAAATCAAGTGTAATTGCCAAAGATATGAAAATTTCAAAATCTACAGTTTTTGACATAATAAAATCGTATGGTGAAAACGATACCATCGATACAAAGGGGAAAAGTCCAGGACGTCCGACTTGAGTATCAGATCGACAGAGAAGAGAACTTGTAAAAACGTGTAAAAAGAACAGAAGGACTACTGTTAGGGAAATAACGGCAGAGTAGAATGAGGCTGGAATATCTAATTCTTCTAGAGAAACATGCAAAATGTGGATTCATAAAAGTGATCTTAGTTTTTATAAGGTAATCATAACAATGTAATTTTTTTCAGTATTTTATTGAAACAGATATTTTACATTTTAGGCAAAAGAAAAACCGTTCTTGACTGAACGGGAGAAAAAAAAAGCGCTTAAGCTGGTGTAAAGAGCGAAGGGCATGGACACAAGAACAGTGGAATTCGATTATTTTCAGCGACGAGTCCAAATTTGATTTAAGCGTAGATGATAACAGAAAACGAGGGATTCAGAGCCAAAATGAAGCGTTTCTTAAAGATTGCTTGAAACGCACTGTTAAGTTTCCTGCTGATTTCGGCCTCATATTTGGTTTCTACGCGTTTCAGATGATTATAACACGAAAACAGCAAAATAAAACAAAGGTGTCTGTCTGTTTGTCAGAAATTAGTGCAAAAACGGCAGGACAAATTTTAATTTAATTTGATATGGGGATAGAGTAGAACCAGGATTCGAACATAGGCTATATGACATTTCAAAATTCTCATTCTGGGGGCGAAGGAATAAAGGGGACTTCAACTAAAAAACTTGAAATATCTTACTTACTAGTGACAACAGAAAAATAATGGCAAAAATTGTTTAAAATAAAAATACAAATATTAATTGTTTTAGGTAACAACAAAATAAATATTTGGGTAGTTATGGGCGGACACCCTAAAACTAAAATCTTGATATAACTAATTGTTTACTTCAAAAATGTACATAAGAATATATGCTAAGATTGAAGAAACATTTTTTTTCTATTCATTGAAGTTTTTATTAAGATGAACAATGGAAGGAGGAAGTTTCTACCTATAATCTTGAAGCATAACACGTAATATTTACTTAACAGCAAATATCTATATAAAAGAGTGGTTTAGACTGATGAAACGATTATTTTTTGTTAAATGTAGTTTGTAATAAGAATGTCTGGGGGGCTATGGGGTGCGCTACCTAGTCACTTGCAAAACAGAGCAATGAGAATTATCTTAAAGGTTAATAGGAGAACGAATATAAAACAGATGTTAGAAGCTCTAAATTGGCTAGATGTTAAGCAACGGATATATTTTCTGACATTAATATTTATATTTAAAATAAAGAACGGCCTAGTACCACATTATTTAAGTAGTAATATTAAATTTGTTAACGAAGTTAGCAGATATAACTTAAGAAATAAAAATGATTTTAGAATTGAAAAAGCAAAAAAAAGTGGAACCCAAAATAGTTTATTCTTTAAAGGACTTACATTATTTAATAAGCTAGATGATAAAATAAAACATGAGGGAAATTTAAATAGGTTTAAGAAAGAATGTAAAGTGTTTGTAAGGAAAAATGTTTCGTATAAGTCATAAGCTCTATGGAATTATATTAATGTATGTTTAAATGTAATTAACTTTTAGTTAAATAAATAAAAATATGTTATTATTTATTATTATTATTATAAATATCTCACGTATTATTTAATTTAATTTTATTTATATTTTGTACTCAAACTTTCAGGCAATTATAAGACGATATACACAAAAAAATCTGCAAAATGATATTCATTAAAAACATTTTTTTTTTTCGTGTCTGTTTATCCGCTTCACGCAAAAACAACTTAACCCATTTTTGACCACTGTACACAAGCAGGTATACCAGTATTAATTGACTTTTCTGCCATCTAATGATAAGTATCTAAAACTTGCCGTTGTATATTGGTTTTTCAATATGTAGAATTCTATTATATAACCATAGAAGTAAAATATACCACACTCAATGAACCCGGATTCTCCCGGTGTACCCATCCGAGTACACCGATTTTGAAAAAAAAAATTGATTTTTTTTTTTTTTTCTATTTTAATTTGTTACTTTTAAATAAATAAACAAGTTTTTAAAATAAAATCAATGTTTTTTTTCTGTGTTGGAGTTTGGGCAAAAATGGGTTAATATATAGACCGGGAGCTCATGACAGTTTTTGGTCTCCGATTTCATACAGCATGCCTTTTGGAGGAGAGAATATTTACCCTGTGACAACAAAAAAGGGATGGTACTAAACCCCTGCACGCTTTCCGGTCATAGGGAAAATTGCATTTTCACTTAAACACAAAATTTTTGTGCTTTTTTCTGATTTAATATTGCTTGCCCTTTTGTCAAAAGAAAGTTATAACAAATTTAAAGTCTTTTAAATATAGGCATGCTGTATGAAAACGCGGAAAATCATAGTTTTTCAAGGGTTAATAATATTGCCAACTTTAACAGTTTATTATTTGACACTGGCTTAATATTTTACCGTTGTTTTTTTTTTTTTGTTGGAAAGTTACACATCTCGCCTGTTTAAAGAAATCATTGTATGCTCTAAAAAATATCAAAATTTTTTTTTAAAAATTAATTTTGTTGAAAATGGAACGGTCGGAATTTCGCACTATTATGAAGTATGAGTTCTTACGTGGAACTACGGCATCGCAGACCACGCGAAAAATTAATAGTGTATTTGGCTCTAGTGTTACTACGCAGCAGACAATATCAAATTGGTTCGCCAAATTTCGTACAGGTAACTTAAAAACCAAACACAAAAAAAAACCTGGCTCATCGATCATAGCAGAAATATACTGCAACCAACTAGACGAAATGATGCAAAAACTTAAAGAAAAACAACCTAGATTGGTTAACAGATCGACTTCTATCTTACTGCATGATAACGCTAGACCACACACTGCACAAAGGACTGTGGCAAAACTACAGTAATTGGAGTTGGAACTTTTTCATCATCCTCCATACTCACCAAACCTAGCCCCACTGACTACCGCTTCTTCCGCAATTTGGACAACTTTTTAATAGGAAAACAGTTTAATTCCGATAATGCTGTAAATCTGGCCTTCCAGGAATTCATTGACTCTCGTCCGCCAGGGTTTTATTCTACCGGCCTGAACAACCTGCCGCTTAAATGGCAAAGGTGTATAGACAATATGGGTGCATACTTTGATGAATAAAATAATTCCTTATTATCAACCAACCAACCAACTTTGCCTTTTTTTTCTACAAATTTCATCCTTGACGACCTAATATTTTCACGTAATTTGATAAGGTGATGGAACAAAATACGAATTCGAACATAGGCTACATGACATCTCCAAATTTTCTGGAATATCTTGGAATATCACACTTAATATTGACTTAGCAGTGAAAACCTATTTAATAGAAATTGATTTTTGAGTAATATATTTTTTCATTTGGATGAACATTTGGGGACTTACAGCAGACGCCAACTTCAAATATCTCACTTATTATTTATTTTACAGAAAAATGTGTTTAAGTTGTTTTGAATGAAGAAACGATTATTTTCTTTTCAATTCAGTTTTTAATAAAATACCTACAAAGCTAATAAATATCTGAGGAGTTATGAGAAGTACAATCTAAAATTGTAATATTTCACTTATTACCTATTTACGTTACAGCAAACATGTATACCTACTTATTACAAAAAAAAGTATGAATTGCGAGTTCCTCAGCTAGTTTCAAATAAAGTACTGGGTGAACAGACACAAAAATAGTTGTCTAGACAAGATTTAGATTAATCAATAAATATAATCAAGAAATCATATTATTCTGTAATTTACATTCGTCATTAACTTTATGACTTTAGATATAGATTCAATTTTTTTTCAACATTTTCAAGAACATCAAAAAATGATAATGAAGTAATCTTGGTTGTCAAAATTCAAGGTCATTTCAGTTTTTAATGAATTGTATTATTTATCACTATTTATTAGGTTGTTATAAATATAACCAGGATCATAAGACATAAGGGTTTGTTAACATCTGGGATAGATTTAGACATTTTTAATTTATTTTTGTTTGTTTGACAGAATGCCAAAACACATTTTGAAATACTTAATTATCCTGATATAAGTGTTGGAATAATAAGATCAGCGGATAAATTCATGTTTCTGTAAAATGATTTCAAAATAAAAAATTGCAAGACTACTTCCCTTTAAATAATAATTAAAAAGTACAGAGATTTGATTTCTAAAAATGTACCACTAAAAACTAGAAATTCTTAACGGTTTTACTCGGAACTATGAAGTTCAGGATACAATTATTTAAATTTGTTATATAATATGAATTAAAAATATTTTGTAAGAATTTTTCTAGTGACTTTCTTAAATAGTAACAGTTAAAGTAACATCAAATGCCTAAAATTACATTAGGTTTCACAATGTTTGTCTATAATTACAGTAATTAAAGTTCACAGAATCTTTCAACATGTAATTTATTAAATGAAAACGGTTCATGTTACTTTAACTTATTTACTTTCTATTCATCAAGAAATATTTTAATAATAGTTTAAAAACTTACTTTGTACAAACATGTGTCAATTACTTGACTCGAGATCAATTCTAAGTCGTCCGTCAGCTTCAACTGGTAATGAATGAATTGACAGAGATCCTCATTGCTCATCACATCCCAAATACCGTCGCAAGCCAGAACTAAGAACTCATCTGTTTCATCTTCTCTGTCTCGTACAAAGATCTCAGGTTCTGGAGAAACTAATTGTTCACACTGACCACGACCTTCAACGTTTTTGTACTCATAATCTCCCAGAGCTCTGCTCACGGCCAGACTTCCATTCACACGCTGGATCATAACTGAACCACCCGCCCTCTGGATACGTTCTCTTTCTGCGGGCAAGGCAGGTTTGTGATCTCGTGTAGAGAACACAGGCATCCCGTCTCGACACAGCACGGCCCGAGAATCGCCACAATTAGCAATGTACACCTGACGAGGTGATACAAAAGCACACACAGCTGTAGAACCACTTTTGTCTTCGCCAGAGCTCATTTCTGGCAATTCACGCATTCTATTGTCTAATTTTAAAAAACCACAGTGAATGCCTTTGGTGACGTCTTCCTGAAACTCCTCTGTCTGCATAATGCACTCGAGCAAGTGCTCAGAGCAATGTGCAGACACTCGAGCTCCTGCGTGTCCATCGAACACTGCGAAATAGGACCAGTCTTTGAGGGCTCCATCCAGGCCTGTTTTGGCACGGTGGGCGTCTTCCATCTCGACGCGCCAGCCCTGCATGCTGGCGACTCCGTAACGCAACCCATTTCCTTCCCCATGCTCCAGATATTTGTCTGTCTTTGGCTTATCAAGAAATGCGCCCATCCTGTAGCTATGTGCGGTTTACTAGTGCCTTACCGGTGCAACATTATAATTGTAAAAAATACATATTCTGTGAAATAACAATTTATTTTAAATTTGTTGGTTAATAATGTGAAAAAAGTATTTACCTAAAATATTTCACCACAAAATATTATCTTCAAATAAGAATGTCATAATACACAGGTAATAACTACGGGGACATATACACACCTTAACACTTTCCTACTGTTAGTAGATTTAATAGAATTACGCATTAGTATTTATCATTAACATTTTACTACAATAACAAACAGAAACAAAATTCTAAAAAATGGCGGAATTGAAATACGTTACGCGTGCGCTTCCCTAAAAATAGACCGACTACCTTACGTCATTTTCCGCCAATCATGATCGTCTGTTGTTTTAATCATCGTCTCCTAGATGTCTGGCTGGTCGTAGTGGCGGCCGACAAAATCATTTCAAACCTAAATTACAATCTCCTTAAAAAGTCATACTCTGAACGTGGCATCATCTTCAGAGCATGCAATCATTACATCAGACAATAAGACCACATTACAAATATAACCGTCTCACATAACATACATCCCATTAATTTATTTGTTCGCCAAACAATGAGTCATAAACGTTTTAACCGATCTGCAATGCAGTAAGAGCCTGAATGTCTGCTCTTCTCAGATTAAATATACCGTTAAAAAACTATTCCTTTTAACATGTGTTCTTATTATTGAGCTAGTCTGCATTTGGCATCCTAAAATTAATTCCCATGTATCATTAGACCTAGGGGATGCGAAACAATCTAAAAGCAGTGACGCCAGCGAAAGGATGTTGAGATGCGCGATACGCCAAAAACCGCGGGGGGCAAAACGTTGCTTACGATCAGCGTAGCGTAGCCCAGATCGTAGTAAACTTGTGAACACCAAGGGATGATTTTCGTTGCTATGTAAAATCAACAATTAAATATATCACCAATAATAAAAACATATCATTGTTGTAATCAATAAAACTTACTGTTAAAATTCAAAACAAATAACCTTGCATACATAAAATTATTTTGTGATATTCATATTTGTTATAAATATTTTAAATATTTACTAAATAAAAAAAAAATGTATGAAATAAACTGCAATAAAGAAATAATATTTAAATTGTTTTTTATTTTGAAGAGGTGAATTGTATTTACATAAATAAGATTGACTTTTTGAAGAATTAAAAAATTACGAATGTGTTGGCGGTGTGAAGAAATATTTATTTCTTGTTATGCAAGTCTTACGCCAAAATAAATATAACGGTAAGTAATGTAGCAAAATGCTGCAAATTATACGCTTATCGATTGCAAAGAAAAGTTTAGTTTTTTTCTAAAAAATCCATAAATGCTTTTAGCACTGTAACAAAGAGATATTTTTTGCAGTTATGCTGTAGCATTATCAGTTGTGCATAATTTTAATAAAAGCTGTGCTTGTAAAATATTAATACTTTAAAATAAAAATGTTTAAACTAAATTGGTATCAAGAGTTTTTAAATAAATAGAAAAACATTTTTAAAAATGAAGTGTTGACATTCACTTGCCTCACAGTTTTAAAATTCTTTTATAATTAATTTTATTACATAGTAAATTAATTTGCAATAGTTATTTGATTTCATTTTGTAATTCAAATGACATTGAAAATTAATTATAATATATGACATTTGCTATATTTAGCTTTGTTGTTTTGAATATATTTCCAATATTAATTCCATAATTTATCATTTTTATTAATATTTATTAATTTTATTTAAAGCAGAAGCCTAAATTCCAACTTTATTAAAAATACTTAATATTGAATGAATAAATTAATAAAGAAATATTGTCAAAAGTAATTGGAATACAAGATTTTCTAAAGATTTTAAACAAAATCTATAACTGTAAGGTCAAAATTTTCAGCACAGTGTTATTATTAAGGAATTGATTTTTATTTAAATAGCACCGAGGTCAGTTCTTATCATTTATGAATACAAATTTCATAAAAAATTACCAAAAAAGACGTCAATCAAATTCTTTACGAGGCAGGAAAGATATAAATTACATTGTTAATAGTGAAAGCTCGCCTTGTCAGTGCTTCCAAAACAGTGGTGATGTGAAAGATGTTGTTAATCAATCAATTTAACAATTTAACTTACAGTAAGATATTATTTTATTTGTTTATTACACATTGGTTTATTTTTAGAGCAATATACAGCCAATGCAGCATGAGTGCTAAGCGGGTAGTATACCAATAATTTTTAGTTGATTTAATTTATATTAGACTCAACAACAGGGTCGCACGTGTATGTTCAGGGCAGGCGCGCAACCAGGGTGAGGGGGGGGGGGCTCATGGATTTGAGTCCCCCCATGGTCTCAAAAAGCATGTGATTTTAGTGTTTTTAAGGAATACATTTAAATGCAAGAGCTCAGAAGCTTTTTTTTGTCATCACTTATAAATTGGAAGTACCTTTTTAGGGTTTTGTAGGTATGACCACCAAAAAACCTTTATAATGTCATTTATGTGTCTGTCTGTCTGTCTGTTTGTACGGTAGAAATTGTAGCCAAACGGCTTAACGTAGAAAGTTGAAATTTGGCATGTTTTTACAGCTTTTTGACCCACATGTAGGAAAAATACTGCGAGTTCAAAAACCACATAAACCAGATAAATATAAACAAATACGTGTTTAATAAAAAAATAAACATTTTTTTTTAATTTTAAGTGGCATATTAAATGAAACCTCACGCATTAAATGAATGCGTGGATCAACAAACAAATTTTTATTTTTGAAAAATCATTTTATTGGATTTTTACCAAAAATGTGTCAAAAAAACTTTTGTCCCCCACCCTATCTCCCAAAGGGATTGATCTAAAAATATGAAAAAAATCTCCATAATGAACATTGATGGGAATCGGAATAGTTCAACAGGAATTTTTGATCAGATAAGTTTTTAGAAAAATGTAGATTTTTTGTGTCGTTGATAAAAAAAAAATATAAAATTTATTGTGTAGTACAGCGCTTCCCAAACTGTGCGCCGCGACACCCTGGGGCGCCGCAGATGGGTTACAGGGGCGCCGCGAAAATATTTCATTATTCCTACAACTGTGTTAGTTTTTACTTGGGGCACCACGGAAAAATTCTAATAAATTAAGGGCGCCGGAAACCGATAAAGTTTGGGCACCACTGGGTTATAGGCATCTAAAAATCTCCGTAGTTTATTTAACAGAAAAAAATTGGGGCTTTAATCGTTTAACGCGTTTTGAGATTACGACATTTTTTTAATAGTATAGTTTACATTATTTGTGAAAATTGTAAATTAAAAAAAAAAAACACACAACTCAAAAATGGTTTGAGACCGTCGATTAAAATGTTTGGATTCCCCGTAGTTTATTTAATCTAGAAATAATTTGGGGCTTTAATCGTTTATTGCGTTTTGAGATTATTTATGACTGATATTTTTAATAGTATAATTTACATTATTTGTGAAAATTGTGAATTAATAAAAATTACTACTGAAATAATGGTTAGAGAAAATGACCTGAGGTTAGAATTTTTGGATTCCTCGTAGTTTATTTACACTAAAAAAAATGTGAGGCTTAATTTGTTTAATTAAACTTATTTTAAAATTATGACAAAATTTAATACGGCGTTTTATAGAAATTTTCATCTTCGCATGGACATATTTCAAAAACGAAATGCTATAAAGACCTGCGGTTGAAATGTTTAAAATCTTGAGGTCCTAATTAACTAACCATATTTTGAAATAAACAAAATTTTTGAAATTTTTTTTTTTTTATTTATTTTTTTTTTTATAAATCCTAACTATAAAATGGAAATCTGCGGTTTGAATTTTTAAAATCCACATCGTTTGTTTAGCCTAAAAAAAGGGCTTTAATAAACCGTTTATTAAGTTTTGTATGGGCAGTAATCCAAAACCCTTGAAAATGGCCAAAAATCGAAAAAATCGTAAGGGGTAGACTTTTTAAAAAAATCGTGAATGTTATACGTGAAATTATCGGCGAAAAACTGACCCAATTGCTCTAACTCAAAAACTAGGAAAGCATGATTTTTTTAAATATTTTTTTCATAATCGTCACCCGCATTAGCTTAAAACAATATTTGGGCTAAAATAGGAGTAAACAAAATTTTGAACAAATTTCAAAATTTTAGTAGAATTTTTTTTTTTTATTTTGTTGGTAAATTGTTATACTTATATATTTTTGGCTTTAAATCACAAATATATGGTCACTTTTGAGTTAAGGTCTAAAATTTTGACATTTGCAGCCAAAAAATTAAAAGAAACAGTCTACAATAAAACTCAGAGCCGATGAAATGTTAGCCTGCCTCCTTTTTTTAACTATCTTTATAAACTAATACTTACTTCTTATCTATATCAGCAATTCCCAAACTGTGCGCCGCGGAAATATTCCAGTATTCCTCCAATTTCTTTAGTTAGGCCAATGTTTTGACATGGGGCGCCGCAGAAAAATTCTGATACATTAAGGGCGCCGGGAACCGAAAAGTTTGGGAACACCTGGTGTAGTATCAAAAGAAAGCTCTTAAGACGTAGATTAAGGAACGATAGATAGTTTTTTAAAATTTCTTTTCTTTTAACACGAATTTATCCAAAAATGTGTATCAGATAATGTATATTGATCTGCGCCGAAAAGGTACGAGAGGAATTTTAGATCAGATTGTGTTTTTGAAAAATATGGCAGTTTTTGACAAAATTAATTATTTTTTTAATTCATGGTTAAATTACGGCTTATAATGTTATGGATTTTTGTATTTATAGCTAAGATAGTGCGTGTTTTTTTTTTGGAATTAAAAAAAATGATAATTTTTTTTAATAATTGCGAACTGACTTACTCTCATCACACCACACTACACACTACACTCTACACTGTAAAATATTTTTTATTAATCTAATGAAGACTCGAATACGAAGCAAATGCAGAAAAAAACGCGGGGATATTTGGCAAATAAATAAATAAAATGTGTTTAAAAAAATTAAATGAAAGCTCTTAGTTCTCAAGTAACGAAAAAAAGTGATTATCAAAAAAACTGTTTATTTTGATGTGATAAATATACCTAGACATCCAGTATTATGTTACTTATTAAATACCTACAAACCCTGAAATGTGTGAAAATTCACGCTTCACTTCAATTTTTTGTTTTTGGTCAACATTTCCATTTTGGAAATAAAGATCTTTTGTTTTTTTTAGCTAGCACATTTAACCGAATAATTTCCCGATCCCTGCCCCTATAAAACATCGTCTTCTAAGCCCCCCTCCCCAAGAGAAAATGGTGGGTGCGTGCATGGTTCAAGATGTGCGCCGCACACGGGCGGCTCCTCAAAAGGGCGGTATTTGGAGACGATTCTAGTAGAATTTTATTAGTGGGGGCCGGTCTTGTTTAAGTTTGGACTCGAGAGGCATTTAGAATCGATTCTATTAGAGAGCGGTCTTATGAATGTTCGCATACAGGTGCCCTTTTTTTATTTCAGTTGGTTTGCCTTTTTTCACTCTCTCCTAATGTGGGGGGCGTAAGATAGGTTGTTTTCGTCGGGCGCAGACATACGATCGAAAAAAAGGCGTCTAACGTATATTTTTCAATAATTATGATACAAATACAAATATGCCCTTTTACAAAAATATGTTTCTTTCTAAATATAACCTCAAACTCGTACATAAAAAATCAGTTAAAAGTTAAATGATACTGGAGAAGTGATAATGCCAAACGAATTTGAAAATAAATAAATTTCAAGGTTATCTGGGCGTCTTTTTTCTCGATCATATTATACCTTGGTCCGGTTCTGACTCGTACCAGTAGCTAATCAGAGATGGATCAAGGTATTTCTGCGCCCGATGGAAAGTACCAGCTTTGTGCCTCTTTTATTTTTTTTTTCAAAATATTTTTTTTTTTACGCATACACACAAATATGTTTTATGCAGTTATCAGTAAAAATAATTTATTGATTTTATATGCATAATTTACACCAATTTATAAAGTAATTTTAATGAGATAAGAAGATGTTAAATGAAAATATTGAGCTTCACATAATCTTTTATAGTACAGCAAGTGCGCATAAGTGGGGGGAGGGGGCTCACGGGCTTGAGCCCCCCACCCCAAGAATTCGAAAAACACGAGGTGTTAGTTTTTAGGGTTATGTTGGTATGATCACCAAAGAACTCTTATAATATCACGCATGTGTCTGTCCAGAGCCGGCGCGAGGGTCTGTGGCGCCCATAGGTAAGATTTAATTGAGCGCCCCTAGGCAGGGCATAACTAGCTTTTTTCGAGAATATCAAATGAACACCTAAAAAAAAAGTCTTCCCTTCTAAATAAAAAGGTCCTCACTTCTAAATTTCAAGTGAATACCTAAAAACAAAAGGTCCTCACTTCTAAAATTACATTTCACTACATTACTTTTACATTCATTTAGCATTTGGCGCCCTTTTGAGTCTCACGTCAGCGCCCCCCTAACAGCGGCGCCCGCATGCCTTGCATGCCCGCTTCCGCCGGCCCTGTGTCTGTCTGTCGTACATAGAACGTTGAAATTTGACATGTTCATACAACTCTTTGATCCACATATAAGAAAAATACTGAGTTCAAAAAACACACCACGAAAGAAATATAAACAAATATGTATTTAATGAAAAAATAAATACTTTTTAAAATTTTGAGGGGCATATCAAATGAAACCTTTTAAAGAGTGGATCGACAAACACATTTTTATTTTTGAAAAACCATTTTTTTTTTGTGGGGTTTTCGCCAAAAATATGTCAAAAAACTTTTGTCTCCCACCCTATCTCCTTGAGAGGTTGATCTAAAAATCTGAAAAAAATCACAACAACGTACATTGGTAGGAACCGGAATAGTTCAACAGGAATTTTTGAGCAGATTAGTTTTTCGAAAAATATTTATTTTTTTGTGTCGTTGAAAAAATTAAATTTTTTTTTTTTTTTTAAACTTCATTATGTGATATCAGAAGAAAACCCTAAAGACGTAGATAAAGGAACGAAAAGTAGTTTTTTTAAATTTGTTTCTTTTAACATGATTTTAGCCAAAAATGTGCTAAAAAAGTTCTTGTTCCGCACCCTTTTGCCCAAAGGAGTTAAACTAAAAATCTGGAAAAATTATAGGTAACGTACATTGATCTAAGCCGGAAACGCACAAGAGGAATTTTTGATCAGATTGCGTTTTTATATAGCAGTTTTTGTGTTCTAGACAAAATTAATAATGCTTTAAGTCAATAATATAACATTCAATACCTTAAGGATATCAACATCAAATCAAAAATCTAACTTAAAATAATTCATTTGTACAAACATATGCATGTAAACCATTATGTAACCTGGTGGCCAATAGCCATAGTAGCTGAGGCAACCAATAATTATTTAAATAAAAAAAAATAAATAAATAAGGGAGTTATTTTAAGTTTTTTAATAAACAGTTTTAAACCCGAAATATCCCTCTAGAATAAAATTTTTGAAATGCCTTATAGCGTATGTTCGAATCTGGTTTTACTCTATCATCGTACCAAATATCGTAAAAATATGACCAGCCGTTTTGTGTGAACTTCAGACAGAAAGACAGATGGACAGACAGACAGACTAACATTGTTTTTTTTTGTCTTATAATCATCTGAAACGTGTAGAAACCAAATATGAGGCCGAAAAAATAAGAAAATAGATATAGCCTCCAATTTTATTAATATAGATTGTTAGTTTTGTATAAGAAACTTGTAATCTTTGGGGGTTAACAGAGCCGTAGCAACGGGTTGGCATCGGGCCACTTGACAGGGGCGCGAGGTTTGATGAGGGGCGCCATTATGTATTTATATTTGGTTATTAAAAGCATTGGGGGTGAGGACCTTGTTTTTTGCAAAAAAAAGTTGTGTTTTAAATAGAGATGTGCCGGATCACATAAAAGCCAGATCTGCGGATACAGATACGGATAGGGATTATTTGTTTTCTGATCCATGGATACGGATACGGATCTTCCATGTAAGTACAAAGACCTTGAAGCGATAATTTGATATATTATCGCGCTGTTCCTATATACCGTTTAATTGTTAGAATACAGTACAGGTTTAATGCAGTTTCGAAAACCACCAACAAATTATGTGATGCTCGACTTAACATCGGTCTAAACGCCAAAATAATATTTACTCCACCTTGGGCATTTTTAGATGTAAGCTTGTATGAAAACTAATTTAAAATTTTCTATAAGATATTTGTTTAAATACCGCCTTAGAAAAAATGGATACGGACCCGAGTATGGATTTTTATTTTTTTGCAGATCATCCGCGGATACGGATAGCCGGCACACCACTAGTTTTAAATATAATCCATTGCTCATCTGAGTAAGCCATGATATTTTTTATGTTTGGTTGCATAAAATTTGACATTAAAAAATAATGACATTCTTCCAATCTTATTTGTATATTTTTTATGTTCAATTAATATACTTGAACATATTATCAACTTATATTAAATAAAATCTATTAAACAGAAAAATGTTTTGATATTTTATTTCCACATGTCTAATTATTTTTCGTGGCTTCCAACAAAACTGCCACCCTACCATAGCCTACTCGGGTAAAGAAACATCGTGAATGGATTTTAAGTAAATATTTATTTAATTATAATTAAATATATGCTTCATAAAATAAGAAAAGAAAATTACACATTTCAGAGTTTCGCAGGTATATAATAAGTGAAGGCGGTATGCTGAGTGTGTAGGACAAATTTTACTTTGTACTAATCACGGCAAAATAAACGATATTTTAAAAATAATTTATCGTCTGTTAATCATATAATAAGACTGGTTATTAAATTTACGCTCTTAAAAATTAAATACAACATTTGTCAAAATATAACTAGAATTTTGACAAAATAATTTCAACATAATAAAAATGCAAAAAAAAACAGAAAAAATAAAATTCACTCCGTACTCGAAACTCGAAACCCTTCGTTTTCCAGCTCATTTTAGCAGTGCTCTAACCCATTACGCCATCGCACGCTTTGCATGTGAGTGTCTTACATTGGTATAACTTTTGTACTTTGTGAACCAAAAACCACAAAAAATGTGTTATTTTCCGAAAACATAATCTGATCAAAAATTCCTGTTGTACTATTTCGGTTCACACCAATATACATTACTTAGAATTTTTTTAGATTTTTAGTTTAAACCATCTGGGCTACAGGGTGTGGGACAAAAATTTTTTTGCACAATTTTGGCCAAAATCGCATCAAAATAATTTATTTTGCAAAAATAAAAATTTGATCGTTAATCCACGTACTAAGGGCTTTCATTTGATACCCTACTCAGAATTTAAAAAAAATATTTTTGTTTTCGATGAGCACATATTTGTTTATATTTTTAGGGGGATATGTTTTTTAGATGTTTTAGTATTTTTCCTATGTGCGGGTCAAGATGTATGTAAGCATGCCAAATTTCAACTTTCTAGGTTTAGCCGTTTGGCTACAATATTTACCGAACAGACAGACAGACAGACAGACAGACAGACAGACAGACGACAAAATGACGGTATAAGGGTTTTTTGGTCATACCTACAAAACCCTAAAAACCATGAAAGGGAGGCGCAGATATTCAGAAAATCACTTGAAGAGCGGGGGTCAGAAATTCAGAAAAACTTTTTTTCGATTCGCGCGACCCGGAGAAATACGGATCAAAACCGGAACCCGGACACAAACCTGTAAAACCCGGAACCTCCGTGTCAATTCCGAGGAGGTGGCAACCCTACTCATCACTTGGGAAAAAAAGGTCCTCACTCCCCCAATTAGGACCTTTTTTTTGCTCATCACTTGTATTTGGGAGGTGGGAGGTGAGGACCTTTTTTTTGCTCATAACTTATGTATTCTGGGAGTGAAAGTGAGGCAAGTGAGGCTCATCACTCGGATTTGGGGAGATAAATTTAATCCATTTACTTTATTTGCCAAGGGCGCCAAAAACATTGCTACGACTCTAGGAGTTAACGTTAAGCAGCGCTGTCAGGCCGCGAGACTGCCTTTATGCAGTGGCGGAACTATCATACCGCCAGACCGAAAATGTTGAGAAAATTAGTTGCGTTTTATCCTGAAAAATAAAGAATTTACTTTTCACTATAAAACGTCAAGTATATTTTTTATTAATCTTTATTTAGAGACGCTACATAATTGCATAGATTTTCAGAAATCTGAAAAAGTACCGAAATATGTACTTTTCTGCGAAAGATGACGCAATTCAAATGGCAGCCAAGTGGAATATCAGCTCCACTTTTGTTTGGAAAAGACAAAAAATTGTAAAAAAGCACTTTGATGAAAGCAACAGATCATCGGTTTCATAACGGGGATGATTTTTTTTAGAGTAACTGTATTTGTAAATTTGTTTTTAGAGTAACGACGGTGTAAATTTGTTTTTATTCATGTCACCTCGAAATTTAATCAACATGGATGAAACAGAAATTTATAGTTCTGCCAAAATCTTACAAAAAAAATACAAAGGTGATATTTCGTCTAATTTTCCGTTACAAATGGTAATGTTAGCTTCGATGCTTAATGAGGAAATCTGTAAAATATCAAGAATGAAAGAATTTGCCGAACTTTTAATAATTAAATATACCTCCCTGTCTGTCAGTTTTCCAGACGTAGTTACTGCAATTTTATTATTTTTAACACTTCCTGTCACTGTGGCAACGACAGAGCGTTCTTTTTCCAAATTAAAAATAATAAAAAACTGTCCACGAAATTCTACTGGAGAAGAACGCATATAATTTGTCTCAATTTGTAATACGAAACTAGATCTGGTTACTTTGGTGACTGTTGTGGTGTAAACAGACGTTGGCGTATCCGTGTGAACCAATACTATGATAATATTATAAATGTATTGTCAATATACAACATAAAAAATGAACTTTTCCTATTAGTTCCGTATTACAAAATGAGACAGATAATATATAATTTATCGTTGTTGAGCATTGAGGCTGAAATTGCTCAAGAAATGGGCATTAAAGACTTAATTAGAGATTTTGCTAATTTAAAATCCAGAAAGACATATTTAACATTTTATATTGATTTATTTATTTATATCTAGTTTTGTTTTTTTTTGTCTATGTTTAATTTGTTTGATATTATTGTTTTCTTTTATATTCATAATAAAATATGTATTATAAAGTAAAATGATTCTTGGTGTAAGAAGAATCCAAGGTTAAATGTCTTCAAAATTATGGGACGCTAGATAGGAAAAGAAAAAAATCACTAAGGTTGGGGGGCCGATCTAATATTTTTACGAGGGGCCCAAAATTTGTAGTTCCGCCACTGCCTTTATGCTACATCCTGTCGCCGTACTATATGAAATCAAATAGCATTTTGTCAGGACAAAAATATTTTTTCATGTTAACGTTTTCATGTTAAATAGTATAAGTTTTATTTTTCCTAAAACTAAATCTTTCTGAATGCGTCTGTCAAAAATTCAAATTAGACGTGATTACTATCACAGATGTAAACATCTATGATAGTAATCACGTTTCTGTTTGTTTTATTTTCAAAGAGGAATCTAAAAATAAAAATTATTTGTAAAGGAAAATGTTAACAGATGAATATACAATCTATACAAAAAGTTCGACAGACTATGGATTTAGATTCCATTAACGCCACCTATTGTGCTTCAACTATTGTAAAAACTATTATTTAATGTTTACAAACGGAAGAAATTTAATTGAAAATGGCTGACGCGTAAAAATATTATATCGTATATTTAATTTTATTAAAATAATAAACCTGTATCTTCCATTTGGTTCCTATATATACGAGGGCTAGTGACGTAAATGCTTGGGACCAGAGCCGGCGCTAGCTCTTATGGCGGCCTATTAAGAAAAATTATAATATTAAGAAAATTATTGAATAAGCATAGTAAACAGTTTATGTCTTACTAATTAAACACCAAATACATATGTGTAGAAAATTAAGGCGGAGCTTAGACTCCCTCTACTATGACTAGATTAGTTTAAAACCACGCTACCAGATGGATACATCTCTCGATGCTTGTAAATGCCAGTATTTCATATAAGTAGTGTTTCGGTGTGGGCCAAAGAATTGGTGCTAAATATTAATTAATTTTCATAAACAAAGGCTCATTTTAAAGATAAAAGTACAATCTATAGGATTTCAGATATGGAATTTGCAATTGTTATTGTTTTATGGAGTAACAGTGATGTGAAGTTAGACAAAGTTTAGGAGATTGTAAAACTGAAAATTAAAAATAAAACCAAATTTTAACTCTCAAATCCAACGGATTCAACCTTTATCTTCAAATTTTAAAAAAATCAAATTGATCCGACAACATTTGATTCAAATTCTTTGGCCCTTTCAATTGCACGTTTCCGTTGCGCGTAACCCAGGGTCATTACGCTCTTAAAACGTGTAGTGGCATATCTAAGAAAGGGGGTTGGAGTCACCTACTCTCCCCAAATTGTTCAAGAACAACAATATCAACAGAAATAAAGAAATATAATTTTAATAATTTCACTCGAGAACTTCTGATTCGATTTTCATGGGATTTCCCTATGTGTAGCTACATCATCTGGTCAAGTTTTCGACTGTGTTTTATTAAAATCGGTTCAGTAGTTCCAAAGTAATAATGAAATTCGCGGGTGAAACGAAATTCACTTTTTCAGTTCATAATTAACGCATTTTCTTCAAATTATCAGCGACAACATACGTTTCGTCAGCGGTACGTACGCGATTCATACTCTAATCAGAAGTCGCAGGGTCAAACCCTGAAGATAGCTAGCGTTGTTTCGCGGAGTCCATGCTTCTTGCATGAGCCATTCTAAGTAGCGAGTTCGCGTGTCAGTTTTAGCAACTTTTACCTGCTAGCGCTTAATAATAAAACTAAAAATACTGTTTATTAAAAGGCTCTCAGATAAGTAATCCTATTCAATTGAATCCTGGCCTTTCTTATATTTATAGTATTGTCTTCTAGTACAGCGTTTCACAACCGGGGGGCCGCGGCCCGCTGGGGGGGCTCGAAAGCTTCGTCGGGGGGCCGCGAAGTTATATAAAATCGAAGCATGAA
Organism: Liopterus haemorrhoidalis; assembly: GCA_963971575.1. Taxonomy (NCBI): domain Eukaryota; kingdom Metazoa; phylum Arthropoda; class Insecta; order Coleoptera; family Dytiscidae; genus Liopterus; species Liopterus haemorrhoidalis. Next base: position 18,260,977 of record OZ020621.1, read on the forward strand.
ATTATAATAGAAAAACGCTCAATTTTGCAAGATATATTCATAAATATATGACATTTATATTCATTAAAATATAGCTTTTAAACTTAAATAAAATAAATTATACTTATTTTGACAACTAATTTAAACTAATTAAAACGGTTCGCGTTGAAGGTACTTCAAGTACTTTCAAGTAGGTACGACTTGAACTTGCAATATTTTTTGTTATGCTCGGTGCTACTGTTAGCTAAAGAGTAAGGATGCGAAAGTGTTCAAAATGGACAGCAACTTGGAACAATGGAACACTTGTAAATAAAAATACTTGTAAGCCATTATAGGTAATCGTAACAGATATTAAAAACATGTTTATGTAAAAGTTGTTTCTTTTCAAAAGTTTTATCCAATTATACCCAACACGCCATACGTTCTTATATAAAAAATCAAAGTTTTCCTTGATATCTACTACTATCATCTACTAATATCATATCAAATACTACCATCCAATTATTTGGGTAAACTCTGGTCACCAAAATTTTTTCCCAACTTGCTCACACTTCGTCTTTTCGAGAAAAA